>JAODKM010000043.1:7525536-7537616 GCA_026780845.1 Petrocephalus sullivani
AAGGTTTTTCTGGCATGCCTCCCAAACAACCTGTTGGCATGTAGATAAATGTCTAATGGCTGTGGAGACTTGGTGACTCCAACATGCCACTCTTTGTTGCAGTTCTCTAGCAGTGAACTTTGGAGATTATTTTACCTCCCTTGCCATCTTCCTCACTGTGCGTCATGGCAAGATAAACCTGGGTCCTCGTTCAGCCTTGTTTGTCATAGTACCAGTTGTTTTTAACTTTTCAATTATTGCTCAGACTGTAGATATTTGTTTAGGTGAGTAGCTATTTTCGTGTAGCCATTTCCTGACTTTTGTAGATCAACATACTTCTGCCTTACTTGTTGGCATGTTCTCTTGTCTTTCCCATTTTGAAGAGTGGCTAAAAGAAATGTGCCATGTCATATTTATCCCTCCGGGGTCGAGTGCATCGTCGGCGATGCAGTTTTTTGCGTATATTTCAGTTTATATCTTGCTGAAATCTTCATGTAGAATCATGAAAAAAACGCAGACTAAATCCGTAATCTGTATTCTTTGCAAAACTGTCGGAAGTATTAACATTTTGAAAATTAGGTTAAATCGGCAAAAAAGTAAACCATTTGTTTCACCTGCATCGAAGCGCGTAGTACCACCCTCACCTTGAAGATCGCTATTCACATTCTAAATAACCACATTATTGTGTATTCAAATTGCATTCACATGATAAATCCATGGTAATTTATTTTAATTACCCTCGTTGTATCGGCGAGTATGACGCGATCCAAATACGGACTGTTTGGCAATTGATGGAAGAAAGTGAAAAAGATGATTCATCTCTGCGTAAAGACTGCGACACTGATCAAGAACAGTGTCATTTTCAAGATCGGCTTGATCCAGTGGTGGCTGACCTCTCCGAGGAAGTGTATTTTTATTATCGTGCTTATATTATACGTGCGTAAAGTTATAAAACCTAATTTAGTGTACACATGCTTATCATAAGTTATATTTGCCCGTTCTTAAGTTGGTCATCATGACTGCGATTTTACAGTTTCACTAATGTAGTCAAAAATCATGTGAGCGCGTAAAGTTTTCAGTTAGCAATATATTGTGATAACTGCTTTATATGTGTGTCTGTACTTTCTTTCTTGCGTGTCCGTCTTTGGAATGTGGTTCCGGTTTGTCATTGTCATATTGTAATCACAATATTTCAGACATTTACAGTGATGAAGATGAATCTGTACCTGGAGCAAGAGTGGCACAAGAAACTGTAAATGTGTACATTGTTTTCCCACGTATGTAGTTTGTTTGGTGTGTGTATGTGCAATTACATTGCCTATGTTTATAAAACTACATTGTAAAGTGACTTCTATTTTTTTTGCAATAAATGTTCCTAAAAATGGAACGTTCCTCTTGCTTTTCTTACAGAATCCTTTGTGTCTTGGAGGTGAGGAGAGGTGTGAGTAGCTTATAGAAGGGGGGCGGGTGGGGCCAAGTGTGAATGGCTCATGCATACACATGAAAGCTCCTACATATTCAATGAAAGGGGGCCAGAAATAGTGACATGAGTTAGGTTATTCTTATTTATTTATCCAACTGAATGTTGCAACTACACCATTTCATCTTCATGTACTCAAGACTTTGGTGATCAGATATCTGGGATCAAAACACACTGCCACCATTGCTTACTATGTACTTTTATAATGTTTCTGCAAGTGCTCCAAACTGCATTTTATTATGTCTATAGTTTGATGTCAAATTACAAACTTAATCTGACAAATTTACAATAAACATTAAAAGAGAGATTAGTGTAATGCCAAAACAAATATATAAGAAATAATTTATTTGCCATGAATTAAGTGTATGATATTTAAAGAAATGTGTGATCATGCCCCAGTCAGTGAAAGTGTGTTTCCTACCCCTAGACCCCAGAGGGTTATACTCCAGGGAAAAAGCAAGTCATGGACTACTAATTAGAAGTTCCTAGACGCTCTGACCAACTTAAAAAAGTAAAGAATAAATTACAAAAATGCTTCAGTTACATTTATTTTATTGGACTTGTTATAAAATTGTGGCACTGGATATTTTGTTATAAACAATTATTTCTTAATGTGGGATTTTTTTCCCAATGAATAAATGTACTCAAATAAGAGGTATGATTCTTCAAAAAAAGATTATGCTACTGCAATAAAAAATCAATTTATTTTAAGGCTTTTTACACATCTTTACAAGGGGTGTCAATAATTGTGGAGGGTGCTGTATTATTTTCTATTGCAATGTAATGTGATTTTTACTTAAAAATCAGAGGTGTTTTCAGCATTTGTGCTACTCAATATTGCAAAAACACATACTGTTACGCTCAGCCCCGCCCTTCGTGTTTTGTCCCCTGTTTTGCCCTCTGGCTGGGCTTGATTTGCCGCACCTGACCCTCGTTGTGTTCGTTCCTCCCGCCGAAAGCGTGACACATACAATTTTAATTTACAGATAATCCTAATTATTTTTATCTCATATTATAAAATAAAGCAATTTTTTAGTACACTTACATACACTGCATGTGGATAAAATATATAATTTATCATTCTTTTATGGTAAAGCCATCTGATATTTTCAGTTGCATTCAGTCTTACCTTTTAAAAAAGATGGTATCTTTGTAAAAGGCATAATATGTCTCCCATTCCTACAAGAGAAATTTCTTCTATACCAAAATATTTCTATACAGTGGAAGATGAATGTCTTTTGGTGATCAGTTCTTGTTTGCTTTTTTCCTCACTCATTTTTGTAATATTCCTCACAAATACACTGATCTGACTACATGTGAGTCCAACAGTAAAAATGACTCAGAGAGCACAAGTACAGCTTATGCAAAAGCAGTGGCGGTAAACTTCAGACTTATTTATAACATCTCCTCGAAAAATGCAGTTTTGCTTCCAAAAGTTTTGTTTCCAAAGAGTAAAAAATGTTTTAGTGTAACCCAGCTGATAAATAGGACATGAAAATTGGTATATCAGTATATTTTATATTAGTAGCCTATAGTCCAACATTGTAATGGACAGCCAACACTTTGGTTTAAATGCGTTATTAAGTAGATCATCATGCTAACAGCCAAAAAAACTGAATCATACAATGTTTTACACAATAGATGGTGAAATAATCATTGCAGTGTACTGGGGAAGGTAGTACAGGGAGCTGTTGAAAGTTATTGTGCAGCAGCTTAAATAAGTATTGAGAAAAAAGACTAGACAAACTATGAAAGTGCTACAGGCACTTAACGTTACTTCACTTTTAAAATAGTAAGCTAGCTGGACTTTATTAAATTAGTAGTCAGTACGAAGTCTTTGATTTCAACATGCACTTAGGCTTGGGCAGCATAAAGGTACCTCTGGAAGTTAGAGGTAACAGGACTACACCTCTTTGTGGATATACTACTATCAATGTTTCACTCACCTGTTCAAAAAATTCATCCATAAAATGGTCCCGGTCAACATGGACAACTTCCTCATCGTCGTCACTGTCCTTAGCCTAAGAGGAATACAGAAAGCAAATGTAATTCAGCCTATATTCCTACAGAAAAAAGCTAAAAACCTGGATCAACAAAACAAAACAAAAAATCAAATTATGTGAGAAACAAAAGTCAAACTTTTATACATTACTTCCTTCATCCATAATTACCGAAAGTTCCTTCATCCATAATTACATAAAGTAATTACAGGGGAGATATAACAACTTGAACCTCTGAATACAATTATAATTCACATGCAATTCAGAATGAATACAAAAGCAAAATACATGTGATCAGATAAGATACGATTGTATACTGTACTAGAACTTCTTAAAGAATCCCTGGGAGCTCTGGCAAGACTTATAACTGCTATAATGAATGAGTCTCTGTCATCAGGTGTTGTGCCTGACCAATTTAAAGTAGCAGTAAGCAGACCATTGGATCCATATGAGCTGAGCAATTACGGACCTCTCTCTAATGTACTACTGTCAAAAGTTCTGGAGAAGATAGTCACTACCCAACTTCATTCATACTTGGAGATAGACAACACACTGGATAGATTCCAGCACTGGAACTGCCTTAACTAAACTTGTATTAATGGCATTAGTGCTGGGCGGTATACCGGTTCATACCAAAAACCGGTATTTATTTTTGTTATCATATGGATTTTTCTTATACCGCAATACCGGTTTAAATAGCGTAAACAACGTCCGGAACATGGTTTAAGGGGGGACCGCTTTTACTGGTACACCGCTGAACATGCATGCAACGTAACCTGCGTTATGGTGCGTTCGATTATCCCGACAAATTCCGAGGTGCGACACGTCACAACCGACCAATTTCCCGTTCGAGCTACACGGCTCAGAACAAACATGGCAAACAATGGTAACAATGTGCAAAATAGTATAATATTACAAATATGTTAAAGAGCAAACATAAAATAAAGCAGGACAGAACTGACTGCAGCAAGTATCTGCCTCTGTTCTTGGTCTCCTAAACAATAAAATTCTGAGGTAGAAAAGTATTTAAACCAAACAAAAATTTAAACCAAACAAACATTTAAAAAAATGCCAAATGAACTACATCAAAACACTCTTTACTTAAAATGTAAGAAGTTTTGGATTTTTCAAGTATTCAGAATGTTAGAACATGTTGTACCTCAAATTAAAAAAGAAAATATAATAAATAAATAAAATAAATACAACAAATAAAGTGTGTATAGTTTAACAGTGGAAGTTAAAGTACCAACATAAAACAATGCCAAGTCTGTAATGCTGGTAATAAATATCTACCTTTATTTTGTATATTTATAAAATCTTGATTAGAACTGTATGCCTCCTGTACTAAAAACCCTTTCTGAAGGCGAACTGGTGGCAGGAATACAAAGATACTGAATAGCTAGGAGGCTCACTTTAGGAAAGGCAGTTATGTGGGCTTTCCACCATTCCCGAGGACTGGTTTCACTGTCCACACAAAGCGTTTGAAGATAGTTTTCGAGTTCAGCTTCAGTCAACTTTTGGTCCGTGAGTCCAGCTGCTGCTGCAACAGAATGGGGTTTCTTGAAAAAACTATCCAGGGTCTTCTTCTGTTTTTTCGCTGGTGCTGATGCTAGTGCTTCTTCTTCAGCTCCTGGTGTAGCGACAGCTGTCAAGTCCAGTAGATGAAACGCTCTGGCATTCTTGCATTATATTCAGCCACAGCTCTGGCTTTCAGGGCATCAACTTTTTCAGGTTTCACATAGGAGGCTTTGAAAAGAGGATCAACGAGGGATGATATATATAGAAGGTCATCAGTAGCAGCATCACTACATTTGTCATTCATGTAACACATGACTGCAGTTTTAACGTTCTTTGTGAGTTTTGAGTTGTCATCCTTCAGGACCTCCCCACTAAGCAGGTGGAGTATAGGTTTCACATATGATACACTGACATATGATTCCCCTGACAGTGCATCTGTGAAGCCAACCATTGGATTTAGAGCCTTGTGTACAGACTCAAGGACATCCATGTCCTGCCATGTTGGCACAAGGTGTCTGCATTTTTTGTCAGCAGATAGTACTCTAGTAATGGCCTTCACATGCTGCAGAACTCTCCCCACCATTTTCTGACGGGACCTTCATCTTGTTGGTGTTTCTGTAGTTAGTTTTTGCTTGGGTAGATTAAAAGCTGCTCAGCAAGGATTAAGGAGAATGTGGGCCATTGACGTTATGGAAGTTCATGTGAGACAATAGCTGATTAGGTACCACGTTTTCAAGTATCTTGGCAATGAAGGAAAGATTAGAAATATGTATATTGCTGGAGAATAATTTCTTCGGTATAGGAGTGACAGCAGCTGTTTTAAACCGATATGGGTTTTCTCCAGTTTTATTTTGTGAATGATAACACATTGAGTTGGGAATGGGGTCTATAGAAGATGTGGCCTGCATAGTTGCAAAGGACACCTTGATGACACTTGAAAGAGGCAATTTAGATTGAGTGGGAGGCAGGAAAATCTACTTAATTATTTTAACCAAAAGAATCTTTCTTGCAGAATTTTGGAGGATTAAGTCCTTTGAAAATTAACTAGATACACTTGAAATATAAGAGATCAGTAGTGACACTGGATTGAGAAACTGATTTATGGTGATTTACTGATTAAAGAATATTCTGTGCGAGCAGCTCCATAATGAAAGCGCATGAGATGCAGTATCACTTGATTTCCTTGTCCCTGAGTTTTCATATGTATATGTATTTTGGGTACTAGTTGTAATACTTTGCATCTGAATAAAACTATCAAGCTTAAAAATTTCACTATCAGGGAATTCCTAGTCATCAGCATGAAAACTGAATGCTGATAAGAACATCACTGAGAAATAGAAAGAATAAAAAATTCAGTTTATGTAGGAAGATGTTAAATAAGCAGAATATGACATTAATCTGTTACTTGCAAGGCAGTATCACAAACAATGCCAGCACCAGAATACATAGAAGCAGAAAAAACTTGATACTGGTAATATTGATTGTTGAAGATCATGCTGAAGTAGTCCCACACATGTTGCAGTCCCATTGATTTTCCTTATTAATAATATCACTGATATGTTAGCACGTGGTACTAGTTATTGGCACCGGCACATTGTCGCCTAGACAATTCGGAGAACATGAATACTGTATCAGACACAATGCCAATACTAGTATCGGTATCAATGCATGTCTGTTTATTTATGATGTTAATTAGCATTCAAGAAATTCAAATCTTAGATCTGTAATATAAGTATTTAATTTTCATAGAAATTTCACTAAGAGTTCAACAATGTGTGTACATCTAATGTAGCAAGCAATGCAAGCAATACCTGGAGTGGTACGCAGAATGTCCATAATTTAATTATCAAAAGATATGGAGATTAATTTAAATCAACTCTTTTAAATGATGGAAATTTTATTTTAGACCCGTATTGTAAATCCAGAAATATACTCAACTGACCCCACAATACTGGATAATAAAAACAAGTATACAAAATGGATGGATGGATATATACAGTTGTCCCAGAATTCAATAGCTGCATTCATCTGTCCATCTTCCCACCACTTTTGCAGCGTTACAGTGTTAGCTTGGAGCCTGTTCTAGGAAACATAGGCCACAAGGTGGGGGAACACCCGGGACTTCCAGTCCAGTGAATCCCACACCATGTTGGTTCCTTATCTCAGTGGACTACATTTATAGCTAGAAAAGCTGGGAAAGAGATTCTCAGGAAAACCTTCAATGGTTAACTAGTTAATCATAACTTATTCTCGCATACCAGTTCTTAACAGAAATGAGGGAATTGTAACTTTTAAATATGCCACAGTATTTTCAATACTGGATGTATCCATAGGTCTGAATACACCATTTCCTTATTTGCTGCCTTTGAAAGACTTAATATTCAGTTTTAGGAGAGGAAGAATACATTCCATGAACAATCAATGAAGACTGCATAAGATTACATTAACAAGAAAAAAACATTTAATGTAACTATTAATTAGCTAGCCATAACAACCTTTTGTAGTCAAGAATGGTAAAAAAATGCTAGCTGGCTGCATCCTTAAGAAAAAGTTAAAATATCCATGTTGACTAAATATGTAGCTATCTTTCCAAGTACTTCTTCCTATGTGAGGGAGCAAGATGGTAAGATAATATCACATTGATGTTATCATAACAAACAGTTTGATGAATGCTAGGTCTGGGACATTTATCACATTGTGTTAATTTCAAGGTCTTACCACCTTGTTTGATTATATTAAAGTGTGCGGTATTCTGAACCCAAATAGAAGAATAGTAGGAGGATAGATTTTAATACAGACATAATATTCCCTCCAGGTCGTAATTACTGTTACAGAGAGTTTGGAGAGAATCCCAGAATTCAGGGCTAAAATCAAAACATTCCGTTAGCATCTCACAGAGCAGCTGATCTTCCCTGGTTTTTAAAAAATTGCAATGAAATGCATGAATTACAATATTTATTTCATTGAAGGCTTTATAACATGAAAGATCTTAATTCAATTCAATTCAATTCAGTTTATTTTTATATAGCGCCCTTCACAACAGGGTTGTCCCAGGGCGCTTTACATGGGTGTAAAATACATTGATAGACATTGATAAAATACATAGAATTAAAGAAGACAGAACAGAGAGAAAAGACAGAAAAAGCCAATTGACAACGGAGGAGAGGAACCAGTTGATAAGATGATAAAGAAAATTTTCAGTGGTTTTCAGGCTTCTGTTTTTAGCGCTGTTAGTTTAAATAGGTTTAAGATTTCAGCTTGATCACTCCATTGGAATTAAGCAGTGTTTTTATCTGCCTGTTGAGCACAAGTGAATGTACCAAATATGTACATTTGGTATATGCCATTAAAGACCAAGTATGTGATAAAAAAAAATTATTTAACATGCTGGGGCAGCATGGTGGTGCAGTGGTTAGCACTGTTGCCGCACACCTCTGGGCCTGGGGTTCAAGTCTCCCCTCAAGTTCCACGTGTGTGGAGTTTGCTTGTTCTCCCCATGGGGTTTCCTCCAGGTACTCTGGTTTCCCCCCACAGTCCAAAAACATCAGGTGAATTGGAGTTGTCCATATGTGTGAGTGTGCCCTGTGATGGTCTGGCCCCCTGTCCTGGGTTGTTCCATAGCTTTTGGGATAGGCGCCAGACCCCCCGTGACCCAGAAGAATAAGCAGTTTTAGAAAATTAATGAATCAATCAATCAATGGATGGATTTAAGATCCCTACTTATAATACAGTACCCTCTTATTGGCATCGCCAAGGTGCTTCAAGCCTTTTAGAAAGCATTGAAATTCAACTTATACTTGCTTGCAAGTAGTATTATTGTTGGAAATGAATAATCTGTACATCACAAGCTTCAGTTAACCCATTTAAAAAAACTGAAATAAGCCGGGTCATTCTCACGAACTTCAGAATTTTTGCGGAAAAAAATGTTTTGGTGATATGCAGTGTTTTTTGGTATAGAGCAATTGACACTACCTTAACCTTTTAGGTATATTAAAATCATGTTATTTGTTGCTGTCACCTTAGATTTTTTTAAAACCATTTTCCACAAATAGGTGCCCAATAATCAGTAACACAGAACTACATAAAATGTTTTTAAATCTTTCAATTTTATTGCATGTATCCCACAATAACAATGTGTATCATAAATCTTGTCCTGGATTTGCGGAAATATTTTTGTTTATTACAGATATAAATGATAATATAATAAAACAGATTAACAATCCCAGAATCAAAACAGACAGTTTCATTCAATTAAATTTTATTTGAATTTTTTATTTTCACAACATTACATTGTCTCAAAGCACTTTATATTATCCCTGCCCGAAGTCCCCTGTGAGCAAGCCAGAGGCCACAGCCCTGCTCCGTCCTACATGGTGTACTCCAGTCCTGTCCCAACTCCTCGCCTGGTGTGCCTGCCTCCTGTCCTGTGCCTTCTGTGTTGGACTGGCCCCCTGTCGATTCTCCCGCTCCACTTCCTCATGCCTTCCTCATGCAATGTGGACTCTACATCAACCACCATCTGGTGCAGTTCCTGGGAGACACGATCACATTCACTTCGTGATCTCCTCTCTGACTGACAGAGCCCAGTCCTGGAGTCATCAAGCTCTTTTCAGCAGGTTTAGCAAAGTGTTCAGTTATCTCATGGTTGGGTGGGGCCTCGGGGATCACTTGTGCGATCCTCTGTGATGGACTTTAGCATGGAATTCCAGACGCTCGCTGTGGGGCTGGGCTGGCCACATTCTTGACTGCAGATCTCCATCTGGATCTGTAGGCTGATCTTGCTTGCTGGGATGAGGCACGCACATTTGATGAATGCGTACAACTGTCAAACATTCCCTGGAAGCACTGCCAGACACGCCGCCATGGTAACCCTGCCCATACCAGCCCCACACCTCCCGCTCCTGCGCCTGAACCCATGCAACTCAACCAAGTCCTGCTCTCCCCTGCTGAGCGCCATCACCAGATCTAGTAGCAGTCGCTTGTACTGCGGGGAACTCCATCCGCTCCTGCTTGATCTGACCCAGCCGGGACCCTGAATCCTCCATTCAGGCAGGAGTACTCTCCCCACTGTGCTTCTCTCTGAAACAGGTCATGGTGCCAGTTGCTTTGTCTTAGTCCAAGGGGCAGCTGGAGGAGAGAGCTCTGCTGGACTCGAGAACAGCAGGGAACTTCATCGACCTCTGGCTTACCCAGCTCCACAGCCTTCCTCTGGAGCCGGTGTCCCCCAACAGTGTTCAGGGTGGACGGGGCGCCTATCTCTGCTGGCAAGGTGACCCATGCTGTGGATAAAGGTAGGGGCGAACCATGGGCAGCTCATCCAGTTGCTAGTCTTCTCGACGGTTCATTATTGGAATCATCTTGGGGCACCCATGGTTGCAACACCATGATTCTCACATCAGCTGAGCAGAGGGACAGATCCAGGCCTGGTCCCTGCAGTACTTTACTGAATGTCACTCCGTACACTGTAGAGTCTGGTTGATGGAGAGACACTGCCAGGGGAAGGGGCTCCTGGAGGAGTACCATGACTTTGTGGACATGTTCAGCACAGCCCAGACGTTCAGGCTGCCCTCACACCACCACTGAGGCTGCGCAACTGAGCTGGAGGAGGGCGTCCCACTCCACAAAGCCAGACTGTCCCCTGTCTCGCTCCGTTTCCCCAAACAGTGTGTGACATTCCTGCTTCCGGAGTATGGTGAACTGAATAAAGCCATCCGACACCAGCACCAGGAAACAGCAATGGGTTCACACCTCCCTCAGCTCCAGCCACAACTTTCCACACCTGCCAACGCATCTGGCTATCCACCAGGAGCCTTCGATTCCCTGGCATCCATAAGCTGGCTCCAAGGTACATTGGCTCATTTTGCATCTTTCATCAGGTGGGGCCTGTGATGTACCACTTGCAGCTGCCCCACATCAACCATCATTCCACATGTCCCTGCTGAAGCCAGTCACCCAGAGCATAGCCCACCCATCCTGGGGATTGTAAAGAAGCCTGTCATGCTTCCCCTCAAGAGCATGCCAAAGAGCTGAGTACCAGCACCTAAACTCAACCCTTTAATACCCCGGGCTACTACAAAGTATTGTTGTTTTGTTATGCCACATATTGAGCGCTTTGACTCCCATTCAGTCCTGATCCGTCCTGCATGCTGTGCTCCAGTCCCGTCCTGACTCCTACAATTACTCTCCTGGTGTGCCTACCTCCGGCCCTGTGCCTTCTGTGTTGGACTGAACCCTTGACCCTCCCCCTCTGCTACCCCAACTACGAATGTGCTTAACGTTTGCTTGTCTGGTCGCCAAGTCTCAAAAAACGGTGTTGTGCACCACTGGGTTTCTCCGAGCTCTAAGTAATACTTATACTGTATTAAATGTTCTCATACTACTTCTTGTGTTTAAGTAGGGTTAGTAATAAGTTTGCATATCAAAATTACATTTAAAACTTCTGTTTATGAGCAGCAATCTGCAGCAAGAGTAATAGATCCTGTTTCCAGCTTTGAAGCTCACTTCACATTCTGCTATTGCAACAAAATAAAAAATAAAGAATCCCTCCAGGCATCATTATTAGCGAACATTGTGTTAACCACCATTGTTATGCAATTTACGCTAGATATGCCTAAATATGCCTAAATAAAGCATACATTTGAAGAAACATGTTTCCTGTGACAGTGCAGTGATCACAGTTTTAATCACACAAAAAACTGACTCATATCTAATGATGCATAACCACTTTCCCTGCACGCAATTAAAATGGGCTACGACACTATTTAGCAAAATTTATTGCAATTATACTAACTATAAGCAACTATACTCTGAATGTCACACCAGTGTTTCCACTGGTAAAGTTAATCCATGTCGACCCACCATGCCAAAATCATTGCCTCCATGCAAAGAAGCATCTATCCAACCAATCTAGCACCTAAATCCAACGCCTTGGTGACTTGCTTTGGAAGCTTCAAACAAACTTGCCGAATTCGCAAACTTGTCGATTCCTAAGAGTCACAGCCACCATGTGACTGAGCATGCACACAGCACAAATACACCAAATTATGCTATGTGGAGGGACACTGAAAACAACATGGCTACAAACTGTCTACAAAAAGCAAATT
>JAODKM010000043.1:7547487-7560257 GCA_026780845.1 Petrocephalus sullivani
ATGCGTCTAACAGGCTGTGCGCGCTCCCGCGGATGGTAATCAGTTTCTGGCAGGCAGTCGCTTTTTGGCACAACACCTGTTTTAAAATGACGGAGTTCGAGTTGGGTCATATAAGAAGGACTTCATAAGTGATTTCTTGGCTGAAATCATGCCGAAATATGAAAGTGTCTTAATAGTTGGTGATTTTAACATCCATGTCTGTTGTTCTGAAAAGCCGCTGGTCAAAGAGTTTTTAACTCTTATACACTCTTTTAATTTTATGCAGTGTGTGGCTGGTCCTACTCATCAACACGGACACAATCTCGATTTGGTTTTGTCGTCTGGTTTACCTGTTTTCGCTTTGGAAATTGGGAATGCTGTATTTTCTGATCACAATCCTGTTATATTTCATATCTCTCTTCCCTGTGAGTTTAAACCTTGCACTTCTGCAAGACGCGGTCACGTATTTAACCCTTCCACCGCTGCCCTGTTCACAACTACTTTTAACAACAACATCGACACTAACCCGGTGTCCACCTTTGGTGTTAATGCTGACAAGTTGACGTCGTGGTTTCATGACGCCTGCATAAAAGCCCTGGACACTGTGGCCCCGTTAAAAAGCAGGTGCCCCAAACCTACACCTCAGACCTGGTTGAATGACATCACTCGATCGTGATGTCAGACGCGAGTGCAGGAAAGCTGAGCGCAGGTGGAAGAAAGATAAACTGCAGGTCTCATTTGAGATTCTGAGGGAAACTTTGCCGTATTACCAGAACATTGTATGAACTGAAAAAAACCAATGCTTCTCTGACATAATTTCTACTAACTGTCATAAGCCCCGTGTTCCTTTTAAAACAATCAACTCCATACTTAATGTCTCCCAACCTACCAGTCTTGAACCCTCTCCTGAAACTTGTGAAAATTTTCTCCACTTTTTTGTGGAGAAAGTTGAGTCCACTAGGGCAAGAATTTCACCCTGTGCATATGACCCATCTATCCATGTCTCCTGCTCTGCTGTCTTGAATCAGTTTGAGCCTGTGACACTTCCATTTCTTTATAATATTATTGGCCAGACGAAACCTTCAGGTTCCCCCACTGATGCTATTCCCCCATATCTATTTAAAGAGGTTTGTCCTGCTATTGGTCCTTCTGTCTTGGCTATTGTTACTAACAGCCTCGCCTCTAGCATAGTTCCTGGGACTTTTAAACATGCTGTAGTACAACCACTGATCAAAAAACCCGGCCTTAACCCTTCAGATCCTTCACATTTCAGACCAATATCCAAACTACCATTCCTTTAAAAAATTTTAGAAAAAAATTCAATTTTTTGCATTTTTCAATTAAATGCATTTTTAGACAAGAATGGTATCATTGAGTTGTTCCAATCCAGTTTTAAAGCCCTCCACAGCACTGAAACTGCACTTCTAAGGGTTTTTAATGACATTCTTTTAACTAATGATTCTGGTCATTTTGTCATCTTAGTGCTTTTAGCTTTGACTGCTGCCTTTGATACTGTTGACCACAGTATTCTTATCTTATCTCCTCTGGAGCGCTGGGTGGTCATTCAAGGTGTGGCTCTAGACTGGTTTCGTTCCTACCTGAGTGACAGAAATTTCTGTGTCAGAATAAATGATGTGTCCTCTTCGGTCCCTCTCTCTTGCGGGATGCCGCAAGGTTCGATCCTGGGACCTCTCCTTTTCTCACTCTATTTGCTTCCTTTGGGCTCTATTTTGAGGAAACATGGGATCTCCTTCCATTGCTATGCAGATGACTGTAAAATTGATGTACCACTAAAACAAAACTCATACTCCATCCAAACACTCCTGGAATGTTTTAATGACATCAAAGCACGGATGTCACAATTTTTTTTGAATTTTAATGAAAAGAAAACTGAAGTTATTTTGTTTGGTCCTAGTGGTACCTCAATTCCCACTTCGCACCTCGGTTCCTTGGAACCTTATTTGAAAAGCACTGTTACTAATTTGGGTGTTAAGATGGACTGTGAACTTAAATTCAACAATCCGATCAATTCTGTTGTACAAAAAAGTTTCTTTCAGCTGAGGCAGATAGCTAAGTTATAGACTGTCTTGAACAGACAAGATTTTGAAATAATTATTTATGCTTTTATTACAACTCGTCTGGACTACTGCAATGCCCTTTATGTTGGGGTTAGCCAGGCTTCCCTTTCACGTCTTCAGCTTGTCCAGAATGCTGCTGCTCGCATTTTAACAGGAACACACAGGCGTGAGAACATTTCACCGGTTCTGTCCTCCCTTCACTGGCTCCCTGTGTGCTACAGAATTGATTTTAAAATTCTTATTTTAGCATATTGTCATGCCCTGCCCGACTGCTCCTCCTGTGTGCCACGCCCCCTCATTGCCCTCGTGGGAATCCTCCCGTTCCCAGCTGTTTCCTGTCTACTGTTAGTGTTTCAATGTATTTAGTCTGCCCCAGTCCTGTCTCCCCGGTCAGTCTTTGTCTATGCTCCGTCAGCTAGCACTCACGCTTGCTCCCGGCTGAACCCTGTTTTTACCCTGTGTTCTTTAATAAACGCCCTTTGGAAGGGCTCAAACCCTACAGCTGAAACCATGGGTCATTCCTCCCGCCACCGGCGTGACAGCTATACAAATTGAATTGAATCAGGAATGCATTCTTGCTGGGATTCCTAATAAATTCCTTTATAGGCTCCAGGACATGCTTATCACTCACACTAAATGTAGTGATCTTATCACCTGACACTCATTCAGCTTCGGTGGTTTCCTGTCCTTATAATCCATCCAGCGCTCTACATTCTACCTCAGTTGAATATCTTGTCAAACGTATTATTGTGCTTGCGGCGGGAGGAACGACCCATAATGCAGGCTGCGGATTATAAAGCCCCTCATAGGGGCGTTTATTCAAAGGAACGGGTAACCTGGCAATGCAAGCCACAGGAAACAATATCCGACGAGGGGAACAGGACGCAGACAGACTAAATAGGGTAGGACATCAAGGAGGAAACACCAGGCAGGTGTGCTAGGCAAACAAGGGGATTGACACATCAGGCAAACACAACGAGGAGCCCCACCTGAGGGAAACACTGGGAAACAGACACGTAGGGCGGGGCTGATCGTGACATAGCCCCCCCTAAGGGCGCGCACTCTGGGCGCGGCAAACCCCAGGGAGGGGACCCCGGGGACCGGAGGACAGGACGGGAACATGGGGCCAGGACACAGGGCAGGATCAAGCACGCAGGACACGGGCAGACAGTGGACGGGCAAACTCCGGCGACGGATGACCTGGGGAAGACACAACGAGAGTGAGCAAAACACCAACCCCAGGAGAACGCAGACAGGACTAGGGGAAGAGAAGGGGCAGGCAGGGAGACAGAACAAAGGAACAACGGAGAAGACAATCGACAATGGCCAGGGACAACAAGACCCAGGACACCAACCCTAGGGCACACCGAAACAGGAAACTCAAGAGGACAGACTGAACAGGGGAAGATGAAACGAGAGTGAATACAAGGGAACGAATCAAACGACCAGAAACCGACTAACAGAACAGGAGAGGCCACCGATGTCCGACTCAGACGAGCAGGATTACGGGAAACAGGAGGGCAAGACGGGAGAGAGACAAGGAACACACCGGAACAGACAATGGAGCACGGACAGGGAAGACAAGGCCAGGGAAACCAACAGCATGATACACAGAGACAGGGAAGTCGACAGGACGGACAGAGGGGAAAGCTGGGGTGTGAAGAAGGGGCAGGAGCGGTGTTCTGGGGCCGAAGAAGGGTCCCGGAGCGCCCGACTGCCCCCCAGGCGATCTGCATCTTCCAGACTCCGGAGCTCCCGCAGGGCCAGTAACTCGGGGCGTACTGGGCCTCATGGCACCTGGGGCTGAGGACTGTGCAGTGGTTCCTGGTCCCCCAGGATCAACATGCACTGCAGGAACGGCAGGTGCTGCGGGGACTGACGGGACGGCGGGTGCCGCGGGGACTGCAAGGACGGTGTGTGCCTCTGGAACTGCAGGAAATGGAGGCCATGAGCCGGGAGCAGACCTTGACCCGGGATAAAGGCCACCCCTCCATGCAGAGAGCCAGGCTCAAAGCCAGAGGCCCTGACGGGCTCGAACCGGCGCAGCTGCTGAAGCTGTTGGGGAGCTTGCTGCAGGCGAGGCACTGCAGTCTGCAGAAAGTGACCAGGCCACTCGGCGGATTCCGGCGAGGAGCCAGGCAAAGCAGCGGGCTCATGAGAGGAGCCGGGCGAAGCGGCGGGCTCATGAGAGGAGCCGGGCGAAGCGGCGGGCTCATGAGAGGAGCCGGGCGAGAGGCCCAGTGATGAGGAGGGCCCGGGAGACGAACCTGGCATTGAGGAGTTCCAGGGAGAACCAGACGACGAGGGTGGCCTGGGGGAGGAGCCAGGAAAGGAACCAGGTGAATCCACGGGCCCTGGAGCAGAGCCTGGCAACCTTCCCCGAATTGCCCCAGGCACGGCGATGCCCTCACCCGGAGGGTAGGGGAGCGCGGTAGCGTCCCCTCCCGAATCCGTCCTGAGCGCTGTGGTGTCCTCCTCTGTACCGGCCTGGTGCATGGCCTGGATCTCGGAGAGCGTGCTGGCCGTGGACTGGACGCCAGAGAGCGCGCTGGCCGCATCGGCTGCGGCAGCACCTGGACCATTTTTGAGCGTGGCGGCGCCCTCACCTGTCCTGGCCTGGAGCACGCTGGGCGCGGAAGGGACACTGGGGAGCACGCTGGGCGTGGACGACGTACCTGGAAGCACCTCTGGGTGCGCACGGGTCACAGACAGAGCATCAAGGAGCGCACTGGGCGCAGATGGGACATCAAGGAGGGCACTGGGCGCAGTCAGAAAGTCGAAGAGTGCGCTGGGCGGCACCTCTGGGAGATCACCGGGCACAACGGTCTCCTCACTTGGGCCGGCCAGGGGCACACCAGCAATCCCTGGCAGCATACTGGGCGCAGGCAACCCGGGAGCCGTCAGCAGCACAGGAGCAGGCGACGCTGGAACAGAAGGCGCCGGTGGGACCGGAGCAGGAACCTCCAGTGACCCCTGAGCCAAGACAGGGACAGGCGGTGGCGGTGCCGGAGCCGGGACAGGAACAGGCAGCGTCATCACCGGGAACAGCCGGGGGCGCGGCGGCGATCTAACCCGGAACAGCCGGCTGGCAGGTACCAGCGGGTGTGTTGGGTGACGCTGGAGCAGGAACTGGAACAGGCATAGGCGGCGCCGGAGGCGTCGGCAGCACAGAAACAGGCGGTACCGTAGCCAGCAGCACAGAACCAGGCGGCGCCGCAGTGTCATCATCCGGACTGGACGGGGGCGCGGCGGTGTCGTCACCTGGACTGGGTTGAAGTGCTGCGGGTAGCCCTGGAGGGTGATCACGCCAGCGGTGAAGCAGGTCCCCCAGCATTGTCCTGATAGGGTCCAGCGCTGAGGGGGACGAGTCCGGGGTGACGGCGGCGAAAGTCGTTTGCTGCAGCTGTTCCAGTGACCCGGAGGCTTCGGGATCGGTCCTCACCACCGGGGCGTCCGCTAACTCCCACCACAGCGTCTGCCGGTCGAAGTATTGCGCCACCCAGTTTTTCCCTTGCCGCTGTCACCTCTAGCTTGCTCACTTTGGGTTTGGGTAGGGATAAAGTAAAGCACTTTTGACACAATGAAATGTTGTGAAAATGCGCTATACAAATTGAATTGAATTGAATCAGAAATGCATTCTTGCTGGGATTCCTAATAAATTCCTTCATAGGCTCCAGGACATGCTTATCACTCACACTAAATGTAGTGATCTTATCACCTGACACTCATTCAGCTTCGGTGGTTTCCTGTCCTTATAATCCATCCAGCGCTCTACATTCTACCTCAGTTGAATATCTTGTCAAACTTATTGCCATGGGTGGCAAATTGTCATCCTCCCTTTCACAAACTCTGATTTAATCATTGTTTATAATTGTTGTGTATGTGTATGTTCACTACAACTCCCAGGGTTCAATGCGTCATGAGGGAGTTCTAAAAGGGGCAAGGCCCATCCCTACCGGCAAAGTCTCCGGGAAGTGTGAGATTATTATATGATTAAACAGTTTGTTTCCATACAGCACAACTAAGTATAGGTATAACGGAGTAAGTATAGGGAAGTATAGGTATAACGGAGTCTTCATAAAAATCTTCATATTCTTGGGTCTCCAGGCAGCACACTCCAGAAGGGGTGGGGGAAATAAGACATAGTACATGTAGAATAGTTCTAGTTAGCATTTTTACAGTCACTGTCCAGCTAGGTAAAAAGGTAGCTCTGCTAACAGTATAGGTTAGATCACTTTACCTTTTTTTTTAATGTTTTCTGAGGTTGGAGTACAGCCATAGATAGGAAATATCCTTTGATGCATTTGCTCTTCAAAAACACCGGCTGTTTCAGCATTGGCACATCCATATTGCCGCCTAGTGATCCTTATCAGCTGGTATGGTACCTTCTGATTGGAAGCATGCCAACACACCCATATTCAAAAAAGGGGATAGAAGTAATCCATCAAACTATAGGCCAATTAATCTAACTTGCATAACTGGTAAAGTTATGGAGGCTAAAATCAAAGAGAAAATGGTAATTACCAGGACTCAAATAACATTTTGAGGGATAGCCAGCATGGATTTAGGAGAGGTAGATCCTGTTTAACAAATCTGCTGGAGTTTTTTGCAGAAGCTACTCAGGAAGTTGATGATAAGAAGGTCTATGATGTCATCTACTTAGATTTCCAAAAGGCTTTTGATGTTGTTCCCCACAAGAGGCTCCTAGCGACAGGGATTTTAGGAACTGTAGCAACCTGAATTGATCACTGGTTAACAGATAGGAAGCAGCGAGTAGTTATTAGGGGCACAATGTCTCGGTGGGCCTGTGGTCATAGTGGGGTACCACAGGGTTAAATTTTGGGGCCACTATTATTCCTAGTTTATATAAACTATATTGACACCAATATATACAGTAAGTTGGTCAAATCTGCTGACGATACCAAGGTGGGTGGTGTAGCGGATAATGTAACAGGAGCACAGAGGCTACAGTGGGATCTTGATGAAATTAGTGACTGGGCTGATACCTGGCAGATGAAGTTTAATGGGGACAAGTGCAAGGTAATCCATATAGGGAAACAACAGAAACAATTCATATAAGACAAGTATTTTATGGATGCCATGGAAATACAGGAAGCCAATTGTGAAAGAGACTTTGGTGTATATTTTGATGCTTCCATGTCCCACTCTCACAGGTGTGGGGAAGCAATTAAAAAGGCTAATAGGATACTGGGTTACATCTCCAGGTGTGTGGAGTTTAAGTCAAGTGAGGTGATCTTAAGACTTACCATTCCTTGGTAAGACCCCACCTACAATATTGACTGTAGTTCTGGTCACCTAACCTTAAAAAGGACATTGCTGCCTTAGAAAGGGTTCAACGCAGGGCTACAAAAATGATTCCTGGGCTAAAAGGAATGTCTTATGAGGAAAGGTTAGTTGAGCTCAATCTATTCAGCCTTGAGCAAAGGAGACTAAGGGGGGACATGATCCAGGTATATAAGATCCTAACAGGTCTGGATGCTGTCCAATTAAATAGTTACTTCAACATTAGTTCAAATAAGAGAACTCGTGGCCATAGTTGGAAATTAGGGGGAGAACATTTCAAATTGGAGTTGAGAAAAAACTTCTTTACACGGCGTGTAGTTAGAATTTGGAATAGTCTTCCTGATAGCGTAGTGCAAGCCAAATCCTTGAGTTCCTTTAAAGCAGAGCTAGATAAGATTTTAAAATCTCTGACCTATTAGTTGAGTTCTCCCCAAATGAGCTTGAAGGGCCGAATGGCCTTCTGTTTGTAAATTTCTTATGTTCTTATGGCCAGTCACTTTACTAGTCTCTACACTTGCTTCCATTTCTACCAATCTGTTTTCAATGTTGGAAGAGAACAAGCTTGCATCAATGAGTAAGTATATGAGCAGCCAATCACAGGTAAAATGTATAAAAGGTACAAATTCAGCGATTGCCCACTCGTCTATTATCCGTTCTGTTCGTATGTAGAATTACTGGTATTTGCAATCTAATCATAACTTAAAAATAAATCAGCAGCACATTATTACCAGCAAGTTAATAGCCTAACAAAATGCTTTTACAAATGTAGTAACATTGTTTTACTGTTATTTCCCACCTTTGGTCAAGTGTCTTCTGCAGTCACCCATTCTGTTGCTGCCACTAATCAATGTTACTTCAATTTGTTGTGCAGTACCAGACCATCACCCATATAATGTGTCTGCAAAGTTTGAAGAAAAAAAAACTGTGAAACACTTTTTGAATCTTTGTGGTAACATGATCAAGTGTCTGAGGCTTTGCTATGACTATGTGGCCCTACTTCAGCTTTGGCGCAATCAGTCCAGATTTTCACCTACACAATGTGTCAGCAGTTGGAAAAAGACCTGTCAAATGGCCTAACAAGAAAGAGTCTGCGGTGGTGGACCGGTTCTATAACCATGCGTATTCCCTGTCCAGGGATTATAAGTATAATGGATGCATTCCTAAAATGGAAAATTTCACTAAGGGCTACCGATGCACCTCTGATTGATTATTTTCGTGTACTCGCACAGGTAGTACTGGCTGCCTAATAACAGTTGTATTTCAATGTGTTTTAATGTTTTATTTAATGTTAATATAAAAATATAATATGAAAACCTGTGAATATAAAAGCAATCAGTTTTATAAAAGTAATCATTTTTCAGCATAATTTCCCCTGGCTTTTAAGGTAAATTAATGACCTTGCCACATCCAGTAGCCTGACCATGTGTTTTATCCTTATACAGACTATATTTTGAAGAGCACACTGGAACATTATTAAATGCTAACCGAAATTAACTATGACTAGTTTACTCTATTATTATTTTTTGTCCGCTAGCCAAGGTATACGCAGAATATACCACTTCAGGGTATGTGGTTATACTTATTTTTGCATAACTGCACACTTTGTCATGGTCTATCCCTTACTTATTCAACATCTGTGGGATATTTGGTGTTCTGTGACACATAAAAGAAAGACAACAGTCATATTTAATAAGACATATATTAAGATCCATATTAACTAAACATATTACAATGTTGAAGGAGACACCACAACAAATTCCACAATATTTTTGGTTTTACCATAAAAGTAACACTGTCCAGTAGCTTCAAATGACAATACAGTTGTCAAAATAATAATAATAATAATAATAATAATAATAAAGGACCAAACGGGCATATTTTCTTTTGGCAAATGAGCCAATCATCTCTCTACTGTAACAATAAGAATGTATTTCTACTTATGTACTCATACTTCCTGATGCACAGTGCACATATATGGTACCTTTTTTAAAAATATCATTTAAGACTCGGGAGTCATTTCAAGAAAACCAATCCTAAAAACACAAAATGATAATAAGTATATTGGACAGCATAAAACTTTTTTTCAGCTGCACATTTGTCCATTTCAGGTTCATTTTACAAAAGTTTTACCAAATACACATTTAAAATTTAGGAAAAAAAAAAACAGGAAAATTACACAGATTTGGATTTGAACATCTACTCATATTTGATCATTTATTTTTGGGCAAGAGGAATTTCATAATGAAATATATTTCATAGTATTATTAATATTTTATTATTATACTGTTTACTGATGTTTTCTACACTTGTACCCTTATTAAATGTTTGAGTTTTCCACTAATTATGGGGATATCTAGTTTCTTAAAATATTACAACTGCAGTGACTAAAAAAAAAGAAAAAAAAAAACACTACTATCTTAGTCAGCTAGATACTATTTAAACCTTATATTGCAACTGGCATAATGTAGTCAGAATTTTTAACATCCTAGTATTACCTCCCCCTTATGGTTGTTTTAGAGGCATTTATCCCGATGACCTGAAGACTGAAGTATATCAAACGCAAAAAATGGAAGATACAGCTTCTGTTTCTCTAAAATAACCCATTCTGTTAAATCAAAGATAGGTTTCTGTACCAATATCCAAAATGCTTTTGGTACCCATGTCTATACTGGCCTCAAAATGTTTGTTGTGTACCTTTTGGTGGTGGCGTAGATTAGATTTGCTGGAAAAATTCTTGCCACAATGTGTGCAAGAGAAGGGTTTTTCCTTTGTGTGAACACGCCGGTGGCAAATTAGCTGGGTGGAGACACGAAAAGCTTTACCACAATCTGAGCACACATAACGCTTAGGTTCTGTGTGAATCCGTCTATGGTTCTTCAGAGCCATTAGATTAGAGAACTCCTTCTTGCAAGTAGAACAAATATATAAGCCCAACTTGTGGCTGTTTTTATGGTTAAGAAGAGAGCTGGCATGACGGTAGGTACGGCCACAATGCTCACAAACATGGGCCTTCTGACTTGTCTCTTCAATGCACTTTTGCTGGTTTTCAACTATGGGCAGCTTGCTCTGCATGCATTGGAAAACAGTGGATAGTCTGGGCAGTCCATTGGAATCCACTCCTTGAGGAGGCATTACAGCAATGTCCAGTCCAGAAGTCCAGTCCAATTCTGAGTGCCCCACCATATCCTGCTGAGGCAGCTGCTGAGCACTGCAGTGTAGCTCCTGGTGCTTTCTAAAGCTCAGGCGACTACGGAAGCTTTGCTGGCAAGTGGTACAGAACAGTTCTTGCCATTTCAGATGCACACGTTGGTGACTGCGTAGTTGTGATGATACTCGAAAAGATTTTTCACAGTCTTGGCAACTGTATCGCCGTACTTCAGAGTGGATGCGTTGGTGGTTCTTGAGTGCCATCAGATTGGAAAAAGTTTTGGGGCACAATGTACACTGGTAAATGCCTGTGGTGTGAGTGTTCCTGTGATTGATCAGTGAACTGGCATGGCGGTAGGAGCGTTCACACTGCTCACACCTAAGAGAAACCAAGCAGAATAAGAATTACTCCTTTAATTTGATGTCAGTCTACAAAACATCATGACTACCCCCCATGCACAATTATCCTGTTAAAACAGCACATGTCAAAGTCTGAGATATATTACATGGCAAACCAGCATTTGGTACTCGTAGTCAATGTGTTTATTGATGAGAAGGCGGCCTATGATGTCATCTACTTAATTATTTCCAAAAGGCTTTTGATGTTGTCCCTCACAAGAGGCTCCTACTTAAGCTCAAAGTGACAGGGATTTTCAGAACTGTAGCAACCTGGATTGGTAACTGGTTAACAGATAGGAAGCAGCGAGGGGTACAATGTCTTGGTGGGGCTGCGTTCATAGTGGGGTACCACAGAGTTCAATTTTGGGGCCACTATTATTCCTAGTTTATATAAACGATATTGACACCAATATATACAGTAAGTTGGTCAAATTTGCAGACTACACCAGTGTAGCAGATACTCTAACAGGAGCACAGAGGCTACAGCGGGATCTTGATGAAATTAATGACTGGGCTGATACCTGGCAAATGAAGTTTAATGGGGACAAGTGCAAGGTAATCCATATTGGGAACAAACTATAGGACAAGTACTTTAAGAGTGCCACGGAAATACAGGAAGCCGATTGTGAAAGAGACCTTAGTGTATATGTTGATGCTTCCATGTGCCACTCTCGCCAGTGTGGGGAAGCAATTAAAAAGGCTAATAGGATATTGGGTTATATCTCCAGGTGTGTGGAGTTTAAGTCAAGTGAGGTAATGTTAAGACTTACCATTCCTTGGTAAGACCCCACCTAGAATATTGTGTGCAGTTCTGGTCACCTTGCCTTAAAAAGGACATTGCTGCCTTAGAAAGGGTTCAACGCAGCGCTACAAAAATGTTTCTTGGGCTAAAAGGAATGTCTTACAAGGAAAGGTTAGTTGAGCTCAATCTGTTCAGCCTGGAGCAAAGGAGACTAAGGGGGGGCATGATCCAGGTTTAGCATCCAAGATCCTAACAGGTCTGGATGCTGTCCAATTAAATAGTTATTTCAACATTAGTTCAAATAAAAAAAACTTGTAGCCTTAGCTGGAAATTAGTGGGAGAACATTTCAAACTGGAGTTGAGAAAAAACTTCTTTACACAGCGTGTAGTTAGAGTATGGAATAGTCTTCCTGATAGCGTAGTGAAAGCCAAATCCTTGGGTTCCTTTAAAGCAGAGCTAGATAAGTTTTTAACAACTCTGAGCTATTAGTTGAATTCTCCCCAAATGAGCTTGATGGGCCAAATGGCCTCCTCTCATTTGTAAATTTCTTATGTTCTTATATAGAAGAAATGGGTAGTGGTAAACACATGAATGAGTTTAATAAGCCCTCCCAGGCGAATAAGTAAATATATAAATTGGCCAAAGCTTAACCCTCTGGGGTCTAAGGCTGTCTGAGATGCCTTGACATGCTAAAACTTTTCTGTATATATTAGTGTGACCTATATTTTTACATTTACAGCATTTGGCAGACGCCCTTAGCCAAAGCGACTTACATAAGTGCTTTAAGACTCTTATGAATTTTTCTCGATACTAGCTCAGTAAAACCCAGGCTATGAATACCATCTATCTAATACTGTGTTGGGAAAATACAGTTTTTCTTTATTCCAGGAAAAGAGCTCAGAGTAAGATACCAGAAGTGCTAATTCAGATATTTCTGAAAATGTACGTTTTAAGTCGTCAATTGAAGACATTCAATGACTCAGCTGTTCAGACATCTAGGGGAGTTCATTCCACCAACTAGGTGCCAGAACAGAGAAGAGCCAAGATGTGTGTCTTCCTTGTGCCTTGAGGGGTGGTGGGACCAGTCGAGCAGTGCTGGAGGATCAGAGAGATCGTGGTG
>JAODKM010000043.1:7588692-7605586 GCA_026780845.1 Petrocephalus sullivani
AGAACACGCCCCCCCCCCACAAACTTTGCCCCTTTGGGGGGGGGGGGGGGGGGGGGTGGTGTGGCGGTCTAGGGGGAGGGCAGACCAGGAAACTTAAAGTGCTGGCTGTCCCTCTCCAATGACAGGAGATGTCCCCTAAGTTTTCCATCGCGTCGTGTCACCCGGGGGGACGGTTGGTGTTCGACGGCGACCACGGCAAAAGATTGTCTGCCCACCGGTGGGGCCGGAACCCCTAAGTCTGCAGCGGGGGTCCAGGGCGGCTGACGGCAGAGGGAGGGACTCGCAGGACAGACAGAAATCGAAAGCATCTCCTTCCCTTTTCTGGAGATCGCATTTCTGCCGCATAGCCTCCACGGTCATACCAAAAAGATGTTTTGGGTTGACCGGGGCATCGAGGAGGTCCAGCTTCTCCCTGTCGCTCAGGTTGGACAGATTCAGCCAGAGTGTCTGTTCGCCCATAGCGTGCCCACTGCTCTGAACCGCGCCGTGGGAGACGCGCAAATTCAGATCCATGATAACGCATATCTCCTCCCAAATGGCTGGGTTCGGGGTCCCAGAGTCCAGCTGTTTGCCCATCTCCTCCAACGGCTCCGCTTGGTACGTGGTCAGGAGCGAGGTGGCATTCAGCGCCCTGACCGACAGCGCAGAAGATTTAAATATCTTCTGATACACGGAGGCGCGCTCCGATTTGGGCGGCACAGAAGAGCCGGTCGCGGAGAACGACCCCCTCCTGGTTGGATGGAGGTGCCATGCCGCTGACAACCAGCACCGAGTAACCCTTGACGGGTACAGAGCTGGAAAAGGGCAGCTAATTAGCTCGCCTTAACGCGTTAGCTAATGATGGATACAGCTCGCCTTGATGTGTAGCTAATTAAAGTAGCTCGCCTCAACGCGGTAGCTAACAAAGATAACTCACCTTGACGCGGGAGTTACACCCAAAAAGGCAGCAAGATTAATTCCACCATCTGTTCGAGATAGACAGGTCGCTCAGCACTGAGGGGAGCAGGACTTACTGTGGGACCTGCGTTCGGCGACGTATGCCGTGACGGCTCATTTGTGAACACTAAGCAGGGGACAGTACTGTCTTGGAGCGCTGAGGAAAGCTTGTGGTCTTCACGGGGAAGAGAACGAGAATGCCATTGTGATGGTGGATGTGGGGAGGCAGGGCTCCCATGTCACGGCTGTGACTGGTCCATCTGTGACGGACGTGATGTCATTAGTGCTTCTGGGGTCGGACACGCCAGAGGCATATCCCATAGTGAGATACTGAGCGAATGTTTGAAAGAGAACCTTACTTCCATGCGCACTCACTACTCACGCTTCCTTTTACAATATCTCATCAGTTTTTCGTTCCGGAAAGTGCAAATGAGTGCAAAGATACTCCGCATAACAATGCATAGATAAAACTCCGGGTTAGCGCAGCTATCCCACGCGCTACAATATAAAAAAAATTATGATTAATCAATAACTGATCGTTCATTTTCCCAATTATCGATTAAGAAAATTTATTCGAATGCACATCCCTACTCCTACTTGTGTGACAGTCAGTCTCACCAAACAAGATTCAAGAATTAAGAATCAGAATCAGAAGTGCCATGCTCCTCACGTGCCAGTCAAGCTCACCAAAGTGACTCCGTATAAGCCCACAAACACAGACACATGAAACCCAAGGAAAATGTTACATTCGCAGTGCAGAAAAAATTGGTTCCGCTGCTGAGCCCTAAGTGAATTATATATACTATATAGTATATCATAGTCAAAGATTATTTACAGAAACGTATTATTTGGGGTCCAAGCAGTGTTAGCTGCAAGACTATTGTTTTCTTACAGGAATTGTTTTATTTTTATAACTTTAATTTAACACAGTCACAGCTTTTGCGACAGCTGCTTTATGCATCACTGTTCTCTGCTAATTTGACCCTTTCTGGAAATACTTTACTATGGGTAAAAAAGTGGTCGCGCGCCATTTGCAAATGCGACACTTAAAATGTGCCTGTAAAAATTCAATCACTTTACCATGTTAGCTAGCAAACGGGAACATTGTTGGCAAATAAATGACAATTTTAAGCTGTTTTGCCTTAAATTTATAGTAAATTGGGGCTGAAAAGAACGTGGCATAATCTGGTAAAAGCAATCACACCGAATCATATGATCAGGTCAGATTGTAATAGATATTTTCATAAAATTGTTGAGCCCTAACCTACAGTTATCCAAGGCTTCTGCCATCACTCTCATGACCCATGGGTGGACATCAAGGGCTACAGAGTTACATAACAGTAATGGTGCACATTACATCCGAATGGAACATGGAAAGCCACAATCTGTATGGTGTCCTTGTGTGCTAGAATGGCGCCTTTTAAATAAAATTTATTATTATTATAAACTCTGGCACGCGTGCCCACACACGGGCACAAAAGCTGGTGCCACTGTCCGATCTGCCTGCGCAAAGTTTTGTTATGCTTATGACTGTGTGATTTGTATACTGACATTAGCTGGACCTGGCCCTATCGGCGATGGTAGGCACACAAATTTAAATTTGAATACACTGTAAGATATAAAAGCAGATGTACACAATCACATGATACTTAACATAATATCCATTATTGGACATTGTAATATATGACAAGTTCAGCCTGCCAGGAAAATATTTTATGTGATATTGTAAAGCACTTAAGTAAATGAACACAAACTCGTTGTGGACGGAGAAGTTATTAGAAGAATTAAAACCAACAAAAACAATTGTGTTATTTTATTATAATGATTTTTGCAACAAAGATAACTTGCCTTGACGCGGGAATTATACCCGAAAAGGCAGCGAGGTTAATTCCGCTATGTTCGAGATAGGTCGCTCAGCACTGAGGGAAGCAGGACTTACTGTGTTTCCAGAAAGAAAAGGATTTCTTCTTTAAAGTGAAAAAGGTTTTTTTAGCATAGTGACAGGCATGTATGTAAACCCCCACCTGTACCACCCCCTTGAAACACCAATAAAAATACATCGGATACATATACAGTTGGCCCTCGTTTATCGCAGTTAATCAGTTCCATACTAACGTGATGTGAATTTCCGCAAAGTAGGATTCTTTATTTATAAATCGAATGTTTTCGTAGTTAGAGCATAGAAAACCTGTTTACGACCTTCTGAATACGATTTTTAACATTATTAGAGCCCTCTAGACATGTAACAACACCCTTTAATCACCATTACACTCGTATTACCTAATATTAGACAAAATAAGACATTAGACATTACAAATATCATTATAATTGTACAATTACACACACACAGTTCTTACACAAAACCACTAACTTCTGAAAATAAGAAGCAGAAGGCTTAGAAGAAGTCTGACATCCATCCTTAACATTACCCGTAAGCTACATTGTAAGAAAAGTCAGTAAAAATAGAGTTCAATGTGCCGTGTTAATATGAAGGACTTTTCCATATACATTTTCATAGGTGTTTTAACCTTTAATTTTAATTTCATGTTGCATTGTGGGAGCAAGTCTGCAAATGACTGTAAATGTCTGTAAATTTAACAAAAAAAAATCCATAAGACGACAGATAATGTCCAGGAAGAAATTTACCAG
The DNA here is from genome assembly GCA_026780845.1 of Petrocephalus sullivani. Lineage (NCBI taxonomy): Eukaryota > Metazoa > Chordata > Actinopteri > Osteoglossiformes > Mormyridae > Petrocephalus > Petrocephalus sullivani. The sequence goes on from JAODKM010000043.1 coordinate 7,592,278, forward strand.
TACATTGTGCGTTTTTTTTACTGATTTTTCTTTTTTACTGTGTAGAGCTGGTTGACAGCTCGCTATCATTATGCCAGTTCCCGGCTATTTGCATTCTTTCAAAGCAACACTTCATAGCAAATCAGTTAAATATAGAGGTCTTTGAAAGATCAGGGGCGGGTTGCACAAAACACCTTAACTTTTCCCATTAAGTATGATACTGCCAATGACATTAAACATATTTTGCATCTGACAAATTTAAATAAAGTGAAAACAAAAGCCGGATTTTGTGTAACAAAGTTACACAAAAGTGTGGGGAAAAGAGAGAGAAGCCGGTGAGCAAAACATAAGTAGATGGATTTATTTTTGTTTTTCGAATAATGCATTAATGAATACCTTTTTTCTGCATGTGTCTACATATTTCTGTATCGGAAATTCGATCGAATAACCAACATACGTCTTTTTGCTGGTAGCGGCGGAGAAACTTACCATTGTTACCAGCCAGATTAAACAATGAATTATAAACGTCGCGGGCCGTATAAATACAATTATAAATCGACTGTCATAATGCTAGATCAATTGATCATGATCGTATCCAATCGCGGAATTCTCTTCTCGAGATGAGTTCACTTTCTTCATTTAAGGCCATAACCGTGTGTTGTGGCTAAGGTACAGTCAGAGGTACCTTAAGTTATCCGCCTCACTTTAGAGCTTTGTGCAACCGCTAAGGGAACTCTAACAGATTGCATATGTATAAGAACAAGATAAAGAGAAAAACTTAAATACTTACGTGAACATTTTAAGGAAACCTTAAAGAGGACATTTAGAGGTTTTTTGCGACAGACTTGATTTTAAGGAAATCTTAACGTTAGGTGTTTCGTGCAACCGGCCCAAGAATTTAAGCCATTCTGTTCTCTCCCAGGACTCTTATGAAAGTTCTGGCTGGGGTCCTGCACAGGCGGCAGCATGGATCACATGTTCAGTGGGCTCCCCGCAGATGTGCCCATCTGTAAGTTGGCGTACTACACTCGGATACCGGCCGATGCATTAAAAAAAAAATGCCAAATATCGGCCCAATATATCGGTCGACCTCTAATCAGAATATCAGACCTACTGTTTTTATCCACTTTTAACTTTAATATTAGGCATGTCTACCTTTTGCAGCAATTACAGCAGCACATCTCTCTCGCATAGTGTCAGTATATTTCCTGAGAACTAATACAACACTAACGGTATCTCATGCCTTCTGCAACTCAAGCCAAAGGCTTTCTTTTAAATGTACAATGGATCTGTCCAGTTTATTTTCCAACTCGTCACAAATGTGCTTGATGGGGTTGAGGTCCGGACTTAGCACAATGATTCTCCTTATGAAGGCTCTATTCTATTGTTTATAGAACATAATGATCAGTTTGTAGATATTTGTTTTATGGTTATTTTAATGGCCAATTCAACAAAAACAACTGAAACCTTTTAAATATGCAAAGTGTTTATAATGTTGGACACCACTGTATTTGGGTGAATATTTATGTACTTTTTTTTTTAGTAGGTCGCAGCAGTATTGACCTTTTGTATTTAAGTGTGTCATATTTTGTTCAGTAAACCACTGTTTTATAAAGAAATTACCCATTTTCATTAATCCCAGCTGTACCAAAACCATGTCTCCTGTGTACCCTTAAGTCCTAAAATGACATTGCACTTAAGCGTTTAGACATAATGGACTTGAGAAAATTGTTAATACACAAAAACACCGTCTAATACATTGTTAAAAACTGTAAGATATTTACGCTTGCAATCACTACAGAAACTGGTAGCGTAGCTACATGGATGTTGCCATTGCCCAGCTTCAATAGAAAGTAGGGCTGCCAATAATGACTATTTTTTAATAAACTAATCCATAGACTATTTAACTGATTAGACCGTTAACCTAAAAGTTTCGTATTCCTCCAGGAAGTCAAATTGACCTTTTAAGTTAATTTATTTTTACAACAACAAACTGTCAATTCAGGGCTTTAGAAATTTTTTTGCCAACAATTTGATCAGTAGTATGCCTAAAATATTCATGAGATGCGTATTGTGATGCCCCAAGTTAGTAATCTGTAAAATTCAACATATTGGTGTGCTTATTAAATTCTCAGAACACGCCACATGCAACCATTTCAGTATATCATGGAAGAATTGAGCACTGAAGTGGCAGCGAAAAAAGGGACAGCTTAGCAACCACAATATCTTTTAAAAGAGGAGGTATTATGGATCAGCAAGGTAAAAAAAAAAAAGATGTGGGTGGTATGTAGGCATGGGCCGGTATGATATTCTGACAGTATAACCTGACTGCATTAAAAGTAAAAATATGGCTTCATGGTATTGGGATTGCGTTGGGAATGTGTTATTCTGAAATGTAAAAAAACCTTCCTTTGAACACTATTTTTAAATAACACAGCTCAAGCTCAGAATGGAAATAACTGAATTATTTTCTTTAAAAATAAACACTTCGAAAAAATATATGCAATCTCATTAAGTGAGCCTAAACCAGCAGCTCAACAAAAATCAGAGCATAAATTGGCATTTACTTGGAAAGCACCATAAAGCCAGTTACTGAGTTACCAGAAACTCCTTCAGTTCATAAACAGGGTTGGGCGATGGATCTCAATTATATCACGCATTTGAAATAATCACCAAGGATGACAGGCAAAACATCTGGTCGGATTTGCACAGTTTGGTAAGCAGATTAGTAGTCTACCTAAAAAATTAGAGGCACATTATGATGCCCAAAAGTTAGTAATCAGTATAAATTCAGCATATCCTAAATACATGTGTTGGACTTTAAACTGCAAAAAGTGAATAAAAAATATGAACTTCGTAAAGCGTGGCTACAGAATTACCCTATAATGCGGCGTGATGTCACACCCCTAGCTAGCACCAACCGGAGGGGGAGGGCTTACTCTACGCTGCACAGAACCTGAGGGATTCCTGTACTTTGTCTTTAATGAGTCATAAAAATCAGCTCATACTGTGGGGATGGTATGATGGAAAATCTTAGTGGTATTAAAACCATGACTTTCAAATAGTGGGATACCTCGAAGCCAGAAACCAGCCCATGCTTAGTGGTGTTGCGGTATTTTTTGTAGATTAAAATCCAAAACATTTTTTTGGTAAATACAGTTTTCATTTTTATTTCATTTTACAAATTTTCTTTCATTTAGTGCCCATTTTCTTTTCAGTATTAGCTTATGATAACAACAGTGGTCAGAACAAGTGCAACATGCTTTAACACAGACTGGCACGGCCAATCAACATAGAATAAGCCCAGATTCTAGTCTAAACGTTTTCACACTTATTCAATGGAAATTCTAAGCCGGCAGACAAGTTTATGGCTTTAATAATGAGTATTTACCAGCTACAACGACAACAGATATTAAAAAGCTCTCTGTACTAATGGTAATTTAATAAACATGAACAGACAACAGCTACAGTGGTTTTGCCTACCCTGGCAGTCGATCATACAGAATAAAGCCTGGGTATTTCCATTTTTGGGGCTCATGCATAGCACTAGTGCCACTGCGGTATGCCATAAAAACTTTGCCCAATGTAACACCACCTTTTTGTTCTGTGATAATACGAACTACTATAATAATTACGTAGTGATACTAAAGGAATATGTTTCTTATAATGAATCAAAACGTAGCTAGAATCAAATCAAAGGTAACTGCATTCAAATTTTTAAAAAGATGTATCAATTTTAAATAACCAAAAAAACAAAAAAAAAAATAATAATTTAGATGCACCCAAATTTTTCAGTGTCATAATAATACATCCTATACACACTAGTTATATAAATGAAACGGGTATAAAAGGTGCAGGTAAATGTTTGTCTTTATTTGAGTCACAGCACGAACAAAAAAAAATTGCAAAAACCCCATTTATGTTTATGGTTGTAGGGACTGATGTAACCTAGCCAGAATTTTATGGATTTTTGTGCAAGATAACTTATGAGAGGTGAGCTGAACACATAAAACTGTTTGGTTTCAAAAATATGACATGGAATATAACAGAGGCAACATTGCCTGGGTACCAACAGTGAACTTGGAACACAGCAGTGTGAAGTGTCTGACAGTATCACAGACATCAAGCGAGGAAAGCAAAAAGAAATGACTCAAAAAAAAATCCTTGCAGTCAAATAAAAGCCAGACATCCAAGGACTGAAAGAAACAATCAACAATTTACCTTTAAAACATTCATTTTTGTGTGATTTGTTGTAATAACAAGCACAGCACTGTACAGTCAAAATTACAGCATATAGTAACAACTGCTTACCATTATGCGACAAAAAATATAATACATAAAGATTATGCATAAATGACATTTATGTATACTTGTACTTACCCATGCAATATACTGCAACCCTCTTATATATAGACACAATGTAACCCACTAGAAGAGCCAACAAACAATTTTTAACAAGTAATCCTGAACTTAGCTATTGCATCACCAGTGCCTCTTTAAGACTGTCTATAGTCATTTCACACAATATTTATTAATTTGTTAAAACTGGGGAAAACATGTTTTCACAATTCTAGATTCATGACAGTTAATAGCCTGCAGAAATCTTTTGCTCAAGCCTCTTTTTGTTTGTGCATAAACTTTGCAAGCTACAGGTGCCATGCACATATTTTTGGCTTAAAATTCTCACATTTATTATTCTTCAATCTACTTAGACCAGGACTGCAGCATTAAACATAACCACTATAGTGTGGGAATGTCCAGTGTTTTTTTTTTTTTTTAACACAAACACTTGCAGATGCATTGAACCTGCTGTTCCATAAATACTGATGTGTTGAAATATATTATACTATGCTACATGCTGTATTCCCGAGAGAAAATAAGTATTTGGCGGGAGCAGTTTAAGCGTGAGAGCAGAGCCCAAATAGCGTCCCTGGTCTGCACGCACAGGTACGCTACAAAACCACACCCTTCAAACGGGCTGCTCACAAAAAAGGGCCACAAAACCTATTACCATACAAGACGATGGGGCTTGTTAATGAGACTCTACTTCTGTTATTGTATACAGAAATCGACAGATAGCATGAGAGTAGAGAAAATTTTACGTGCAACTTGTTTCAGCAGGCTCCAACTTATCTGGAAACGGAGAACTGGACCTGAAAAGATGCCTTTCTTTTGAACGGGACTCAGAACGCACTCCGGATAACAGCTAGTCGGTGTGCAATTAACCGATTTCATTTGGCGATTTTAATTTTGGGGGCACCCGATTTATGTAGTGGTTAAACATAAATCGTACTTCAGTTAAAATGCATCACCCATCATCGGCGCAATACACTTCAAAAACAAATTCAATTGGTCTTACTACCCCAGTGTTAAGCAAATAAAAGAATGAGACATACGGAAAAAATCTAGATAATTTCTCTTTTAGGTGTAAATTGCTAAAATTACCTAACAGCTGGCGAGCAGGGTGTTTTCAAGCGCATTTAAATCCACACGTCACGCAAATTAGCTAGCTAGCTAACACGTTCCTTAGCAAAGCAACATCCCCAGATGCATGACGATGGTCGGTAAATTTCACACTAGACTAGTCTATAAAAAATATACGCGTGAAAACAAGATGCAACATAAAGAAGAACCACCCCCGGTATTTATGGTTAAATTTGAGTAGCGATAAATGAATAAAAATGCAAACATGCAAAAAATGTAGTAGCCATCTTGCCTGCCGCTAACGTTATTGCCAACTCGGCTAAAAAGCTACAAATTAAAAAGTTACAGAGCGGACTGCTGCACTTTTTGACTCAGCAGTTAGCGAACTATTTCGGTAGGTTAGGTAGGTGCATACATCGCTTGCTAACACAGTACCGTCATATTGTCGAAGCAAAACATAGTTTGTTATCCAGACATCAAACAGCTAAACCCGCGATGGGCAACCCACATATGAATGCATGCATTCATAAATATCATTTAGATGTACAGAAAGAGAAAATAAACAAAATCAGTAGAATTCGGGCGGTTCGGCGGGCTAGCTACCTGCTGGCGTCCCGATTCATTTCTCTTCCTGGCTGTTATTGCTAACCTTTCGTCTCGGTTTTTCTCCGCTTTCGACTCAATCGGCCAAGCCACGTCCACCGAGGCCCAAGACTCCGACAGCCGTCGCACCGCGAACTCTTTCTTTCCCCTCTCCTCTCCACTGTTCTCCACCCTCTCTCCTCTTGACGAATTCCGCTCCGTTTTCGCTCCCTCGTTTCGCTCTCCTCTGTCTCGCTCGTGCATTTCCGTCGTGAACACTTACGTGCGCGCGCAACCCGAACTCATTGTATTTCCGAAAAGGAGGAAACTGTTTGGGGGCCATAGATATGCCTATACATTAATTCTATATATCATTGATCGTGCCAGTATTTATGTTTGATAGAACAGTATATCCTACTTTTTCAAAAACTACCATGTCCCAATTTATAACAGTTCATTGACCCAGCCTTTTCCCATTAAGGGGGAAAGTGTTGCAATGAGAAAATTCACTCAAAGGAGAAATACCTTTTGAAATACAGGCATGCAAGTTCCACTGCACAAATACAAATGCAAAACCTTAACAGGATGTGCTTTTATTGGTTTAACAAATTGTACAAAAATGCAGAAGCATATAAGTTAAATTATCCAATAAAATACATCACTAAATACAAATCAGTCTCAAAAATGAGAACAATAAAGGATCCATATATGAGACAATGCATACCGTTCTCTGGCTACTACTTCAGCAGAAAAAAATTACCACTTGTCAATAGGACTGAAGCATGATATCTATCAAATATGCATTTCCTCTGAGTTTTAGCTGAGGCCCTCCTAGGTAACCAGCTTCAAGTCCCCTTCCAGCCCCTGCCCAAAAATATGAGCACCAACCCCCCCACTGCATTTGCAGTTTATCTGCAATCTAGTGACTGCAAGCACCTTCCAGTAATTCTTGACATTGATTAGCAACTATACTTAAGCTAAAAAGGAAGATTATTAAATTATTATGTAAATAATTATATAAACTGATTGCTTCAATAACAGTGTCAGAACATCAGGCCATTCCAATACCCGGCAAAATGTTGCCCCTTCATTCAATGATTTTTCCCTGGATGTGACACTTTTTAAGCCAGCTTTAGTGGAAGCAACCTGTTAGTGTACACGTAAAACAAAAACATGCACTGATATTTAAAACTGTGTTTAACAAACGTCAAAACAAGTCTTTGCAATGGAGAACTCAGAGACATTTTTATTGTTTTACAATAACCTAAAAAAGTTTTTAAATGCATGATACTTGAGTTTCACATAGTTGCACAAATATTTTAAACATCACACATTTAATTTCTTTACCTGGATGTGTCTTTGTTCTGTTTGGTACAGTACACACTGAAATTAACCCTGAGTGAATCACTATAAAAATAATGTGACCTTGAGCAAATACAGTGAATGGAAAGTGATATTGATAATAAATGAATGTGTTCTAATTGGGCTATTTTTTATTATAAAAACCTATTTCAACGAAATGCACAAATTAAAAATAGGCAACTGTATCAAGAAATCAGAAATACATGTTTATATTAGTAATGTGATCTTATGGAAAAATGACATTGGCGTCACCAATCATCATCAAATTTTAAATAAACACATCTACACTTTGTATATTGTGTGTGCTAGTAACCATTCAGAGAAATACTACATCCAAAATAACATCAACCTATCACTAATTAATGTACATGTCTGCTTTTAAAAAGCCTTTACAGCAGCAACAACAAAACATGGTAGAATAGCCATTCAGTATTTGATTTTATTAGTAGAATAAAATGTGAAGTATACAGCTTGAGGTTTACTGGTCAAAATAGTTTTTGGAGTTGAAATATATATATATATACACATTTGAAGACAAAAATAACGGCAACAGATAAATATATATTAAAAGAAAAATATGAAGATTATACTCCATCCTGAATTACTGTAAAATTATGAGGTCATTACATTTTTTTGGAAATTAAATTTACCAAAACAGTTCTGATTCTGTTATATTTACAATTTGAATTTTACCCTTGCACTCAGTAGATGAAGGATACCAAGATGCCTTCACATCGTATTTCATACCCAGCGTGGAACTCTTCAATATTCTGCAAAGTACTTAAAATTGTAATATATTCATTCTGCAAACACATATAACAAATAATATCAGGGTTTAAATCCTGCCTCTGGTTCTCCAGGTGCTTACATAGGTTTACTTGAACTGTTCAAAAATTGTGTATGAGCACCCTGTGATGGACCAGTGTCCACCAAAACTCATCTCTGCCTTGTGCCCCATGAGTCCTGTGCCTCTGTACAGCATATGGGGTTATGGGGAGGAGAACAAATGCATGGAATTTTTGAAAATAAGAGGTGCATATGCAAATAATAACAATAATAACAACAACAGTAATGATAATAATAAATAACAGCTAGTAGCAACTCTTTCGCTGAGTTTTGTTCCAAGGAAGCTACAGTGTCAGTCAATTTATATTTGAGTACTGGTCCATACTGCTCCATTATTCTTACACTGATAAGCATTTGCTATATGAGAATAATGTACATAGAAATAAAAAAAATAAAAAAATTAAGACAATTCAAAATGGAATGTCTTTGTTGCAAGGGGGGTGGGGGGCATACTGCAAAATGCACTGACAAAGCCAATTATTTACATTTTCTGGGCTAACCTTTTGGCAACCTGTGATTTTTCCTTGTTACTGAGCCAAAATGCCGTTGATGTTTAATCTATGGACAGTGGAAAGAAAAAGTAAAAAGCCAGGGGTTATACTCAACCATTCTTATTGCTAACGGTAAATCTGTATCTTTAAAAGTAAAAAATGTACCGGAATTAAATATTTTAACAGAATTAAAGCAAAATCTACAACAGAAAAACATTAGATCAACATTACAAGCCCATTCCTGAATCCAGTACTTTTCTCCTTTTTTGTGAATATGAACACTGGAGAAAACAGGCATGCTTGTTTACCTGCTGGAAGGGAATGTAGCATGGCTATGTTCTAATTCACCATAATTTTTTACCCGTTTCTAGTTTTTCTAATCTTTTCTTTTTCCCCAGCTGGGAAAAATATTTAAGCATCAAAAGTTCCTTATTTTAAATATTTAATGTGTTAAGACAACATGCATTTCTATTGGAAATAGGGCAACCACATATTCTTACTTTACCAAGTTTTGCAAGTGGGTTGAAAAACTGCAGGAGAAAAGATGTTTCAGATTATCTTGACATCTGCATGTTGGTTTCTTGTGGGTCGTCTGTAATTTCATCATAAACAGATTAAGATTATCTGATACGTTTTACTTTTTCCAAGGTAATATAAAGTACTTTGTGAATGCATTTGGATACTTCCTATTTAATTTAGTGAAATGCATAATTTTAGTATTTAAAATTAAAAAGTATTTATAATAGTAAGATGGGTTTCTTTTGATTATGCTGAATTTTAACAGTGAAACTTCTAATCATAATTTGAACATACTTTTAGCACATGAAAAGGTCATTTAATTTTCGGTGCACTCAATCTTCTTGTTAATCTATATTACCTCATGCTAAGATCAGTGCTGCCACTGGTTATAAACTATAACTACCTTACAAATCAGGGACCAGTAGTAGTTTATTGTGTGATGTTCACCTGCGAGACCAAGACAACTGACTGTAAACCATTGTCCAAGTTCCATTTTGTTATCTTTCTTTAAATATAAACCACAGACGGCGTGTACGGAGACGCCAGACAAAACAAAATGGAGTAAAGAGCTGTATGTAAGAGGCACAGGTGTCTGATGATATACAAAGATGTCATGTATCTGCTCAAGTTCTTGTGCTATTGTGAGTCCGGAGATGTGCCTGCAGGCGCTCCGGCTGGGAAAAGCGCTTCCCACACAGCGAACAGCGCAGCAGAGAACTGGTGGTGTGTGTCTGCTGGTGGACTTTTAGCAGGGGCTGTCGGCTGAATTTCCTTCCACACTGCTTGCAGGTGTAGTTCTTTCTCCCCACTGGGGCTTTGACCTCCACATACTCCTCTTCTTCTGCTTCCTCCTCCCCAGGGGGCAGTAACTGATCTACATTAAGGACCTGTGGCTCCTTCTGATGCTCACGTGTGTCTGGCGATTCACCAGACGACGTGGGTAACGGCTCGGCAGTAATGTCATGGTTAGTGCAGAGAAGCTCGTTGAGCCCTTGCGTTGGAATCGTCAGGAGTCTGTGCAGTATGGAGGGAGATTTGAGCTGAAGGTCATCACCAGATGGGCAGGGGCTGTGATCTCCACCAACAGATGGATGCACATACATGAAGGAACTTCCTTTGGAGACAGATCAACCAGAATTAAATATCTGCACTATACAATATGTTTGGTTTTGTATGGACAGTGAAATCCTCCTTGATTTAGGTGCCTGCTCCATACATTCGTCCTACCTGAAGTGGTTTCTTGCTGGCTGGTGAAGAGGGTGTCCTTTTTTTCTGGGATGAAGCCATCTGGGTTGGCCATGGATGTACTGCCTGTCTTGTTTGTGGATACGTGTTCCTCACCTTCTGACTCTTTGTTCTGCCACAAGTCGCTGCACCACTTTTGGCCAAAGACTTTGTCCAGAATGGGTACCCAGTCTTGCGCTACAGAAAGCACAGTCTGCTTCCCTGTCACTGATTATGCAGAGGGAAAAAGTTAGTCAGTGCATCCAATTATATCTGAAGTACACACTGCACATACCAGAATACAAAAGAACCCAGAAGAGAGCAGGCGAGATGGGGAAACCAGTCCCTCAACAGACAAATACAGATACTGTATACTCACACAATTACACACTAAGTTAGTCTCCAGTACATGAAAAGAACATGTGACTTTAGGTAGCAACAAACATTAAAAAGTTACCTTTAATGCTTTTAATAATTAGCAAAAATATCCTTAACTTTCCCATTCTTATATGACCTACATTTATGTACACAACAACAGAAAGTAATAGGTCAAAAGCACAACACAGGTGCACTCCTGCAGATTGTGCTTGCACCTTAAAGCGGTCATAAATCAGTCCCACAATCATCACAGCATCTGCTGCAGTTACCTAAAGGTATTTGAGTATCGCAAAGTGACCACAAGGTGGCACCAAACCACCAAAACCACATAGTGGTACTTTTTCACATTTGCAAAAAGATCACTAATTTTTTTAAAAAAGTCCCTAAACCTCAATCATATGTCCATTGACAAACAACAGATATCAATGTGTTCAGGGTTTCACAGTCTAAAAAGCTATAAAATGAAACCTACTTTGACCAGCCATGTCTGTAATAAGGCAATTGTAAAAAACAGAATTTCAAATACAAACCTATATTTGTGGAGGACTGTCCAGTAGTTTGGTCCATAAATTTGCATATTTGTGCACATGCCTAATCTGAAGGCCTCATGCCCAAGAACAGTGTGCAGAGAGCTTCATGGAATAGGTTTCCATCGCCGAGCAGTTGTATTCAAGCCTTACATCACCAAGTGTGATGAATCACGCTTCTCTGTCAGGCAATCCCCTGATGGATGAGTACGGCTGTGGCAATTGCCAGGAGAACGGTACTTGCCTCACTGCATTGTGCCAAGTGTAAAGTTTGGTGGTGGTGGTGGTGGAGGGGTTTATGGTGTGGAGTTGTTTTTCAGGGGTTGGGCTTGGAACTCTTAATGCTTCAGCATACAAAGCCATTTTAGACAATTTCATGCTACCAACTTTGTGGGAACAGTTTGGGGATGGCTCCTTCTTGTTCCAACATGACTGCGCACCAGTGCACAAAGCAAGGTGTATAAAAACATGCATGAGTGAGTTTGGTGTGGAGGAACTTGACTGGCCTGCGCAGAGCCTGACCTCAACCCGATAGAACAACTTTGGGATGACTAGAGCGGAGACCGAGAGCGTCCAACTTCTCGTCCAACATCAGTGCCTAACCTCACACATGCTCGCCTGGAAGAATGGTAAAAAAAAATTCCCATAAACGTACTCCTAACCCTTAGTTTACCAATACTGATGTTAAACAGAACTCACCAACCAAATTTTGCTTTTTGACATTTCAGCATGCTCAGCATTTACTTTCCCTGCTTTTAAGCGGTCCACTTAAAATGTTGTGGGGAACCACACTATAACTTTCAAGCAAGGCAAGCACCTAATGAAACCATTTCTCGAATCAGTGGAGGTGTTCTTGGAACAGATTAAGTAATTTTTTCAACATCATTTAAAAACTACAATTTCTATTCTTTAGCAGAAGGTGGCCAGTTTTTAAGGATCTGCATATATTTAGAACAATCCAATGTCTACCTATGATGATGAATGCTCCAGGGTATGGCATTCAATTAGTCTCAAAACCCACACACATGAAGACCAGGCGTGCATATGCGTTGGCAAGCAGAAAGTCCATCCTCTACGTGCCCGCGTCTGCACAGCTCTCGCTCACTCACCAGGCTGAATTCTGAGACTTTAGAGGCAGGACAGTGGCTGATTTCTCCACTTTTCTGATTGAAGGAGATCAAAAAGTAGTTTACTGACCAGTCTATGAGAGTACAGCATGTCGGAGCAAGGAAGACTGACACTAAATTAACATCTTTCAGAGATCTTTTTTAATATCGTACATTTGAGGAGGTAATCAGAATTATAATCATGTGTGTGTACTTAATTAAAGCAGTGTGTGTGTATTTATATATATATATATATATATATACACATATACACTACTGTATATAAAAGTCACCACATAATGGGGCATTTGTACAGTAAGTTGCATTGTGAACAACAAGGCATCTTGCTTCCTACAACAACAAAAAGCCAGTTTAAATCCTGGAAGCAGCGGTCCCTTAATATTAGGTATATATCTCGGGTTAGTGTCAGTGAAGTGAAAAGCGGTAGAGGATGGATGGATGGATGGATGGATTATATAGCATATGTAGAGAACTTGCAAATGGGATATTCATAGTATAAAACATGTCGCCCCTTAGTTCTCTTTTGTAGGCCCGATGATTTCTTTTACTATACTAGTTGAAATCAATTTCTTAACTGTATGTGCAACGACAGCACAATGCAGTTCTTAGCTGTTCTGAATGCTGCAGACATACTTAAAAAGAGACTGTAACTAAGTATAAAAATGCAAGACATACACAGACATAACAGTACACATATATGTGTATATATCCATCCATTTTCCAACCAGCATATCCGAAAAGGGTCCGGAGCCTATCCCGGAAGCTAGGCGGGTTGTGTATATATATACACTCACCTAAAGGATTATTAGGAACACCTGTTCAATTTCTCATTAATGCAATTATCTAATCA
>JAODKM010000043.1:7605686-7616562 GCA_026780845.1 Petrocephalus sullivani
AAAATTCGACTTACGGAGGTTGGGAGCCGAAAAGATTTCGAGTTAAGGAGGTTTAAAATACATTGGTCTTATGGGAAGGTTTTCTCCTTATCTTGGTCTTATACATAAGCAATCCCTTAAAGTTCCCTTAGCGGTTGTACAAAGGACTAAAGTGAGGCGAATAACTCACAGTACCTCTGACTGTACCTTAGCCGCAACACGGCGTTTGAGGCCGTAAATGAAGAAAATTAACGCATCCCGAGAGGAGAATTCCGCGACTGGATACGATTATGATCAATTGACCCAGCATTATATATCTGACTGATTGTATTTATATGGCCCACAACATGTTTAGAATTCATTATTTAATCTGGCTGGTAACACTGGTAAGTTTCACCACTGGTACCAGCAAAAAGTATATTGGTTATTCGATCGAATTTTTGATGCAGAAATATGTAGACAAATGCAGAAAAAGGTATTCATTAATGCATTTAATACAACTGAGATACAAAAATAAATCCATCTGCTCAGGTTTTGCTCACCTCCTTCTCTCTCTTTTCCCCGCACTTTTGCGTAACTTCCAAGGTGCCACTGGTGGAAATCTGGCTTTTGTTTTTATTTTGTTTATATTTGACAGACGCAAAATATGTTTAATTTCATTGGCAGTATGATACTTACGGGGAAAACTCTGATCATTCAAAGACCTCTTTATTTAACTGGTTTGCTATTAAGTGTTGCATTGAAAGAAAATGCGAATAGCCTACAGAACAATTGGGAACTGGCGTAATAATAGCGAGCCTTCAACCAGCTCTACACTGTACAAAAATCTGTAAAAAAAAAAAGTATAATGTACTAGTAATTTTCTGCTAGGACATTATCTGTCTTTTTAGGGATTTTTTTTTGTCAAATTTACAGACATTAGAGAGTACACTTGCTCCCACAATGCAACCCGAAATTCAAATTAAAGGGTAAAACGCCTGTGAAAATGTACATGGAAAATTCCTTCGTATTAACATGATACATTGAACTCTATTTTTATGGACTTTTCTTACAGTGTAGCTTACAGGTAACGTTAAGGATGGGTATTAAGACCATCATTGACAGAGAAGTTTCGTCCGTATATTTAAGTGTATATAGTTTGTTTATATATAGGTTGACCAGATAATCCATGTCATCCCGGACACTTTGAGCTAGGACAGGATTTGTAAACTACCATGTCAATTAAAAGGACCTGGATTTCACATAAGCAATGCATTCTTGCTGTGTGCTGATTAGTCAGTATCCTATAATCATACATGTGTCACTAATGTTAATGTGAAGCTGGATGAGTCTTTCAATCATTGAAACAAACCAGTCAAAGCACAAGAAGAAATTAATTATTAGCCTAGCAAAGGAGTCTTTTAGGTATAAAGTAGTTTGTAAAACCTGAAGTAGCTCAAAGTGTCCGGGATGACATGGATTATCTGGTCACCCAATTTATATTTAAGTTTAGACTTATGTTATAAGTTAATGTTCAATAAATGTTGTTTATCTGGAAATAACATGCATATACAAGTATTTTATGCTTAATAAAGAAATGTAGCTATTCAACCTTTAGCACATCAGGATGAGGTAGGTATTTATATAGATGTTTTAAGTTGAATGTTTATTGATTTTTAAATTTATGCCCCTCTAAACAGCAACACGTCATAAATAATATAATAGTATACTATGTCTTCGTACTGAGAGTCCCTTTTTAACATGTATATTTGTACCGAGTTGAGAAGGTATAAAACCAGGTGCTGTCCCTGTCTGCAGCCAGCGTGAGGAAGACTCTGACCTGGGTCAACTAACACAAAGCTGCTGGACCTGACAACGTACCTGACCAAGTGCTCAGAGCCTCCACATGCAATTGGATTCTGGACTTCCTCACCGAGAGGCCCCAGACAGCCCCAGATTGGCAACATCACACAGCATAGGCACCCCCCAGAGATGTGTGCTGAGGCCGCTGCTCTTCACGCTGTTGACACATGACTGCACCTCCAGCTCCAGTATGAACCACATTATCAAGTTTGCAGATGACACCACAGTAGTGGGTCTCATCAGGAATGATGATGATACATCACACAGAGAGGAGGTGCAACGGCTGGCAGTCTGGTACAAGGACAATAATCTGTCTCATAATGTTGAAAAGACTAAAGAGCTAATTATTGACTTCATCGACGGTGCCACAGTGGAGAGAGTGAAGATCAAGAAGTTCCTTGGTGCTCACACCACAGAGGATCTCTCCTGGACCAGCAACATTGGATCTCTGACAAAAAGATCCCAGCAACACCTACATATCTCCCCACCCCAAACCATCCTTACCAGCCTCTACAGAGGCACCATCGAGAGCATTCTGACCAGCTGTACCACAGTCTGGTATGGAAACTGCCACGCCTCAGACCAAGGAACCCTTCAGAGGATTGTGTGGAGAGCTGAGTGGATCATCTGTAGCTCTCTACCCAGCCTGCAGGACATTTACACCTCCCGCTACATCTGTAAGGCCACCAGCATCGTGGCTGATCCCTACCACCAGTCCCATAGTCTGTTCACCCCCCTTCCATCTGGAAGAAGATTATGCAGCATCAAGAGCAGGTCTGCTAGACTGTGCAAAAGCTTCTTCTCCCTATCAGTGTGGCTCCTGAACACCAAGCTGCCCCCTCCCACACTGGACTGTCTCCTATACACCCTGCTCTGCCCTACTTAAGCCCCCCTATACCAACATACTTTCTCATTGCTTAATTGCACCATCATTGCATATTTGCATTCCCACTGCATACTTGCACAATTGTTCTGATTGTCGCAGCCCTCCATGAATGTGCCCCCTCCAAAAGCCCTTTCAGATATTTATATGTATATATCCTCATTGTTAACCTGTCTGAGGGTGCTGTTGTCCTGCTGTGTTGTACGCTGCACCCTTAGTCCTGGAGAACGTCATATCCTTTCACTATGTGCACTAATATAGATGGCTGAGATGACAATAAAGCTCAACTTGACTTAATGTTTCAAGAAAAAAAGACAAAACTATTCTTAATTGTAAAATTTGTCAGAATTATTGAGTTTCTTTTGGAAAATATAACACCTTGTAAACAAGTTTATAAAAGTAGCTGCCTTTATTCTGGACTAATCACAAACAAAAAAAAAGTAGCACAAATGAAGAAAAACAGCTACTTGTTTTATCTGGAAGCGAATTAGTTATAAAACGGGTTCAACTGAAGAGGTGGGTATAAGTTTGCAACCAAGGTCGCAATTAGGATTGGGCAATATCACATCAATATTATATCGTGTATACATAATAATCATCAGGGCTTCTGATGACAGGTGAAGACTTTGGCCAGACGCAAGCTTTTCGGTACTATACGGACATTTATTTACTGCCACATTTGGTCGTTGATTAGTAGTGTGCCTACAATATTAATGGGATGCATTTTATGACACCCAAACCCAAAATATGTATAAACTTGGCATATCTTTATGTTTATTAAATTCGGTTGGTGGACCACACCACATAACACCGTTTTGGTATACTATGGTTTGGTATACTTCAATGTGATGCGCACTGAAGTGGCACTGAAGAAATGAACAGCTCAGCAGCCATGACATCTTTTAAAGCAAGAGATATTGTGTAGAAATAAGGTAAAAAATGTCAGTGGTGTGGAGGAATTTTGCAGTTTAAAGTCAGACACGTTTATTAAAAATAAGAATGTGTCAAATTTTTACTGCATACTAACCGTTTGGTGTCACAAACGCATCTCTCTCTTTTTTAATCATTTTTGTTAATTCTGAGAAAGCACTACTTTACCCAATAAATCAAGCATGCCTGTATGACCCAGGTGTACCTAAATGCCCTATGCATAGGGATGGGTACTGAAACCCAGTACTAGATTTTTAAAGACTGGAGTATCGATAAGCTCTGACATTAACAAGTATTGCTTTCGGTACTGGAGAAATTAATAAATCAGATTTTTTTTGTTTCTACATAAACGTAATCTTTCCCAGTTTAGCTGACCAGCTCTGTTACTGATTAATCTAGAGCGTTCTCTCATGTGCACGATGCATGGGGAAACTCACACACGAGCCCACACGTGCACACATGCTGGTCTACAAACATACAAATACAAATAACAATGCACACAAAAACCTCAAAACAAGCTCAAAACAACAAGCTTAAAACAACAAAACATACATTCATTTTGTTTATATTTACTGTTCTGACAGTACTTGGTAGTGCGTGGATCATTGCCGAAGCAAATATCTGCTTTATTTTGTAAAATGTAGGGCTGGGCGGTATGACCAAAATTCTATATCACGGTATTTTTCAAAATTATGACTGTTTCATGGTATTCAATGGTATTTTTTCCCCCCCATGCATCAGTGGGTGTTAACCATATTTTCCACTTCAATTATCACAGTGAAACGGCTAGGAATAACCTGTTCTACTGTCATGAGAATTATACATTGTACAAAAAATAATAATTTACACACAAGTAATACAGGTTTGCATGGCGGTGGCCCCATAAAGGAATCACACTGCATGGCAGTTGCAGTCAAAATATAACAAATTTTGCATTTAGACTTAGTAAAATATCCAGAGGTGCTTGTCAAAAGTTGTAAAAAAAAGTTCTTTTGTCTCTTCTAGATTCAAGATTCATGATTTTTATTTGTCACATGTAGTTATAGCCGCTACAACATACAGTGAAATGCTTTTTCTGGCAAAAAGTACCCCTGGCTGTGCTACACATACAAAACAAAAAATAAATAAGTTGTATATAAAATATATAGAAGTATACATAAGTAAGTAAGTGTAAACATTGCACCGTAAAAGTATAAATTGCACTGTGCGCCGATTGCACTGTTAAGATATGAGTCTCTCTGTAAGTACCATAAAGTGCAGATATGCAAATATTTTAGAAGTAATGGGAGTGTGTCTGTGTCGTACGTTATGTGCCGTGGTTGAGGAGTCTCACTGCTTGTGGGTAAAAACCGTCAGTTCTTGACTTCAGGCTGCAGAGGCGTTTCCCCGATCTCAGTGGCCTGAACATTTTGTGGGCGGGATGGCTGCAGTCCCTAGTGATCTTGGTGGCCCAGGATCTGCACCTTTCAGCATAGATGTCCTGCAGGGCTGGAAGAGAGGTTCTCCTGGTGCGTTCCGCTGTGCGCACTACCCTCTGCAGGGCTTTCTGCTGCTGTACAGTACAGTTCCCATACCACACCATGATGTTGCTGGTCAGGATGCTTTCGATGACTCCAGTATAGAATCTCCTCTGGATGTGGTTGGAGATCTTAAACCTCTTTAGATGCCTCAGGTGATAGAGGCGCTGTCTGCCTTTAGTGATGAGGAAGTCTGTGTGTGTGCTCCAGGTAAGATCCTCATTGATGTGGACACCAAGATATTTGAAGTTGCTGACTCCACAGGAGTTCCCCTGATCTCTATTGGGGTGTGAGTTAATGCCCCTCTTTGTCTCCTGAAGTCAATCACCATCACTTTTGTTTTATTGGTGTTCATGGAGAGGTGATTTGCCTCACAACACTTTGTTAGGCAGTCCACCTCACACCAGTAGGCCCTTTCAACGTTCCTGGAGATGAGTCCTACCACCACTGTGTCATTGGCAAACTTGTATTAACGATGGAGTTAGTGGGGTATCTGGCTGTGCAGTCCGCGGTGCAGAGGGAGTAGAGAAGGGGGCTCAGAACACAACCCTGTGTTCCCCTATGTTCAGGCCCCTATGTTCAGCATGAGTGTACGGGAGTACATATCTCCTATTTTCACTGTCTGTGGTCTGGCGGTCAGGAAGTTGTATACCCATTTGCACAGAGATGAACTGAAACCTAAGTCCTGGAGTTTATCCGAGAGGGTGTGGGGGATTATGGTATTAAATGCTGAACTGAAGTCCACGAACAGCATTCTCATATAATTACCACATCCCTCATCAAGATGGCTCAGTGTGGAGTGCAGGACCTGTGCGACGGCATCTCCAGTGGATCTGTTTGTCCGGTATGCAAATTGTAGTGGGTCAAAGTTCGAGGGAAGGAAGGAGCTGATGAAGGGTTTCATGAGTCTCTCGAAGCACTTCATCACCACAGATGTCAGAGCTACCGGGCGATAGTCATTGAGGCTGGCTGGGAGGGTGTTCTTTGGTTTCGGGACAATCACTGATGTTTTAAAGCAAGTAGGTACCACCTGCTGGGCCAGGGAGGCATTGAAGATGTTGGTGAAAACAGTGGCCAGCTGATCTGCACATACCTTCAGTACATGTCCTGGGATGCCATCTGATCCTGCTGCCTTCCTGCAGTTAGTGGCCCTCAGAGCTCTCCTCTCGTCACCCTCAGAGAGTGTCAGGGGTGCTGGTTCAGCAGCGGGGGCAGATGCAGCTCTCTGATGTGTCGCCATAGCAGCTGGCTCGAAGCGCGCGAAGAAGGCATTCAGGTCGTCAGCTAGTGCTGGGTTTATAGTCTGTTTACGGAAGTAGTCTGGAATACATCCCAGTCTACGTCTTCAAGTGCGTCTTGCAGCGTCACCTCTGATTGGGCAGTCCAGCGTCTGACCTCTTTCGTCACTGGAGCTTCCTGGAGAAGCCTTTGTTTATATTGCGGTGCGAGTAAGATGGCGGCGTGGTCTGATTTCCCGAAAACCGGTACTGAGATGGCTTTGTACCCAGCTTTAAACGGACTGTAACAGTGATCCAATGTGTTGTCTCCTCTGGTGGGACAGGTGATAAGGCATAACTTGTTTTAGTTTGGCTCTATTTAAATCCCCCGCCACGATGAGGGCGGCATCAGGATGTTTAGCTTGGTAGCCGCACAACACATTATGGAGGTCCGATAGTGCCTTGTTATTGTCCACTTCTGGTGGGATGTAGACCGCCGAGATAATCACTGCGGTAAATTCCTGAGGGAGGTAGAACGGGCGACAGAGAATTGTGAGAAGCTCCAAGTGGGGTGAGCATGACCAGGAAAGGACAGTAATATTCCCAGGGTTACACCATCTGCTGTTGACCATAAAGCAAACCCCGCCACCTCGCAGTTTACCTGACTCCGCAGTTCTGTCCAAGCAAAATACAGAGAATGATTCCGCCGGAGTTATTGCGCGGTCCTTCACAGAGCTAGTCTGCCTGCTTTCGGTCAGGCAGAGGATGTTGCAGTCCCTGATGTCTCGCTGGTACTTGATTCTCGCCCTGATGTCGTCCAGCTTGTTCTCTAGTGACTGAACATTGGCTAGCAGCATGCTAGGCAAAGGAGGACGGCGTGCTCTGGCACGCAGCCTATTCTGGACCCCCACCCATCGACCCCGGTATCGCCCTCTCCTTTGTCTCTGGGGGCCTTTTGGGTCGTTGTTCTCGTCCCGGAGGATCTCCTGCGGCCACAGCGTTGTATCGAGTAAACTAGTAGCGGAGGTGAGAGAGATGCTTTGTCTTATGTCCAAAAGTGTGCCAAAGTCATAGTGTGTTAGTCCGTGTGCACAGCGAGCAAAAAAGACGATGAAAAACATAAATACGAAAAAAAAGAAGCACAGTCGTAGCGGAGTTGCCAGGACGGCGGCCGAACTCGGCAGCGCCATCTTGATAAATTCTACAGCTTCTCTGTCCATTTTCACCGCTCAGTAACTAATCCTGCGTTCATTTATCTCTTTCTGAGTCGCAACTCGGACAAAAACGTCCCTTCCTGTTGGAAACACGCCCTTTTTCCGAGGTCGAAGTGGGATTTGTACGAGATTCCCCGTGACGTCATTTCAACATGGCGGCTTACACAGTCAATAATAAGTGCTTTATTGCTTCTCTCTTTTATAGATATTTCAAAATGTTTATATTATTAAATGTATTACTAGTTAAGAATGTAATTCCACGCGGTCTTTTATGTGAAGTAATAAATGGCTTTCCATGAGCTTTCATGCTCAGATCACGAAAATAACAGCGTGTTCGTGGAGGCAGCCATGTTTGTTCTGAGTTGAGTAGCTCGAACGGGAAATTAGTCGGTTGTGACGTGTCGCACCTCGGACTTCGTCGGGATAATCGAACGCAGCATAACGCAGGTAATCCGTTGCATGCATGTTCAGTGGTGTACCAGTAAAAACGGTCCCCCCTTAAACAGTTTCTGCTGCACCACATTCCGGACATTGTTTAGGCTATTTAAACCGGTATTACGGTATGAGAAAAATCCATATCATAACAAAACTAAATACCGGTTTTCGGTATGAACCGGTATACCGCCCAGCACTAGTAAAATGTTTAAAATATATGCCTCTCAATATATTCATTCAGTTCCAAAGATAAGCAATTCTTGTCAGTGCATTATACTTATCCAAAGTACCTGAGATTAATGGGTGCGAAAGATCTGTGAAATACTTTTTGAGTTATCATGTTAATGTGATCAAGTGTCTGAGCTGCCCTTCTCTTCAATTTCACCATATGGTGCTTCTTCAACTTGTTATTAGTTTCAGATCTCTACCTATATAATGTGCCTGCAAAGTTTGAAAAAAACCATTCAATTACTTTGAGTTAACCTGCTAACAACTATATGCGACAGTTGGGACCAGTCCCAAAACCATATGTATTCCACATCCAGGTAACACAACCATAAGCTTGTATCAATAACAAAAAAAAAATGAAAATAATGAACTTACCCGTTTCCACATTCATTGGTTTCTCAGTATGCTCCACATCTGCTCCACTACTTTTAGTACTTGGTGGGTCCTGAGATGACTCTTTCTCTCGGTCGCCGGTACCTGAACGGCATCTTGAATGGTTTTCTGGGGATTTAAGATCAATATTGCAATCCTGCCTTGAAATCTGATCACCCTCTGCCAAACTTTGCTTGAGAATTCTGCTTTCTTCCTCTTTTTTCACCAATTCCAAAAGCAGGTCATCAAAGCTGGCTTCTACAATCTTCGTTAACTCTGAAACTGCAAATTTCAGTACCTGTTCCATCACAGCCTTCAACTGATCTGTAATTAATAAGGAAAGAAGAAAGATTACATGATTTTAATATTTGTTATCGTAAAAATTTTTGGATTTAAGGTCTCGGATATTAAGCAGAAAAACATAATCTGCAAAATATGCCAGGCGACAGTGATTGCAAAGAGAGGCAACAGGAGCAATCTGTTTTAAATAAGTATGCACATTTGATGGTCTTCATCCGAATAGGAATGGAGTCATGCAGCTAGCCTAATTGTATTTGTTTTATAGCTTTTAATTGTTTTCTGCTTACCTACAGTTTACAAAATCAACCTGTATTTTAATAGAAGATATTTTGGTGATAAAAGCACAAAAAGTTATATTAAAGGTTTGCCATATTTTTTTTTTCTAAAATTGCAGTTTTCATGAGTACGTTGAAATGTGTTAACAGTTTATAATACAACTCCTGCTGCAACACCTTTGCTATGGGTGTATGCTACCCATTCAAAAACAGTTATATTGAAATTTACATACCAAATTATATACCGCAACATATACCATCTATGGTTGAAATTACACCGCAATATGAATTTTAGGCCATACCGGCCAGCCCTAATACATGCTGAATAATAATGTTTTATTGATTCATTATCAGTTCATTATGCAAATGGTGCAGTTGATGTTACCAAAAATTTTGATGACAGAATACATCATAAATTCATTAAAAAGTGTTTAAGTAAAACGTCTATTTTAAAAAATGTTTAGTCTGCCAGTTATTGTCAAGTAAAAGACTACCAGGATTGATATTCAGCTAGACATGTTTAAAGAATTAAAAACCAGCAAATCATGATCAGCCAAGGAAAATGTAGTAGGTGCATCCCTACAGAAAACCACAAAAATGTTACAATGCTACAATTCCACATTCATGAGTGTCATCTTCTAAGCATGTATTCTGTACAAGGTCAGGGGGCCTGAATCCTATAAAGACAGCACAGGGCACAAGACAGAGGCATACCATGGACAGGATGCACACTGAGACAGAATTCATTATTTGGAGACACAAATTCACTTAATTACATGTCTGTAGATTGCAGAAGGAAACTAAAATCACAGTGATGCAAGAAGAATAAAATCGACAAATACATGTTATAGAAATAAATAAAAAAAAACTAAACATATTCAAAGCATTTCTGAGCCCCACAGTCTGAGAACCACTGACTATGGTTTGGTTGTATTACAGTGTTTTGGGGAACCCCCACCCCCAAGTGCCCCCCAATCCAAGTTCTCTCTGGGATTTCATAAAGCCAGAATATTGTTTCTTTTGAAAATACCTTTTGCTATCTCTAATGTGATCATGTCTGAGGGTGCCCTTCTTGGTGTTATCACTATGTGATGCTGCTTGAATTTTGAATTCTTCCGGACTTTCCGGCGTTGTGCGAGATGACGTCACACAACTACATCATGGAGCGGAAGAAGCGGCACAAGGCGTGGTTACATTTTAGTAGGAAAGAAGACCGTTGTGCAGTTTGTAACCAGTGCAAAGCCTTTTAAACTTGCAAGGGTGGTAACACTAGCAACATGCTTAAACATTAATCAACAGGGCATTCAATTCCAAGAATGCCATGCTCAACTCTTAGCGCTTTGTGGTCTCCAAAGACATGGGAAACGTTAACTATGGTGCCTTAACCTACATCCACAAATTGTCTGAAATGTAAACAAATTATGCAGTACATTTGTTCCATCCATTTTTGAAGATGACAGACAGGGTGACAACAAGGCAGCTCCGGAAAAACAAACCACATTCACACTCGCTGTCCAGGCAGCAAAGTTTAATGCGGAGGATGAATTTTGGTTCTGAAGGCTAATAAAACAGATGCTGTTTTTATTTTATAAATATGTAGTTAACAATAGGCTTGGGCGATATGGCGATAGTATCGTGGCGATGTTGGTAGCCTTAACTAACGATATCAACTTTCGCTTTGAAA
>JAODKM010000043.1:7636934-7663590 GCA_026780845.1 Petrocephalus sullivani
CCCCACACTGGCGAGAGTGGGACATAGAAGCATCAACATACACACCGAGGTCACACCGACTTATCATGCAATATTTAGACACAAACTAGATAATTGTTTTTCCTGACCTCTGTTGGCAAATTATTTGCATAAGAACGAATGCCCCAGCATTTTAGCCAGTCACGCTGTTTCTGCCCTCTCATCTGCTTACTTACTATAGTGAGTGCTACTCAAAAGTGTGCAAAAGAATGCTGCTTAAAATAAAAACTAATGAACCTACACCTAAACTGCATTTCAGATAGAAAATATAAATCAAAATAACTATGATGCAAAAACATATACTTTTTATGTTTATATTTTATGTTGTGGTACAAAAGTATTTTGAATTGGTAGCCATCTGGGAGTCTTAATAGGCCTAACCCTGTATCAAAGAATCCTATAAATTTTCCAGACTTTCTCAGTCAACCATTCTTTAAACCTATCCATTTTTGTTATCATTCTCACCATAGTAGATACAAAAGGTGCATGTATGTGTGTCTTTGGTACGATTACTGACTTCCAGTTACTTGAATGGTCGGTATGTTTGCGTCACTGAGTGAGGCCTCTGCAAAACTGGGATACATACGTGTGGCAATTCCTTGTTCTAACAAGGCAAATGCACTCTTATTTTGTGTGGATTTGCTCTGTTATGACAAACTGTCATGCATATTGCTTTATACGGCAAATGCATACTTGCAAACGTTTGTGCATCCCTGCTAATTAGCATCTCTGAATTGCTCTTGAGGTGTCAATGTGTTGGTGATGCATGCTCTACAATGCATCCTATTCATGGTGTTCCCTGCTTTGAGTTGTGTATATTGGTAAGTTCCATGTTTTCCGTGACCACATATTGCATAGCGGATATGGAAGATAGGCAAATGAATAGATAAACGGTGTGTATATATACAGTGGTGCAGTGATGACAATCAGGAACACAATGCAAGTATTCATTTTTTTTCTGCAATTGTGTAGTGCATGTGAAAATATTGTCTGTTAACTGCAGTTGAAGTTCATACATCTTGTTCCTATATGTGCTTGTGCTATTGCACACATTGATTATTTTTTTTTTCCTCTTCACTAATCAAGCATTTCAAATGTGAAACATTTTCAATATAACGTGAGAACTAATTAGTTAAACATTGCTAAATGTCTACGATTTTGTCAGCTGAGAATGTTTTTGAAATCTCACAAATGGGTAGTCAGTCAAAATTATCATTTAAATCATATGTTCCATTTACACCATTTAAACAACTTTTTCTGTAGTTTTTGTTGTGTGATTAAAATTGCAAAGTTTTATCTTGCAGGCTATTGAAATTAATTTCTGTTGTGGAAGAAGTTAAGGTGCAAAATAACTTGGCAAGTTGGTAGCATGATTCACGTACATCAGTATGTTGCTCTATTGCATTCTTGTAGCAGAGTTAAAACTGGTTTGATCACTAAATTGTTGTATTCAACTTTTGTCATACCTGTATGGAGGAAACTTTAAAGTTCATTCAGGATACTTGTACAAGTTATTTGGAACCAGTATGAGAGCCAAATCTTCAGTTTATTAAAACATTATTTCTTCACAGTCACTATTATGACCCAATTTTAGCAGTTACTGTGTTGTATTTGGGGGGGAAATGTATTGGTGGGTGAAGAGAGCTTATTTGCTGATGTTAATCTGGTTTAGCTGTATTCCCACTTTAATAATACTTGTCTTTATATAAACAGCGTGTACTTAGAGTATGGAATGGTCTTCCTGTTGGTGTAGTGCAAGCTAAAACCTTGTGTTTTTTTTAAATCAGAGCTACACGCCTCCACACGCACACCCATATATATTTTGTGTGCTGGTAACTAGCTTGTTCTTTTGGCATTTTACGCTACCTTTTTGAGACGTATAAACTGTAAAAGGACTATTGTCTCTTAAAATTCACACTGACTTTATAAATGACATTCCTGACTGATGGACTGACCAGTATGCAAACCATTTCAGGTGTTTGACATTTTATCTCAATATTATTCAGTATCATCAATATTCAGTGATTAGGGCCACTAACTTAATGTCATTCAAAAGTTATAACACTTTAGTAATGAAACTGAATGCTTCAATCACTTACGTGTAGCCAACCCTGATGTATATAAGCTCCAGCACACCCCTGAGGTTTCTTTATTTACTTTTGGGTGTCACATAACTCATCTGTTTTCGGCACTCTCCAAATCTGCTCAGCAAATTGTGGACAAAAATAAACCTCCGTATAGTACTGAATGGCTGGCACCCAGCCAAGTGTGTGTGTGTGTGTGTGTAATTAAATCGTGCCATTTGCACCTTTGACTTCTGCATTCATTTTAAATGTTTATTTGCATAATTATCTGTAATGGTAATAATGTAATCTTTCTCTTTAACCAGTCACATGATGCATATAAAATGCAGCTGGTATGTCTGCTTTTTAATCCAGACAACACCCTCAATGGTTCACTCAGTTTTGCTAGTTGGATTACCTTTTGGCACTGTATTACATGTTAGCAGTGTCAGTGCAAGTGCATAGCATAGCTATGATGCTATGTTTCGGATTTAGGTAGAGCACATTCATCAGCAGCCAGGCAGACATGAGTGGCCTGGAAAAGTCACCTCCTGGGAACGGTAAGCCCACTCACTCCAGGAACAGTAGCAACTCATCGCGCCACTCCCACCAGGTAAGGACCAATGCTTTGTTGATGAATCCTGCTTTCCTCATCACTCTTGTATCTTTCCCCCCCAGTGTAAATTTCACTTTCATGCAATAATTGCCTTTTCTATTGCCAATCCATTATACAGAGTTTTAGTTTTTAGATAATTTCACTCCACTGCTCTTGCTGTTGTATTTATATTGGAAAATATTTTGTTGGATCTAGTCATTTGAGGTTGTCTGTCTTTATTTTTTATTTAAAGTAGTGTCTGAAGCTCTATGTATTGACGGGCATGCAACATGTCCACGCTTTTCTGACCAAAGGGACAGTGTAATCTTGATTATACTAAATGTATGCTAAAATGTAAAGTGCAATTAAATCTGGAAAGCATTGTAAGTAGTGGTTAGTAAATCAATCCTAGTTGCCAAACTAGTTAAATGTTTAATGATGGGTAGCAAAGTGGCAGTCTTTCAATTTAAGCAGATATTGAAGTGTTGGAGCAGCCCATGTAATAACTGGCCAATATCATGAATTTTTCCATTCTTAAAGTAGTAAGTTGATAATGTAGTAACTTGCTAATAACATTTTTCAATCTTGGGCATAATGTAGTAATTTACTACATTAATGGCTGGTGTAGCATTAACTGCCATTAATTTATTAAAATTGTTATTGGCAGTTATTACATTACTGTCTGCTACAGACCTTTCATATATACATGGGCTGACTTTGAAGCTAACTGAGGCCTCCTTCACAGAACTCCCGGCACTGGGAAGTAGTGGAAGATATTGTGAGTGTGAGCTCCGGTGTGGACTCTGTGCATGATGTGACGATTCCAGGCTTGTGTGAGGGCTTCCTCATGAAGAAGAAGAAGTGGCCCCTCAATGGTTGGCACAAGGTGGGCACTGTTCTGTGGGAAATGACACACATTTGGTAGCTTTGCTATATACTTGACCTTATTTTATTTCATTTCAGAGGTACTTTGTGTTGGAACAAGGGATCCTCCGATATGCCAAAACTCAACAAGATGTAAGTGAATAAATGTTGCCGATTCTTTTCATCTTCTCCCCCTACTTTGATCTTCTGGCTGTTTATCATTTGGCATTCATCATATCTGATGTTTACATGCTGTCTCTTACCTTCCACAAAATTATTTTTTTTTCTTTCCTTTGCCCCAGATTTGTAAAGGAAAGCTGCATGGCTCTTTAGATGTCAGTCTAGCAGTGATGTCTGTGAACAAGAAATCTAAACGGATTGACTTGGATGCAGGACATAATCTGTATCACATAAAGGTATTATATGCCGCATTGAAAAGTTAGCTATCTTCGTACATTTTAGGAAAAACTTGGACTGGTTTTAATAATAGTCATCACTCGCCACTTTGCGCTTTGACTTTCGTGGCTTCAATCTATCGTGGTTTTTTCCAAATACAGTACTGTGCTCATTAAAGTATATATACGGTACTGTATATTCATTAAAAAGTTGATTGAGACGGTGAAAATGATACAGCGTGCGCTTGGTTGCCTGAGTCAATTATATCCTCTTCCTATCCTGGCCACTGACTGGCTCAGCCTCACACAAGTTCGCGTCTCTCATACACGCTTCTACATCGCTACGCATCGGGAGCATCTTTGTTTGCAATTTCTTTTATCTAAGCCCCACGACGGCTCCATAATGTGCTGCTTCTTCTAAGCCTTCTGCTTCTTGTTTTCATAGGTTAGTGGTTCTGTGTAAGAACTGTGTGTGTGTGTGTGTGATTAAATGTACAATAATGATATTTGTAATGTCTACTATGTCTTATTTTCTCTTCTAATGTACAGGTGCTGGTCAGATAATTAGAATGTCTTCAAAAAGTTTTTCACTAATTTCGTTCAAGAAGTTAAACTTGTATAATGTTTACATTCATTCCACACTGACTGATATATTTCAAGTGTTTCTTTTAATTTTGATTATTATAACTGACAACTAATGAGAACCCCAATTCGGTATCTCAGAAAATTTAGAATATTGTGAAAAGGTTCAGTATTGTAGACACCAGGTGCCACACTCTAATCAGCTAATTTACTCAAAACACCTGCAAAGGCCTTTAAATGGTGTCTGTCTAGTTCTGTAGGCTAGACAATAATGGGGAAGACTAATGATTTGACAATTGTCCAAAAGACTACCATTGACACCTTGCACAAGGAGGGCAAGACTCAAAAGGTTATTGTAAAAGAGGCTGGCTGTTCACAGAGCTCTGTGTCCAGGCACATTAATAGAGAGGCGATGGGAAGGAAAAGATGTGGTAGAAAAAAGTGTACAAGCCATAGGGATAACCGCACCCTGGAGAGAATTGTGAAACCAAACCCATTCAAAAATGTGGGGGAGATTTACAAAGCTTGGACTGCAGCTGGAGTCAGTGCTTCAAGAACCACTACGCACAGACTTATGCAAGATATGTGTTTCAGCTGTCGCATTCCTTGTCAAGCCACTCTTGACCAACAGACGGCGTCAGAAGCGTCTCGCCTGGGCTAAAGACAGATAGGACTGGACTGCTGATGAGTGGTCCAAAGTTACTTTCTCTGATGAAAGTAAATTTTGCGTTTCCTTTGGAAATCAGGGTCCCAGAGTCTGGAGCAAGAGTCTATGGGGTATTGTGAAGCGGAAGATGCGATATGCCAGACCCAACAATGCAGATCAGCTGAAGGCCACTATCAGAGCAACCTGGGCTCTCATAACACCTGAGCAGTGCCACAGACTGATCGACTCCATGCCACGCCACATTGCTGCAGTAATTCAGGCAAAAAGAGCCCCAACTAAGTACTGAGTGCTGTACATGCTCATACCTTTCATGTTCATACTTTTCAGTTGGCCAAGATTTCTAAAAGTCCTTTCTTTGTATTGGTCTTAAGTGATATTCTAATTTTCTGAGATACTGAATTGGGGTTTTCATTAGTTGTCAGTTATGATCATCAAAATTAAAAGAAATTAACACTTGAAATGCATCAGTCTGTGTGGAATGAATGTATACATTATACAAGTTTCACTTCTTGAATGGAGTTAGTGAAATCAACTTTTTGGATATTCTAATCATATGACCAGCACCTGTATTGGGTAATACGAGTGTAATGGTGACTAAAGGGTGTTTAGGGGGCTCTAATAATGTTAAAAACCGTATTTAGAAGGTTGTAAACAGGTCGAAGTATAAAAACATTCAATTTTATAAATAAATAATCCTACTTTGCGGAAATTCACTTTTCGCAGTTGAGTCTGGAACGGATTAAACGTGATAAACGAGGGACGACTGTACTTGCAAGTGCGTTTGCTTTAAACATGCGTTTCTGAGTGTACATCAGTGTCAATAGGATTTGCATATCAAAGTGTTATAATGGCACTCATTTAAAAAATTGTGCTCCTTTGCCCACAGGCAAAAAGCCATGAAATCTTTTACATTTGGGTGACCAAACTTTGTGCTCATCGAACATTCAAAAAGAATGAAGCTGTGCGCATGCACCATGGGGTGCTCCATGCTCTCTCAGTAGGTACTATTGGTCTCCCAACAATAGCTTGCCTTGCCCATCGAAACCAGGCCCTGCCAGATAGCAGTGAGTATATGGTGAGTATATTTTAAAGTGGTGCATGGTCTCTTTAAGAAGAATCTGTGTTGTGTAACACCTTCCTATGCCTTTTTGCACCAAGTACCAGGGCAGCACATCTGGAGAAGTGCCCCTTAAGGAAGACAATCCAGCTGGGCTAACCAGCAAGGTGTCGTCCTGGCTGGAGCAGAATCATGAAGCTGGCAACTGCACTCAGGGTATGCGAACCACAGATTTAGTTTAAGCTTAACTGTTTTTATGTAATGCCTAGCTGGTTTCTGCGTTAAAATTGATCTCGCGTTTCAGTTCTCGCTTGTGAACTCTTCTGTTCTGCCACAGAGCTCGCCCAGTGTCAGTTGGACTTGTTGGAACTAAACCAGTTGATCCAGAAGTTAAATCTTCTGGAGTCCTCACCCATTACTGACAATGACCTAGAACGTCGCATTAGTATGCAGGTGAGTCTACTGGATCATGAAACTGACCCTGATATGAGATGTTCCCCTTTGCTTGCTTAGATTTTTGTCCAGCCATCTTTTAAGTAGTTATCTTGCACCGGGTATTGCTGGCAGCATAGGGTGTAAGGCAGGACTACACCAAGGATGATAAAATTATGCACCTCAGAGCATATAATGGATATTATATGACCTGTAATGTGTGAGGACATACCATGATAAAAAATCAATCAATTTTTCTACTTGCATTTGGGTCTAGATGCCACCTGTCTTGTATCGGAGAAGTAAAATGCTGTCTTCCATTTCGAACCAATATGGGATGTGATTTGTCCTGTATTTTATGATTTTCCTTCGCCCCACCCCCCCCAAGCTTGGGCACCCAGGGGAGGCATCCAATATTTCTTTAGCTTGAAATCGCTGGTGTCTGTGGCTGTAAGCTGTCACTTTCTTTGCTGCCGCATGAAGTGTCTCCTGAGATATTACTAAAACAATAGCACATGGTGCCCAGCGAACTCAACCTTGCAGTGCATTAGGCTAAATAGATAGTGCGGCAGCATTTAACACACAGATTGTCCAGTAGGTGTTTCCAGGCCCACATTAAGTGCCCCTGTCCAACAGCACACGTGATGTCATGTCAGAAAGAAACTGAGCTGATTAGCCCATGTTTTGTAATGAGTACCGTATTAAAACGACAACATGCAATCATGTATACTGGATATTAAATCACATTGAATTGCATCCCAACCAACAAAGGGGTCATGACCCCCATATTAAAAAAAACCCAGCCGTGCAATGTCCACTTGATCTGGAACTGAATGGGACCGATTTGGTTTGTTTTGGGGCAGCTTGATATCATGTTGCCTCTCATTGCAGAATCTTACTCTAGAGAAGCCCAAAAGGAAAACTGGCAAGATTTGGGGCCACTCTCGCACCATGTCTGGAGTAGAGGCAAGTCCCAACATAATTGGGTATTGTTAAATCAGTTCTTGACCCTTGTTTTTAGTGTGAACTGGGGAGGTATGTATTTGATACTGCATTAGCCAGGGTTGGTAACAATGATGAAATTTGTCTCCTTCCATGCATTTTTACTTTGCAGAATGTCTCTATGTATGTGTATAATATAATGTATAATATGTATATAATAAAAAAATTGACCAATGAAGTGTATTTGATGTACCTTGAATTGCTCTATATATATATTAACATTGTATG
Organism: Petrocephalus sullivani; assembly: GCA_026780845.1. Taxonomy (NCBI): domain Eukaryota; kingdom Metazoa; phylum Chordata; class Actinopteri; order Osteoglossiformes; family Mormyridae; genus Petrocephalus; species Petrocephalus sullivani. The sequence goes on from JAODKM010000043.1 coordinate 7,644,838, forward strand.
TGTAGTGTATATTATATATTCAGCGATAATCCGTTCTACACTACAGTTCGCCTCCAGCCACCTGAGCCTTTCGTCACACACTGGCACATCAGTCCAGTCTATTCCTGACTATGTCTACTCCCAACTGTCCACACCAAATGCCATGTCTCCTGAGGGCAGGAAGATCCAGCAGGAAATTTGTGTTGTGTCTCAGCGGTGTAAGTATGGAGATCTTTCCTGAATAATACTAGCAGGCATCAGGATTTAGATCTTGTAATTGGGGATCAATAGTCAGTACATTTTGCCTGATTCTTTTCTCTTGTTCCCTGAAGTGCATAACTCACTCACATCCGTGCATCATGCCCTGGTTCGAGAGGGAGAGCGGCTCCAGCAGGCCTGGACAGGGCCACACCTCAGGGAGGCTACATCCCACCAGTTAGCCAACCTATGTACCACACTCTCTGAGGTGAAGGGGTTTTTGTGGCCTGACACTTTTTCAAGAATTTATCTATTATGGGTGCCTTTGTTTAGACATTTTCAATGGTACTAGCATGTGCTATAGCAGGGCTCTTCAAATATGGACCTCGATTCCAAATCCAGGCCTCATTTTAGTTCTTCCAGGTAGTTTGTTTAATAATTACTGATTGATTGGCTGGAGGCTTCACACCTGGCTGAGAGGTAAAGGAAAGCTGGAAAATCAGCAGGGCTCGGCCCTTGAGGATCGTGATTTGAATAGCTCTGTGCTATAGTAACCAGATCAGAGGACATGGAGATTGTTCTCCAATATGAGATGATGTACATCAAAAACAATGGAAAATTAACATAGAGGTATAGTCTGTTGAAAACAAGGAATTATATACAATGCTTGAATTTCTGTTAAGTTCCCTCCATCTGTCCAAAGTGCTGCTTCATTATTTCGCAATACCAACATGAAACCAGCTGTACCAGTTAAACTGGACCATGACTCCTCTGTGTTAGTGAAAGGTCACATTCCTAGCCATTGCAGGCTTATTTCCAAATGTTTAAAACCTTTTTTTAATCCTGAATTCATCCTTTGCCATTTCGTCTTTATCTGTGCCCCTTTACAGCTAGAAGTACAGTCCCGTCTCACCAAAGTCCATTCCTTGTCCTTGTCTTCTGATTCTACTGAGGAATCCTTCTGTACTGTACGACAGGAACAGGTGTTGCCAGTTGACAGTCCATATCATCACATTGTAGCATCACTTCATGTTGCTACAATCAGTTAATGAATTTCCTTGATACCCTCTGGTCCCTGTCAAGTATCACTGTTCTCACACATCACTCTGCATTTTTTTCTTATTCTTTCCCCTTCACAGCCAGCATCCTTAGGACGTCAGTATCACAGGCCCCCATCTGTGGCTGATTCCATGGCAGAGTATTTTGATGCTAATGAAGTCCTCAAACGTGAAAGCTCCTCAGAAAATGAAGCCTCTGATGAGTCAGGACTAAGTGACATCACCACCAGTAACTCGGAGCCTGAGGAGAGTCATGGTTTGTACAGTCTCTACACCCTCCTCATTCTCCACAGCAATTTAGGGGTCCAAGCAGCGTGAGCTGCTGGATCTCCATTTAGAAATTGTCCACATTCTGTAGCATTCATTCAGCACCCCCTTCATTCTTTGTTTGGTTGTTTGTTTTTAGATGTTGCACTCATCTTCTGTTTTTCCCCAACAGTGGTTTCCACCCTGAGCTATCGTGCCAGTGTCTCAGGTGCCCCTGATGTGTCCATTGTCCCCAAAGACACCGGCCGCCGCACTAGCCTTCCTGCCTCCTGCCCAGACAACAGCCACATTGGGCTGATGACCATCTTGTACAATAACATTGGAAAGGACTTGTCTCGAGTGTCCATGCCAGTTGTACTCAATGAGCCCTTGTGTCTGATGCAGAGGTTGTGTGAGGAGCTAGAATACTCTGAGCTGCTTGACACTGCCAACTACACAGAGGACCCCTTTCAGAGGATGGTAATGACATTGCCTTGTAACTGGATTTATAATGTAATGTGTAACATTTCATGCAATTCTTTTGCAGTGACAATACCTAAATTACTTAGTCTTACCTGACAGTTCACAAACTATGTATGTTTTTAAATTTTTACTTGATGTAGTACACAGTGCTGAAACACTAATTTCTTCAATTTAATTTCTACCATGAAAAGAGAAATTACATGTCCTATCTAACTTCTGATTAGATTTCAGACTTCTAGCATAGCAGTAAAGGTAAGTCAGTGCAGAATATTTTGTTGGTAATGATATTTAAAGGCAGGATATATTTTAATGATATTTAAAGGCTACACTGTGGATGGGATGTCAGTCCAGTACAAGGCAAAATGACTGCAAATCTTAAATATGAATGCTGAATGTGACTTATGAATTTTGATGCAGCACATTTAAGATCTACTACTTGATGGCTCTGTGAAATTGTTCTGAGTATTGAAATGCTGAATGCTCTGTTTGCTTGCTTCTCAGGTCTATATTGCAGCATTTGCTGTCTCCGGTTATGCCTGGGCTCGCTACCGCAACCGCTACAAACCCTTCAATCCTGTGCTTGGGGAGACTTTTGAATGTGAGCGTGAAGACCGAGGTTTTCGCTACATCAGTGAGCAGGTGAGGCTTTTGATTTGAAATTGAGCACTTATGAAATCAAGGTATTTTAGTTAATTTCCTTGTACTGTTTGTGGGGTTTCATGTTCTTCCCACCTGGCTTTGGTCGCCTCTAACCCGAAACAACATGCAGATATTTCAGATGGAACCTCTAAAGTGCCCTGTGTGTTTGTCCTGTGATGGACTGATTCAGTCCTGGGTGTTCCCCTCCCTTCTATACTGCGTAACCTTGCATGGTCTTGGGCACCCCACTTCGTCTCTTAACTCCCTTTTTTGTTATAATGCACATTTAAATGTAAAATCAATCACCAAATGAATGTTTAATAATCACAAAACCATTTCAGAAACCATTGTACAATAGCATATTTAAACGTAGAATTACACCCTGAACTATATAGTCTGGTAGGAGTTTCTTTCTGACAAATTTTAAACATGCCTGCAAACAGTGCACAGTACAAGGAATAGCATTGAAACAAGTCTTCTGGTTTATTTTGGTTTGTGGCTACACAATATGGCGTTTTTTTCTCACAATGCACTTTGGGTTGATCTCTGTTGCTAAGCTCTATTGTCTCTGGCTAGGATGAGTTTTGGGGATAGTGTCATAGGTTACCCCCCCCACAAAGGAAGTAAACAAAATGCAGCTGCATTAATTTATTTTGACGCATTATTTTAATCACAATGATTAACATGTTAATTTTGACAGTCCTTGGTTTTTAGCCAAACCAGAGGATTAGGTTTGTTTTTTTTATTTTTTTTTTTTATTGAAAGTTAAGTATCTAATTTAGAATGTTTTACCTGTTTGTTACATTTTTATAGTTTATGACGTACAGTGCTGGGCCAGTTTAATCTGCCAGGGTATCGATGTCCCTAATGTTCCTAGCTAGGATACACCCTGAATGAGATCACATTCAATTAGCAAGATATACCCATACAGGGATATAGCCCAGCAAGCAGTATATGTTGCAAAACTCACTTAAAATGAGGCCTATTATTCCTAGGTTTGCCATCACCCTCCCATCTCTGCCTGCCATGCTGACTCTGAGAACTTCTCATTTTGGCAAGGTAGGGTTCCAAAGCAGCCTGATATACTTTCTGAAATAATAGATTCCAGATTAATGTGAATCAGAAGTAACCAAAAATCTGTTAATAGATCAGAGATGGAAAAACAAGTTTTGGGGCAAATCCCTGGAAATTATTCCAACAGGAATGGTAAATGTCATGCTTCCAAGGTGAGTGTTGAATTCTCTGTAGATGTGAGTTGGTGGTGATTTTAATGGCATTTTGTCACAGCATGTGACATCTCCACAGAAGCTTTATAGGTTTTACAGACTATTGGCTATGCCTTAAGCAGTGTTTTTACAGGTTTGGTGATCATTATGAGTGGAACAAAGTGGTCACCTGCATCCACAATGTGCTCAGCCAGCAACGTTGGCTAGAACATTATGGTGAAGTTGTAATTCGCAACACCAAGAGCACTGTCTGCACTTGCAAGATGACATTTGTCAAGGTCTGTTCTTTTATGCACCTTCCAAGACATTTATTTAAAATGATTTACAGTAAAGTATTTCTTTGGAATTATAGATGTTACTGCTTTTGGTAAGCTTTGTATGTAGGATGGCATGTTAAAAGATTGCCATTAGTCCCAATGATGGAATATCTAAAAAATATTTAGAGGGGGTGTTTTCTAAAAATTTTCAAAATTAAGTTTGCAAAATTTTTATTTTGATTTGTCCAAATGTCTCTAAATCATTGGCAAATTGTTACACCAGCTACACCATATTGTCTTATGCAAAACTCTCCCTGAACCACAGTCTCGCTACTGGAGCTCAGACAACAACATTAATGAAGTACAAGGACAGGTATTGAATGAGTCTGGTGAAGTGGTTCACCGTTTCGGTGGCCTCTGGCACGAGGGGATTTTTTGTGACACCTTTCCTGTGCCGAAGTGCATCTGGAAACCTAGTAAGTACTGATCACAGATTAAACTTTACTTAAGGGAATGTATCCTTACAATCAAACAGAGGTGGGCACAAATACATCAAAGTATTTTGTTACAAATTACAAATACTTGGTCATCAAATGTCGCAAAATAAAATTCCAAATACTGGTGTAAGAAAAATATTTAATTAAAATACAAGTAATTTGTAAATGCAAAAATCCATGTAAAATAGTAACTGTACATGACTAATACGTGTACCATTACAACACGAGTAATGTCGTAATGTGAGGATTGAACTATGATACAAATGTTCACAAACTCGTTTCGTGGTTTCGTTCTCAGATTCAGAACAGTTACGCCCTTAATTTATACCCAGTGTTTCCCACAGAATTGGTGGTGATAGCTCATAGATGTGCCAGTTCACCCATTGGTTCTCCATTTTTACACACGCTCATTGGCTATAAAAACACCTACGTTTAGCTGATTTTGTCCTTCGGAACAAAAGTACATAGCCTTAATCGTTAATTGTTAGTCTTCCATATATGACAAACCACAAGATATTGCCTGAGCATGCCTGTTGAAATTTAACTGGAATACCTCTAGCAGGCTAACAAGTCAATTCAGAAGTTCGAGAGCATTGCTGTTTGCTAATTGCTCCATTTTTCTGCACTATAATGACATTCAGTGAGCAGTATCTTAGTACATACTTCACCTTAAAGCAATTTGCACCGAGCACCAAGGCAACTTTTTTTCTCTGATTACTGGTCATTGGAAAACAAAGTTAATGATGAGTAAGTTGGGCCATCTAGCCAAAGATGATGGGCTATATTTGTCTGTAAGCCTGCTGAAGTTTCTTAAAATTGATGAAAATACTCATTTTATTTTAAACACCGTATCGCAAAGTATATTTTGTTACAAATTTACATCTGATTTTTTTCCATCCAGTAAAGTACAAATTACTAATGCGTATTTTAAATGAATTTAATTTCATTTAGTACTGCACATCTCTGAATAACGCATGCTTTGTAATACGTTATGAATTAAATGCATAAACAAACGTAAAACCTTCTATAAGCTGCATAGTGGCTTGCAATGTTTTAATGGCTGTGGTAGAAAACGCTTGAATTTTTAGAATGTTTTGTTTTAGGACAAATTTACTTGAATAATTAAAAAAAAAAAAAAATTGGGGCTCATGGCTTTATCAATCATAACCACTTATCCACTACATGGTCACAGTGAAGCCTGTCCCACTTACGGCTTAATTTTCATATTAAATGGTATAGTACAGGGGTCTCCAACTCAACCTCCTGGGTAGTAGCTCACCAGGACCTTCTGTCCTACCTGACTTCTAATGAGCCACACCTATTCTCAGGAAAATCCTAGGAACAGGTGTGGCTCATTAGAAGCTAGATGGGATGGAAAACCACCTGGGTAGTAGCTCACCAGGACCAGAGTTGGAGACCCCTGGTTTAGTATAAAGGTTTTTTTTGATACAAGGTGTCATTCATTTGTCATGTATTTAATTCTGAATATTTATTTCTGAATAATTTTTCTGACTCTGATGATTCACTTACTTACATACAAATGAATTTCAGATTCTCAACCAGAGGACCACTTTAAGTACTACGGCTTCTCACACTTTGCAATGGAAATGAATGAGCTGTCTCCCGAAATGCGCCCTTTGCTCCCTCCAACTGACAGCCGCTTCCGCCCCGATCAGAGGTAAGTGGTTTCAAATGTTTGAGCAGATGGAACTGGTGCAGTTACTCAGAGGCATCCAGCCTGTTACTTTTGTGTGACAACCTTCATATCTTATTTTTGAGGAATATAAAAATTTGACTCTAGGTCTGTTGATTAACGAGCCTTAAACTAAAGTTTTCCAGCACTATAGTTGTTTGACGTGTAATAAATACTCTGTGGTTTTGGGAGTGGTGTTTAATTATCAATTAGGCCAATCATGTATTGTGTAGCCTCTCCATATGAATGGTAGGATTGTATATGCATATTTTGTTTGCTCTGCAGGCTTCTGGAAGAGGGTATGGTAAATGAGGCAGACAAACTCAAGGATGAAGTGGAGGAGAAGCAGAGGCAACGTAGGAAACTTCTGGCAAAAAAAGGCCAGGAGCATGTACCCCGATTTTTCAGGTTTGCCGCTCTCCATCTCGTGTCGTCAACAGTTAATTGTATAATGTTGGGCAGAGCCTTGTAGGAAACTAATTTCTTTTACTTTGTTTGCATATCAAATTTCAATAACCGCTTTCCCACAGCAAGAACTTTTTTGCAGGAACTTCAGTCTGTTTCCCAGTGCAGGAACTCTGTCTGAAAATAGTCCCTCAGAAGTGTGTATGTATGTGTAATATATGCGGGTGTTGGCATGCCGGCGCTTGTGCTGCTTCTGATGGTAGGATGAACAGTGGTACAGCAGTAAGGTAGGAAGGGGAGACCTCACAGGAGCAAAGCGCAGGTAGGATGGATGTCACAGGAAGTAGAGGCATCACAGGCAGCAGGATAGGCAGAATATCTTTATATTCTTGGGTCTCCAGGCAGCACACCCCAGAAGGGGTGGGGGGAAATAAGAAATAGTGCATTAGCCCCAAAATGGGGGAGACTAGTGGCAGTGCAATAATTAATCTCTGGCAGATATTGCTTTGGAAAGTCGGAGGGAGAGGCAATTGGGAACTCGGCATGGAGAGTTCCTGAATGCCAGCACTCCAATTCCATGGGGGAGTGTGAAGCTAGAGTGATTAGTGCTGACTGTTCATCCAAAGCCAAAGGCACTAATCACCACTCTACTCTGTGCCTCACACTGTAGGGCTAACTGGGAGTGAGCAATTGGCTAGAGCTAGAACTAATCTCTATACGCTAGACTAAACAGGTTTTTATCCTAGACTGGAATATTGTGAGTGAGCCTAAATCTCTCACATCCGAATGCTCTACAGCCTGCCATAGTTTTTTCTACTCTAGGTAGAAATCCTGCTTCTTGATAGATATCCTAATAAATATCCTGCTCCTTGAGATCGAAGAAAGCTAGAAGGTTTGTAAGAGACCAGCATGTCTCCAAGGTATTTTATTAGTAGCATTATTTTATTGTAAATCCAAGACTTAACTGGAAGATCTAAATACAGGAGATCCTTGGGTTACGACAGTCTTGATATAAAACATTTTGGGTTTACGACATTAACTCCCATAAAAACAAATAAAATGACATCATACTTACGGACTATGTTGGTTGCACGAGCAACTTCTTTTTTTACACTCATTCGTGGTAGAATTTCAGCATGTACAACATTTTTCTGGATGGCATTTTTAAGATGCAAAGCAATGAAATAATGGTTTTGCTTTTCATTATAACACGTTCTCTTTGCTATGGTGTGTTTCAATTTGAACCACGTGAGCCCCCCCCCCCACCCCCCCCGATAACATAACGACTTGTTCTTCCTGCAGGGTTTTTGGGGTGCCAGTGTAGTTTCATGTGAAATTGTGTGACGTTTATGAGCTTTTGTGTATCTGGTACTTGTTTAGCATAAAAGTCACAGTTCTTGTTCTGGTGGGAAAGCTACAAAAGTTCCTAGTTGAGATGGCTCAGGAATTTGTAATCAAGAAGTAGGTTCCTGAACATTGGGGTGTGAGTGCGTAATGCAAGCCGTTTTTTTTCCTCCTTAGGGTTATTGGTGGAATTCAGTGTATATTTAATTTTTTTTACATATTAACTAGCCATCCAAATGTGTAATGCACATGTCTCCAGCCACCACAGAAATCATTTGATGTGTTTTGTGTATATATACATTTCCCGCTTGCATTTCCATCTCTAGGAAAACTTTGGATTCTTCTGGCAGGGAGGTATGGATCACTAATGGAACGTATTGGAAGATCCGTGAGGAACCTGGCTTTGCCTCCACAGAAAATCTGGCACTGTGGTGAACCCATCAACAGACTGCACACTGGGGACTGGAGCTAGGCACTGTTGTAGTTGTATAATTCACACGTTGTGTAAGGCATATTCATGTCTACAGGGAGAGATTCTATAGTATTTGCAACATGTATGAACTACTCTATTACAGAGCAAGGATTATGCTGCTCTGCACCATAAATCTCATTCATGCACATACCTGATTAGTCTCAGCCTTGCAAGCCATGATGGTGTACACCCTGTGAATTTTACGTTTTTAAAGAATGGCGACTAATTTTTCATGTAAAGAATGAGATGAATCAGTTTCTTTGATTTTGTTCTCGTATGAAGGTTTGAAGGTTGCTCACTTGTGTGGTGAAGTTTATAAAATACTAGATATTTATGGGTTTGTATGTTTACTCTCTTCTCCAATGTACAGTCTTATCTTTACATTTTTTTTTAAAGTCACTGCATTTCTCCTTCCCCAATCTTGACAAGCTCATGCTGTCTTACTGGGTCCAAGTGTGAGTAAGTACATTTTAGACTGCCATCTCCACTAATTTCTTTCTGTTGATATGATGATGTATTAAGGATGTATCAACAGCTGGAAAAAAAACAATGAGATGCTGTAAATGATGGGGAACAGCTCACTTATTGTAAGAGTTCCTGTAAGTAATTAAACATGTAATAAGCTCATTTAGAGGCATGAAGTTTCAGAATGATTGCCTTTTCATAATTTATCTTTTTTTTTTTTTAATAATAAAAATTCCATGTCGGCATGGTCTTCACTTATTTCGTTTGATCTTTGTTGTACACCTAATGGTGAGTCTTAGACTTGTCAATAAACAACCTACACCAACTAAAATACTGCTCAGCTGATGAACAAGGCAATCTTGGTCCCCCCCCACCCCAACTTTTTTTTTTTTTTTTTTTAATGAGGAAAAACTGTATGTAAGAGGCACTGAGGAATCAAGACTGGATTGGTGAGTGGAGGGGTCTCTGTAAGACCCAATGGAGGATGGATAAAAACATTTGACCTCACTGACGTAATTAATAACTTTCCCTCAAAATCAATGAGAGACTCCACAACATCAGCTGTGAATATAGCTGTATTAAATTACATCATCTTGTAGGGCAGCTGCTTCCTAATCCTATCTGCTACAACTATTTTCTGAACTGTTTTCAGATGGATTCAGTTCAATTCAGTTTATTTTTATATAGCGCCCTTCACAACAGAGTTGTCCCAGGGCGCTTTACATGGGTGTGTTAGAATACAGCGATATACGATGAGGAATTAAATGTCAAAAACAACAGCTAAGGATTCCTTCATGGTACTGCAGTTTCTCTTCTTGTGCAGCCCTACAGGGAGGCAGACTGATTCTTGTATTTGGTAGACCTTATTCATGTTGTTCTGCCCCCCTTCCACTCTTTCATGAGAGGTGCTCACAGTGTTACAAAGATCAAACATTCAATAGACATTGGCAAATCTGTGTCCCAGTCAAATCCCTGCTGCATTTAACTAACCACTGTATGTCCTGGCAAAGCCAATTAGTGAAGGTGAAGACAAATTGGCAGTTATATTTGATGGGCTACATATTGAAATGACAGCGCTGAAGGGAATTGGCTGCAGGGAGGCAGATAGAAGCCCAGTGGAAGCTGACATTGCATCTTGATGGACAACTGACTCTTTCATTAAAGCACTTTATTAGAATGTCATTTAGTATGACACAAACTTAAATGATGAAGAGCATCAAGTTCTTGTGATTTTTTAAGGCAGCCAGGGCTGCCATCTTGGGGGCGGAATAGTGGCCATCTTGAATTTCAAGTGACCGACGTGTAATCCAAAGAATTATGTATATCAAATACTTAATACGTGGATATGCTCCATTTTATGGTTTCCACACTAACCAGTGTTTATCTAGCTTTCTCCTTTGTCAAGGGATGCTATCCATCCATTCTCTACCGCTTTTCTGAGTTGGGTCGCAGGGGCAGCAGCCTAAGCAGGGAAACCCACACTTCCCCTCTCCCTGGCCACTTCGTTCAGCTCTTCCGGGGGAATCCCGAGGCATTCCCAGGCCAGCTGAGAGACAGTCTCTCCAGCGTGTCCTGGGTCTTTCCCTGGGGCCTAAGCCCAGCAAGACATACCAGAACACCTCACTTGACCAGATGCCCGAGCCACCTCATCTGGCTCGTCTCAATGTGGAGGAACGGCAGCTGTACTCTGAATTCCCCCCGAATGACTGAGCTTCTCACCCTATCTCTAAGGGAGAGCCCAGCCACCCTGCAGAGGAAACTCATTTCAGCAACTCATTCTTTCAGTCACTACCCACAGCTTATGACCATAGGTGAGGGTAGAAACGTAGATCGACTGGTAAATCAAAAGCTTTGCCTTTTGGCTCAGTCCTTCACCATAACAGACCAATGCAGCGCCCAGATCACTGCTGACGCCGCACAGATCCACCTGTCGATCTCCCGCTCCATCCTTCCCTCACTCATGAACAAGACCCCAAGATACTTAAACTCCTCCATTTGAGAAAGGGCCCCCTCCCCGCCCCAGAGAGAGCACTCCACCCTTTTCCAGCTGAGGACCATGGCCTCGAAATTGGAGGTGCTGATTCTCATCCCAGTTGCTTCACACTCGGCTGCGAACTGCTCCAGTGAGAGGTCATAGTCCAATGAAGCCAATAGAACCACATCATCTGCAAAAAGCAGAGACCTAATCCTGAGGTCACCAAAACCAAACACCGTCAATGCCCTGGCTGCACTTACAAATTCTGTCCATAAAAGTTATGAACAGAATCGGTGACAAACAGCCAACCCTCCAACCCTCACCGGAAACAAGTCCAACTTACTGCCGAAAATGCGGACCAAACTCTGACACCGGTTGTACAGGGATAAGGAGGCTGGCACCAAATACTCCCGGAGCACTCCCCACAGGACTCCCTGAAGGACCCTGTCGAATGCCTTCTCCAAGTTCACAAAGCACATGTAGACTGGTTGGGCAAACCCCCATGCACCCGCCAGGACCCTGCTGAGAGTATAGAGGTGGTCTACTGTTCCACGGCCAGGGCAAAAACCACATTGCTCCTCCTGAATCCAAGGTTCAACAATCCGACGGACCCTCCTCTCCAGAACTCCCGAATAGATCTTACCAGGGAGGCTAAGGAGTGTGATCTTTTTGAAGCTGTCCGGAAGTCTATCTCCATGGCCTCACCGAACTCCTCCCACACCCAAGTTTTTGCCTCAGTGACCACAGAAGCTGTGTTCCACTTGGTACCCATCAGCTGCCTCTGGAGTCCCACAAGTCAAAAAGGCCTGATAGGACTCCAGTGTCTGGTTCGCCAGTGTCCAGCAGCGGGTTTGAACATGTTTGAACATGGTGTCCATTATGGACAATCCATGACGAACACGGAAGTCCAATAACAAAATACCGCTCGGGTTCAGATCAGGGGGCTGTTCTTCCCAATCACACCATTCCAGGTCTCACTGTCATTGTCATTACTCCCACGTGAGCATTGAAGTCTCCCAGCAGAACAAGAGAGTCCCCAGGAGGAGTGCTCCCCAACACCTCTTCCAAGGATTCCAAAAAGGGTGGATACTCTGAACTGCCGTTTGGCACATAAGCACAAACAATAGTCAGGACCCGTCCACCCACCTGAAGGCAAAGGGAGGCTATCCTCTCGTCCACTGGGGTAAACCCCAATGTACAGGCACCCAGCCAGGGGGCAATAAGTATGGCCACACCTGTTCTCACGTTATAATGGCGGTGGTATTGCATACTATAGGGCAGCTCACCCACGCTGATGTCGAAGTCCCCCTCACCCGCTGGCAAAACTGCTGCTATGACCATGGCAGCAAAGCCCCGCAGTTCCGCTACCTCTTCCAGTGGTGTTGACCTGCAACTCGCTTTTTTACATCGACTTTAATATCCGACCATTAATTTTTTATTACCGTGCGACTTTCTGGAATTACATTTTTAAGTGCCTCCGCTACGCTGAGCCAGTCTTTCTTTTGTTGCTGATGCCACTACTTAAACCGCCGAAATAACATTTTTTTTTTCTTGCCTCGATTTCGCTAAGCAAGACCTTCTTCTTCCCACGTGCCTTGGCCATTGTTTTTAACTAAACCCCAATTTTTAACTATTCCTGCTGATTGGGATGTAAGAAGAGAAAGAGCGGAGAACTTCGCGTACAGAGTTTTATGCATCTAGATTTTTACTGGCGTACGCAAATTTCTGGTTTTGTCCGTATGCTATGTTTTAGTGTGAATTCCACGCACGCCGTTAAACATAAGGCCCCCGGAATATTTCTGGCGTATGCAGATATCTGGTTTTGTCCGTAAGCCAAGTTTTAGTGTGCATTCTATGCGCGCCGTTATACATGAGGCCCCAGGTTTCCTTCCATAGTCCCTATGCAGCTGATGAACTGACATCTCAAAATGGCACATTTGGTGTATGTAAATGTATCTGGAAAGTTTTCAGATCCTTTCTCGTGGTCCACATTTTACGTTTACAGTGCACAGGATGCAGAAACCGTGCCATGTAGAAATGCAATGCACAAGAGAAATTGCTTTTCAGTGAGTTTCGCGAAGAGAACGTGACATAATGAAAAGCAAAACCATCATTCCATTGCTTTGCAGCTTATGTAACTACCATGCAGAAAAACAATCATAAGTGTCTACATTATACAGAATTAAATGAAGAAATTGTGCCACATCACACCGAAATGCAATGACCACCTTTGCTCTGCTACATCGGATCATTTTCATTTTTGAAATGTACATGCTGAAATCGTGTCACCACGAAATGTAATCACTGTCCAATCAAAGCTATATTTCTTTGTTTAATTGTGTATAATGCAGACACTTCTAATTGTTTTTCTGGATGGTAGCTAAATAAAATGCAATGCAATGTAATGATAGTTTTGCTTTTCATTATGTCATGATCTCCTCGCGACACTCATTGAAAAGCAATGACTCTTGTGCACTGCATTTCCACATAGCACAGTTTCTGCATGCTGCACACTGTAAAACAATACATTGTGTCGATTGTTTTTCCGTGTATGCTGAAGTCATGTTTGTATTTCAAGGTGGCATGAATTCAGCTCGATAAAATGGTCCTTTATCCTTTAATACTAACAAAAATTAAAACCCACAGATACTTAAAAATGGAAGCACCTCACATGAGGCCAGTTGTCTTGAGATTTGACACATAACATACACCCTATTGAACACAACGTGAACCAATGACCGAAAATCTGACGTTTTATACAGCCTTTACCAGCTCCATCTAATATTAAACCCATATTCAGAATAAGACAGCCCAAAAGACCTGTCTGGTGATTTTAGATAATCTGTATTATACAACATGACTAGAGGAGGACTGTTGACTGAAATGCTAGATCCAGTGGAAGGCAGGAGTGAAGAGAGATCTTATTGATTTTAAATTTGGTCCTCGCACTAATGACACATATGACAGAATGAAGAAGGAATGCTGCATTCCGCACAAAAAACACAACTCTTCTGGTAGTGTCTGGAAGGCCACTGCAACAGGTTTGAATTTGTATAAAACAATATCTAATACGTAGAAACAAATAAATCCACAAGAAACCCCTTTGATAAAACCCTCAATCCTTAATTTTTGTCCTCCTTTTTCTCCTCTTCCTCAGTGGGATAAGAGTGCCATGTTAGCCGTTCCTCGTAGAAGGAGATGACCACTTGTGGACATTTCATATTGGCCTCTTTGGCAGGCACCAAGTCTGCCTCATCGGAATTTTTCCTATGGGAGCAAAATCTCCAGGTGAGGGACACATTTATCAACACACAAATACAATAAACTTATGTGCAGCATGGAGGAACATACCACTTCATAAGGAACATGAGTTCTCCACTGGAATCAGTGGCCCCTATGATGCGCTCTGGTTCAAGTCCTCGAGCAAAACCCCTGGGCTTTTCTGACTAAAAGAAAATGTATGAAACTGTACCACATTACGAACATGTTCAAAAAGGTGAAGTTTGACAGCAGTCTTCCCACCTCCTCTTTTCTCTTCTTGGGCCGACTGTCCTCGCCAGCTCCTTCTGTGTCAGATTCTGTGCTCTTCCTCTTTTCCCCGGCCTCCTTCCTTTCCTGATCATGGGTTGCCTTCTGAGACTGCAGGAACTCTGCTATCAGGTCTGGGCAGTCCAGGTTGTCCTCTGGCTCCCATGTGTTGTCTTCACTGAGGCACACATATACACACACACAAATCAGCATATGATTCAGATTAAAAATTAGAAATATACATAACATTTGAGACAAAACATCCAACGTTAAGTAAAGTTAAACTTACAGTAGAGGTAATATAGTGAATTGTGTACTGCTGTCTCTAAGCTTGTAATTAAATAATTTTTTAACCAGTATTTATTATAGTGAGAATATCATGATTCATTGACAAAGGGAGATAAAGAACCTGCAACATCTATTCATAGGTGTGAATAGAGGTGATTTACTGCATAATCTACAGACAATCCCATATGCCTATAAAAAAAATGTATAGGCATTTTGGATTTTGTGATTTATTTGAGTTTACTATTCAACTAATACAAAAGAATTTCACAATTTAACGAAGAACGCAGATACTAATGTTGTATGCTGTGTGTCCACGGGAAGGGGGTGAGAAACAACATTAAGCTGTATAACCTTCTTGAAATGTATAAGGAAAATTGAGTGCTGTCACAGCATATAGATCTTGATACATGCATTTGCAGTCTACAAGTGGGATGATATTACACTTTAAGGTTTTTTCCCCACAGTAGGAAAACACAGGTTAAGGAGTTACTATATCATAGTACACACAGCTGATTTTTATTTATCTGGAGGCATATATATCCATATCTCTATTATGAGATCATGCAAAGCATTATATGTTTAATACAGTTTCCAGGTCCAGTGTACACAAAACATCAAAATCTACATAATTTTATAATAGGTAAGATGATTTGTTCTGTGTACTCACACACACAATCTGCTTGTACCAGATATAAATGGTGGCATGACATTCTTCTTACTATTGAGTCTGGTTCTTGTGTAGTGTTAGTCCTGCTTGATCTTAGTACAGCTTTTGACATAAATGACCACGACATTCTTTTAAAATGCTTGGAGGCAGAAGTTTGTCTGCAGGGCCCAGTGTAAAAATGGTTTACCTCCTGGCCAAGAGAAAGAAACTTCTCAGTAAGAACAGGTATCTGCTCATCTTCCACTGCCATTAAATGTGGCATTCCATTCCCCAAGGTTCCATTTTAGGGCCTCTTTTATTCGCACTGTGCCTGCTCCCCCTTGGCTCTATCTTCAAAAAAATATAATTTTTTGTATCAGTATTATACATATGACCCACAGTTTTACCTACCAGTTACAGCTGATCGCACCAGCTCTCTGAAGAACCTATTCAGTTGCTTAGATAATATTAAATGCTAGATGGCGAGGAACTTCCTTCACTTCAATGAAAACCACCCTGAAGTAATTATATTTGGCCCTCAAACTCTGGACCTAGTCTTAGCAGTGCGCTTAGTCCCCTGTCTGTAAATACGCATAATAAAATTAAAAACCTTCCTCTGTTTTTGGACACTTCATTGAATTTTAAAAAAACAAGTCAGCAGTGTTGTAAAGGGCAGCTTTTGTCACCTTAGAACTATAATTTTAAGTTAAAGTTAAGTCAAGTTAAAGCCAATTTCATCCTATAAGGACCTAGAAATAGTTATGCATGCCTTTATCACCTCTAGGCTTGATTACTGTAGTTCCCAGTATATGGGGTTATCCCAGACCTTGGAATAGTCTCCCGTCCAACATTAAGCCCTACTACACTACTGATGAGTTTAAATCTAAATTAAAGACCCAACATTTTTTTTTCTTACTTTCAACTCCTAAGGTTCTCCTACGGTTTCTGTTAAGTCCACTATTAAGTTACTTTTAATAAGATTTTAATAAACCTTTCAATTAAAATTTACCTCTTCTTTTTTCCTTTGCTTAATGTACTAATTTCCTTTTATTTTAATTTGTATTTTCTTAGTTCTTGTGTGCATGTTTCCTTGCTATTTTATTTATATATTTAATTTTTTACTGTTATTCACGTTATTTTATTTATATATTTTACTATATATGAAGTATTTGTTAATTACCCACAGTTTACCCACAGTCTGGGGGCAGAGTGTGGCTCAGAAGTTCGCCGGTTCAAGCCCAGCCTCGGCACGTCTGTGGGCCCTTGAGCAAGGCCTTTAACCCCTAGATCCCTGGGCGCACCCACCTCGAGGTAGCTGCCCTTCACGGCCAAGCTTGCGCTCACAGAGAGCATGTTTGGGGGAGGTGAGAAGAAGACAATTTTCCCATGGGGATCAATAAAGTATCTAAAAAAAAAAATGATTCTTTCTAAAATGGTAAGCACTTTGGGTCAACTCCAGTTGGTTTTTAAATGTGCCATATAAATAAATGACTTTAAAAAAAAAGTAAAAAGCAAACCCACTGTTGTTTGTGGGGGAAAACAATTTAGCTGACTAACCATAATACCTGACTGTATACCAGTACATACATAGTACCAGTACTTATATAATATTATGTACTAATATCTCTGCCTTCCCACATGTCTGAGCTGGAGTCCCATGGAGGGGTGACATTGTGGATTTGGCTTACGATGTGTAACATCATGGGTGCAGCCTTCAATCTGGCACCCTACACAGGCTGGCATGGAGAACTGACTCATTGATGGACTTTTCACTTTTCACTTTATTTTTTGCTGACATTTGTTATGAGAAATCTACATTCAAAATGAGTATGTAAATGAACCATTTACTGTAGCTCAATATAGTCTCTGGCAGGAAAATGTTTAATGAATTAAGTTCTGATTGTATGCATGACCTTAAAGAAAAAAATTCTGACTGAGAATGCATCGGAAAATAAGGAGAGCCATTTACAGTAGGTCAATATAAAGTTTGGCAGTAACATGTTAAATGAATAAATAAAACAAGCAAACTAACGGCAGCACAATTAATGAAACCAGAACTGTCACATTGATACCAGTATTTCCAGATCTTTTTCCGCCCTGTAATGTTCGACTAGCGCTCATTTAAAGACATCATCACGTTGCACTTCTGAACCTATTTGTACCTTGCAGGCCTGTGCATGCTCATGCGCTTTACACTTCATAGCAAATTTTACAAAGGTTCCCGATTTGTTCCACTTTGTTTTGCACATTTTCACGACCCAACATGATCCCATTAACATTTCTTTTCATGATAACAGGTCCTTTTTAAAGACAGGTTGTGAGCAATCTCCATCAGCCCAGAATTGGATATTCAGCCAGATATTCTGATTTTGATTCTTTCTGTTCTTTAATAAAAGGTCTGTATAGCACCTACACTTACGTTTGAGTGCGTGTTCATGGGTCTCATTAGGTACCCCAGTCCCTGATAGCTTCCACTATTATGCTGTACCAGAGACAGTACATAATGCCAATAGGACAAAGAACAATGGAAATGTTATTTTGTCCATTTTTTCTGATCACACTGATTTAGAGTGATATAAATATGACTGAAACAAACACGAAATACCCCAATACTTCATATTTCAATTCAGAGTAAACCAAAGAGACAAGCAGAGAGTGTGAGTAGAGTGGAGCGATGAGAATTTCCACTTATCACTCACAGAGCTGTAAGTTCTCACCGCTCCACAGCCACTACAGACCGCACCCCTCATTATCGTTCTGCGCTCAGGGGTGGCTTTCCCAGAAGCATCGTAGTGCAACTTAGTTCGTTATCAAGCACGTACAATTGATCATTAATTAACGTGCCTTTCCCAAGACCATTCGTAGTTCACGAAGTTCGTTATCTCGCTCGTAGGTAACGAAAGATCCGACCCATTAGTTATTTTCTAAGTAGCTCGTTGTTTGAATTTCTGCCTGCTGCCCTGTCAAAGAAACGCAGAGATCGGCCAAAATAAATCTCAAAAACACACCGGTGGTCATCTTTGGCAAACGTAATAATGCCGATGATACAATAAGCGGTCAAAATTAATAACATGTACAGTTAAAGAGACAATTTAAGAGAAATATAAAACTATAACATAGACTATAAATTACCGCAAACGGTGCTCGTTGTTGTTACTCCTGCGTGCATTTTAAGTACATAATAGGGTTGTGCACCATTCAGAATTGCCTTGAGAATGACCATAAAAATATAATGCAATTCATAAAATTGGTTGAAAAACCGTTGCAGAATCGCAAGTAGAATTTGAATATAAGGAAGTAGAATTAAAATGGGAGTCATTTCACATACATTCATACATAGTGTAAGTGCAGCTG
>JAODKM010000043.1:7667624-7678645 GCA_026780845.1 Petrocephalus sullivani
AACAACTCTGAGCTATTAGTTAAGTTCTCCCCAAGCGAGCTTGATGGGCCGAATAGCCTCCTCTCGTTTGTATAGTTCTTATGTTCTTAGCAGAGGAAATCAACCTGTGTTGGAGAGTTACTACATCAGAGTTGCGCTAAAATGATGGTAAGCAGATAATTATCAAGATTTCAGGTGAAATGTTTATTTTGGGTTATATTTGATTAATGAATTTTCTTTATCGATTCATGTAATTGTAAGATTACAGACTGCAGTAATTATATACATTTGATATGCAAGGGTATGTTAGTCTTGCTTTTGGCTACCATTATTTTCATATACAGATTTTGTTATTCTTTCATTTGATTTTACTTATTTTTTTCATAAATTCATTTAATTTTATTCTTATGACTGTTGTCTTATGTCTGGTATTTACTTCATTTGTATTTTATGCCTTGTGAGAGCTGTTATGTCTTTCATTCCTCTGTATAGCAGTTTAGCCCAATGTGGCTGCATAAGGTGCTACACAAATAAAGGAGGATTGGATTAGATTACATTACCATTGAGGACACAGATTTTTCTCTATTTTTCATAAAGTTTCGAACATTGTTTTTGAGGTTGTTTGGAGCCGAAATCAAAATCTAAATAAAAATTCCATTAATTGGACAGCCTTACTTTAGGTCAGCTGTTCAAACCCAGGTGTGACAACTCTTCAGCCAATCAGTCCTCAAATTAGTTGCAGTGAAAACCTACATACACAACGGCCTTTTCGGGATAAGACTGGCCACCCCTGCTTTAACATCTTAGTCAGGACAACTAAGGAAAACCCCCATGTTATTGCAAAACACCTCAAAATTCTCAAGATAGGTGGAGTCAAGGTTAAGCTTTATATAGTTTTCTATATGCCGTCTCTTCTATTCTGCCGATATGTGAAAGCTTAGGTTTTTAAATATGACAGAACAACCCTAATACAGCTACACAAAGTGGGCCATAGAAGACACTTTAATTTAAGAGCACCAGGCTCGTCTCCAGAAATACATACTGGATCAACACAGAATAAGGCCGCAGACGTTCCCACTAACCTGACACCAACAAGGAAGCATGGCAGGCTGGGAAGCACCGAACGCAGACTCTGGCACCTAGCTAGCAATGGTAAGCTATCTCTCCCAGTTATACTTTTCGTAGACATCCAGTCATTTTTAAACAAGATGGATGACCTAATCAGCAGATTGGCAGATTTCAGAACTGCCCTGTACTCAGTTTTTGTAAAATGTGGCTTGAACTGGGCAAGCCAAGTGAGTTCATTTCACCAGCAGGCTACACGGTTTTATTTACCTAGAAACAATATTTTGGACCACTGTTACAGTAACATAAGGAATGCATACAAAGCAGTTCCTACTTTGCACGGTACTGTGCTCTCCCCTTTCCTTTTCACACTGTTCACATCGGACATCAGACACAAAACGGACAGCTGTCACTTCCAGAAATTCTCTGATGAAACAGCCATTGTTGGATGTATATCGAAGGGGAACAAACTCGAATACAGGGAGGGCATCGGCAAGTTCGTCAAATTGTGTGGAAAGAATCACCTCCTCAAAAATGCCAATAAAACAAAGGAGATGGTAATCGACTTCCGCTTCAAGGTGACTCCATCTGCACCAGTGAATGTTCTGGGAGTGGAGGTAGAGGCTCTGTCTGTTTACAAAAACCTGGGTGTTCACATCAGTAACAAACGGGACTGGTTGCATAACACAGATGCCCTGCAAAGAAGGGCCAGTCATCTCCACCTGCTAAGAAGACTAAGGTCCTTTGGTGTACACTACACTGCTAAGGAATTTTTGCGACACAATAGTAGCACCTGCTATATTGGGTTCCTCTTTTGGACTCCACTGATGTGGTGGCTGAGAGGAGGATGCTGGAAAAATGTATATCCATTATGGACAATCCCTCTCACCCCCTGCACGAGACAGCGGGGGCTTTACGAAGTTCCTTCAGCACCAGACTACTTCATCCAACATGCATGAAGGAATGTATCTGCAGAACTTCATTATATCTGCCATCAATCTTTGTAACACCTCAGTCACCCAAAGTTCAGAAATGACATGACTGTTCTGTACATTGTGCAACATCCATGTAATATCCACTGCATATTTGTAACTGTGTGTGTGTGTATGTGTATAATCTCAGTGCAATATCTGAATGTGTATTGGGTCATCCATCAATCGTCAATTTGTGAAATTGTGTGCACTAATTCTCTTATTTATTTCTATTTGTTATAGTATCTTTTGGTTTGTTTTACTTTTGCCTTTTTGCTGTTGTAACAAGTAACAAGTAAATTTCCCTGGTGTGGGATCAATAAAGTCTCATCTTAATTGAGTCTGCAGATACACATCTACTCACTCAGAGAACCCCTTCCATTTAAGCAGGTATTCCACTCTGCCCTTCACCACCCGCCGGTCCAGAACCTTCTCAACTACATACTCTTCCTCCTCCTCCTCAACCACTTCTTCCACCTTCTTCTTGTTCTGCTTCTTTCCTGAAGTTGCTGCCAGTTTGACTTCTGCCTGGGGGGCTGCAGGGCACAGAACATAGAAACATAATGCAACTGACACTAACAGACAGGCAAAATCCCCAATTATGGTCATTTTACAACGTAATTTGCTATTAAGATCACTCTAAGAATTAAAAAATTTGACCATTTTTTACAATTCATAATTTAGTTAACTGTATACATGTAATTAATATTAAATTGTATATTACTGCTACTGGCAGTATAATTTTCAGTACTCTCTTGGTTTTAGACTAGATTTTGGACCTAGTCAGACTGGATATTTCAAAAATCTATTTACAGAGTTGTGTAAAGTTACAAAGGTAATCTTGTTTTAACTAGAGGAAGTCTTTTCAGAGGCTGCTGGTCCATAGAGGAGGTAGTACCTAGTATTTTTGATATTAGATTATGAAACAAGTAACCTTGAAATAACTAAATACTAATTTCATTGGTGTTTAAAACATTTGCTCTTCTTTGGAAAAGTACACTATAATTTTACTATAAAATGTGTTACCTTCTTACCTCAATTCTTTTTCTTTCTGCTACTGATCTTTAAATATTTCATTTATACAATGTAACTGCGCTGGTTGTGGTATTTGCTGGGAAATGTCCTGGACCACACTATGGGACGACTGTACTGATCAATCAAACCTGCTGCACAACAATCACTAGTCATGTCATTTCACTTATTGCAGCTAAACAGTAGATTATGTAAATGAAGGTGTAAATTAAAGTGATGTGGAAACTAAGCAAAAAAAAAAGCCTCTTCTATTCCTTATGTTGTATTTGCAGTTGGACTGGAGTTGGAATTTTGCCACTACTGGAGATAATTGGTCTTTATTAACACTTTGTAATAATATAATAATTATTCACACTTCCATAAATCTTTCATTGCAACTTCAGGTTAAAATCCTAAATATAGGCACTTTAACTATAGATTCATCTGAATCTAAAGCAGACTCATATAACCATCTACCTCGATAAAAGCATTTATGCAGCAATCAAAATTTCACTTGCCAAAAAACTGAAAATTTCAAATCCCGAGTTTTGGCTCAGCTTTCTTGATTTGTTTCCAGATTTATGGATTTCTAGATTAATTTGGATTTCTTTATATGTATGTTAAATGAGGTGGGCAGTCCCAACTCTTTTTATAGAAGACTATTGGTCAGGTGACCAACCAGTGTTCACCGCTCATACAATTGCCCGTTAATTTTGCTTAAAGTATGTGGCCACCTAGTGTTCAAGTGTTCTTGCACTTTCATTAGCACTGCAGATGGTTTCCTTATGGAAGACCCTGCAGGAATAAGGGTAAGTTAAGAAAACTAGTCTATCAATTACTGTTTTGGTTTGCTTCCCTGACCAATAATGCTTTAGGAAACATGATGCATGAGATGAAACATAACAGAATTCATTGGTCTAGGTGATTATCTTCCATTTCTCCAGAGTCCAGTTCTGACACTTTCAAGGATGGACCGATGTCAGTGTGGGCACTCCGACTGCCCTGTAGCCACATAGCTCCATAAGCAACAGGCCTCAATGCCAACTGCCACATGACATATTACTCCTGTGATCATGCGCCGACCCAGATGTCTGCCTATAATCATTTAGCCCTTGTCAAAGTCACGCATCTATGCTAATTAATGGATGGACGCAGGGTTTTGCAGCAGAGCACCGCCATCAGAGTCCCTCCATCAGTTTGTCTTCTTCTTCCAGCGTATCTTGTACCCGGTTCCCACCAACATTTTCTCAAAAGAAAATGTTTGAGCATTTTCTCAATCCGGAACTGGTTCCACATGCTTTTGTCTCATAACTTGGAATTTTAACATCAGTAGAAGTGGTACTGGTTATCAGGCACTTCTTCTGATTAACTGTGGAATTCTGCTGGCTAATGCAAATTAGGTTATAGCTTCATCAAATCAATGGTAAAAAATGTAAAACTCAGAAACTGTACATTAACCATCATCTTGAGAGCAGTCACAGTGAAATGACAGTGCTAGATGTCATTATTGTATAATGGCATATTAAGGTTATTGTTGGTTAAAAAAACAAACAGAATACAACACAATACTGAGTTAGGGGACACAGGTAATCTTCTGAGAAAAAAACCATCAGCATTTCTGAAATTAAAATAAAATTTTGAGATTAAAGTTTTGAGGTCAGTTGAAATCTATAGATAGTATGGAACCAAAATGGTGGGTCACAAGACGATTTGCAGAATACATCTATAACTATACATATCATGACAAATATATTTTAACCATAGTTGCAACCGATCGATCATACCAAGCCTCTCCCCTCGGTCAGCAAAGTATACAGCCAGCACTCAGAAGCTTGCATTGTAACATAAAGGTTGGAGACAACCAATATAAAACTAGTGGTGGTCATGAGTCTCTGGCACTGTTATTTTGGGGTTGTGGGCTGAAAGGTTTGGGAATCCATGTCCTAGCAAATATGAGCCTTCATTCCGTGTAGAATGAACATAGGAAGTAGGGCGAATGAGATGACTCACCTCCTACAGATATCTCAGTCACCCACAGGTTTCTACTGTTTAACTTTCCAGATTTTTTTTTCCCTTTTAGGTGGCCCTAATCAGAATAAGAATGGAGTTTATTGCCAAGTACATTGTCACATACAAGGAATTTGCTTTGGTGGTAGAGTTAAGATTCTTTTGGCAAAAATACAATATAGTACTATAAATAGATAAATATGGATATGGAGAGAAGAATATAGACATAAGAATAGCAATAGTTGCAATAGTGCAAAATACTGTTCCGGTCAGAATTACAGGCACCCCTGAATTATAAGTATAGAACGCAGAATATCTTCAAAATAAATATAAATTAACCCATTTTGTATAATCAGAATATTTAAGAAAATGTTATAGAAGAACATCAAGAAAACAAAAGCTGATATATAGCGACATAAAAAACAAAGACATAAAATGTACGCTGGACACAATTTTTGCACTTTTTTGATTTTAAATGATTTCCTCAAACAAACAAGGAAACAAGTATGACTCACCTGTCCTTAAGGATTAGTGTTCACGTAACCTATATAAAAAGGGGTTGATTGCGTCCAATTTCTTTTTCACAAAGGTGAAGACAAGAGAGCTGTCTGAGAGCATCAGAACTGCTATTATCAAAAAACATTATTCCAAAGGTTACAAGGCAATTGCCAAATAACTTGTATCATATGCTGCACACTAAACTAAGTATGACACCGTTATTGAAAGAACAGCACAAAAAGGCAAGACATATGCTTGCGAAAACTTAGATAAGTCTTTCTGGGATAATGTTCTATAGACAAATGAAACCAAAGTAGAGCTCATCGGTGCAGCAGTTTGTTTGTAAGTGATGGAATGAAGCCCATAAGGAAAGGGACACCATCTACAATAAAACATGGTGTAGGTTCTATCCTGTTGTGGGGCTGCTTTGCTGCCTCTGGTACTGAAGGTATTGAATGTATCAAAGGAACAATTAAATCAGAAGATTACCTAGGCATTTTAGAGCAAAATGTGTTATCCAGTGTCCAAAAACTAGGTCTGAGGCGAAAGTCTTCGATCTGTCAGCAGGACAACAACTCAAAGCACACATCCAACTGGTGGAAAAGATGGAGTGTTTTAAACTTTTCAGCGATGAGTCCTGACCTTAATCTCATTGAAAACCTTTGGAGAGAACTGAATTCTGCCAATGCAAAAAGGGCTCCTGCAAACATAGAAGAGCTTGAATACATTGCACTGGAAACGTTCTGTACTTACAATTGAGGGGCACCAATAGTTCTGACCACGATTTCATAATTTGTGTAACCTATCTTAAAGTATAACTTAACAAGTTAATTTAACCAGGTGACCTTCTTCCACTAGTGTAGTCTAGTCCTGATAATCGCGATGCCTAGAACAGGTACTTTCACTGGTGGAAAGGGATAACCATGGGCACCCTCCCACCACACACATATATATACACATGCTATGTGAGATGCGCATGTGTGTTTATCAGGCAATGTTTCTAAGAAATTATAATTCTAGAAATGTTTACTTGTATTACTGGATACAATCCCCTTACCTGATTTCAAGTAGGATAAGTGACAAAAACTGATAACAATGGACTACCAAATCACACTTCAAGAATTTCCTGTACACACTGATTTTGAATTACAAGACAAATTACTGATGTGCTTCTGCATTTCATATGGCATCAAAATCTACAATACCCAATTCATAAAATCTACAGTTTTCTAAAGTATAGAGCTGGGGGAAGATAAATGTTTCAATACCATATTATATATACATACGTGTACACACACGCACACGCACACACACATATACACATACATATATATACAGTGGTGGCCAAAATTATTAGCATATGCATATTGGCATATTTAAAATGTTTCAGTTATTTTTGTTGAATTGGCCATTAAAATACCCATAAAAGAAATTGGCTTGAGTTTCAGAAGGCATAGGATACGATTAGTGTTGAAGTTCTCAGGAAATATACTGACACTATGCCAGAGAGATGTGCTGCTGTAATTGCTGCAAAAGGTGGACATACCAAATATGGATAAAATATATAAAGATCAGTGGATAAAAAGAGTAGGTCTCACTTCATCTGATATTTGTTGTGCGCAACCATCTGCAAATTTCATGAACATTGTGAAATGAAATCTTGTTTTGGAGACAAAAAAGTCAGTATTTTCAGATCTATATATATACACACACACATACACACACAGTGTATACATACACATATATACATACACACATGTAATATACACCCATTTTGGTCTATCTAAACTGAAACCAGTATCTGCATAGAAGAAAGTAGCTAAAAACCTGCTTCGTTAGGGGAGTCACAAGGCTGGCTCATACTCGGCTGAGAAGAGTCTGTGGAACCAGCAGGTTCCTTGTCAACGTCAGAGCTGAACAGGGCGAAAAGGCAGGAGGGGGTTAGGGAATTCATTTTCAACAGGGAGAAATAAAAATGGTTAAACAACAGCATTTATCAAAACAAACATGTGACTCTTACTATAAAAATGCAATGGGCTCCTAGAATGGCTAGCAACTGCTGGTTAATTTGCAGGCCTCCCAAACTAGCTTGTTCTGTTTTTAGTGC
The DNA here is from genome assembly GCA_026780845.1 of Petrocephalus sullivani. Taxonomy (NCBI): domain Eukaryota; kingdom Metazoa; phylum Chordata; class Actinopteri; order Osteoglossiformes; family Mormyridae; genus Petrocephalus; species Petrocephalus sullivani. The sequence continues at coordinate 7,675,263 of JAODKM010000043.1, forward strand.
TGCTTACTCATCTTACCAAAGCCAGCGTCCTAAAAATGTTTGCTAGGGGTCAGTACGTTTACATGACTAATTACAAATTTAATTATTGTTAGTCCGACTAAGACAGGATACATGTTAGTGGGACTGTACCAGGGCAATATGTTTACACTAGATTAGTTCATTACTTTAATGGTTGAATGATTCATTTTTTTTTGTAATTGTGTTTTTATTGTGTGCACTCAACATGGGCTTAGGTGTGTCTGCAGCTGACGTGACGTAGTGTGAAACCTGCTCACGGTTGCAGGGGAGGAGAATAAACTGTCAAACAACTTACACTTGTGCGCGAGATCTGACTGCAATGGTCAAGCTTGCTGCATTGCCGTTGCCATTTTTCGTGGCAGATGAAATATACTTAGTGGAAATTCCAGTGATCTTGCATGGAGAATATGGCAAACAGAGAAGGTTATTAAAATTTTTCTAAAAAAATATCTTCATATTATGTTTCCTTTGGCTTACGGAAGAGGGCAAATTGAATCTTAAAACTACTCCATATTTTTTTAATATAAGATTTTTCCCCAAATATGTAAGATAAGAAAAGGGGTGATTTTAGCCTAGATAAATAAAAAAAAAAGCTTAACCTGCGAGGGGAGGAGTAGCTGACAGCCTGTGTCCACCTGATTTATCAGACATACTTTTCCCTACATTAAGATTCACTGGTATCACTGAGGTACTCATGGGCAAGGTACGGTCCCCAAGCACTGGAATACATTGAGAAGAAAATACATTTATTTCAAGGATTCAATACAATGCAATTCTTACTTCAATGCCTTCTTCACAGACTAGACAATTAGACAGATAAAGCAGTGCAACATTACAGTAACTAACAATAAATTAACAACTAACAACAACTAATGTGTACTAATAAAGCAGGCATTTCTTTTATTTATTATATTTTATTGTATTATTTAATACTTTTATTTATTTGAACTTTATTTTACCAGGTAAATTAACTGAAAACCAGTTCTCACTGGTTCAGATGACAATATATACAAGACATATCTCTAATAAAAGCCGCTTCCCCGCACTCGCAGACACTGCACGAGCTGTGCACAAGTGTGTGCGAGTGAATGCGATGAATATTGTAGGCGAGAAGAGGAACAGGCTGACCTCCACACATGCGGAGGTGCTCATATTAATATATAAAAACTTGCCATCGATGCTTAATATGTAAATGTTGAGGAATGCTTTACATATAAGCTAGCTATATAGCCTGTCTTTGTTGGTATTTTACATTGTTAAATTTGTAGTAAGTCTATATTTAGAAAGGCCCTGTATTTTGCTTTGTCTATCGGAAGTTTCAAAAGCCTTATTTATCCTACAGTGAAATTGTTTCTCGTGTTTACCTTTGTTTTGAAGCATAAAACGCATGTTCAGCACATTCAACTTTGATTCCATATGAAGACATATATGTTGCCTTCCAATAAATAAACATTTATAAATAAACACCTCAATGACACACGCATGTACTTACGTCAAAGAATAAATTAACATAATATAAATATTTATTATGAAGAAAGTTGACGTTTTGTGTCACAGCCAAGAATATTTAAATTGTACTAATAAGCAGTGGGACGTAATCGCCATGTGTGGTTAAATGTGCTGTGAATAAGAGACGACGCAAGCCTTCACCGCAGGTATGCATTTCTGCATCACCTTACGTTTTTGATTACGGATTCTTTGCGTGATCGTGGGCAGAGCAACGAGGATTGTGTAGCGCCCCTTAGGCCTTTGGCTGGTACTAAAAAGGTGGTCCCGGGTTCTTAAACTAACCCAGATAAATATACAATCTAGTTGTTAATCCCCTTCTCCCTATTTTAATCCCATACTAATTTGAATTTTACCCTCTTTTAAGCAATTTTACCCTCAGGACACTAACAACTCAAAAGTTCATTTTTTAGATGTTAACAAAAAAAGTTTAATTATTAATTTAGCAAAGGATGAACTGAGTATTTTTTAAAGGTAAATTATGTAGTACTCGTTGCAATTAAATGAAACTAAATAGCAATTTAACTCATATACCAGACAAATGAAAATATATTCACATCTCAGTCTGCCAAACAGTAATCAATATTAGACATTTAACAAACAATCAGCCAACAAACTTGTACATAAAAATATAACTGAAATTTGTGGGCCCTCGCACACACCCCAGTACCAGCCGGCAAATAAACTTTTAGCTAAAACTAAACGTTGCAGGCCTGGAGCGGTGCTCGGGTTCGGCGTGGCCCAAATGAATGCCTGCTTTGCTCCCAATTGAGCAACAAAGGAAAAAAAAAAAAAACAGTACCTTAGCCCGAAGCTCTTACGCAGATAAAAAGTAGCCTGTCCCCGGTGTTTCGGGTGGAAACTCAATCGCAGATCCACTACGTGCAACAACCAAAGTCCAGTCCCAGGCAGTTAGCCGGAAATGCTAACTCTGATTGCTCCGTTGGATCCACTCACGCTCCGTCAGGTCCTCCTCAACTTAAACCTCACACAGCCTCTGCAGTCCCGTGTCCTCCGTATATCCAGTCCGAACATACGCACGAATTGAATTATTTTCTGGTAATCACATAATTTTTAACTCCCAGTTTTCTCTTTTTTAAACTCTAAATCTACATGTAATTACTAAATGGCTTTTTAGTCCGTGTTAAAATTGTAAAAATTGTCATCTCAGCCCAGGAACGGACTGTTTCAGCCTCTGCAATCAGGCAGAAGGTTCTGCACCATTATGGGCAAAACAGAGAATCAGGAGGAGTTTTTATCTTCAGGCCATTCAACTCCTCAATCAAGACATGTCAAACCCCTCCTTTTTATAGTATTACATTCATGATCACTGCACAGTAACGTAATATTTTATCTTTATTAATAATAACACAGGCCAACAAAATCTGAAGTCAGATTTATTGTAGCATGTCAGGATTTAAAGTTAAGTCAAATTAATTTGTACATTACGCAAAACTAAAACTTAGTACATCGTCATCATCCCATTGATGCATTCAGAGTAACAAAACTGCTAAAGATTCAACTTGGGCTAATTGAATAGGCCTAGTGTTCAAACGTGTTTAAAATATTTGCATTTGTGTTTGTGGATGGTAGTAGTATCCCACTGTAGATGAACAGTCGTCGTCCATCATGTTGGGATTAAAGTGGCCTTGATATCTTGTTTCCATGAGTGAAATATCTTGGTGGAATCTCTCTCCATGTTGATCAGTTAGATCACCCAAATTTGGTAGACAGAAATCCAGATTGGAGTGTAAAAATGCATTTTTAAAGATATCCGGCTACAGTTTCTGATATGCTGTCAGCATGTTGTTAACGAGTTCAACATAGTTTTCAGCTCGCTCGTTTCCCAGAAAGTTTTG
>JAODKM010000043.1:7797251-7811038 GCA_026780845.1 Petrocephalus sullivani
TTAATTCCAGCAGCTCACATCTGTGATGGTGTCCTTTAAAGGCCAAGAGCAGGGGAGTAATCATGTCATCTGTGTTGTCCTGTGAATGATGTGTGTTTGGATGGGTGTAGGTGGTCACTCCACAGGGAAGTTGACAGGACCTGACAGTGAGACGATGCTCTGCCAGCTGAGCACTTCTCGCCCTTTGTGTGTCCCCATTCGAGCTACCAGCATTTGCTCCTTAGCTGTAAATCAGAGACCAAATAGTAGGCAAGGAACTCTGACACTAGAAAAGTGGAGATTATATGTTCCTGTTTACCAGAAACTCTTTTTTTTTACGTTATAAAAATAAGACTGGCAGATTCTGCAGTCTACGTGGTTCTTCGAAGATGGAAGTTGCAGGAATGTCTTCCTCCAGTTTAGTAGATTTTATATAGTATTATATAGTAGATTTTTTAGTTTTAATGTTGCCCAGTGCATTAGCCCCTGTGTCTTGAACACCAGTGTGGGAAACAAGGATTTATGGCAAATTCTTAGGTCCTTGTTTTGATAGCTAGATATTCCAAGAGTTGGACAGCCTGTGATTATGATGGCTGGTGACCTCTGGTTTAATTTTATCCAGAGAGAATGCCAGCACCTTTTTAAACTTTGTTAACTATGTTAATGTGGTTAAATCATCCTGAGTCATGGGACCGGGGTCCCGAATCTCCCGAGCCAGTGTGAGACCTCCAAGCGGAACCAGCCAGGACCCCACATGCTTGGTTGTCTGTGTAAGTCTATCAACCACTTGGGAGAACCAGGAAAGGGTTCCTAATATTTCTAGGCTGGGGGTTGGGGTGTTGGGTATGTCATATTCCAGCCAAAAATTGTCCAGTCAACACTCTGAAATAGTAACGGTATGTTTGAATGTCAGTTTATTATTTTCATTTCCCGTATGTACATTTTGTTCATTAGGATGTCTTTTTTTTATCTGTACATTTATTTACATCTGTACATTTTATTTAAACATTTATATTCTTATTTTATTCTGTCAACTTTCCCATGTCTGTGTATTTTTCCTGTGAGAGCTGCTGTAACATCCGAATCTCCTTCTGGGATCAATGAAATTGAGTTCCATCCAGTAGAAGTAAACATCAGTACATGTCTCAGGCAGCTGAATTTATATTTTACAGGATATAGATTGAAGTTTCCAGCCTACACAGTAATCAGTCTTTTCAGGTAACCTTGTTATGTTTAACTAGAGCAACTTAAGAGAAGTTCACCTGGGTTATGCAGATGTTTAGGTTTATGCACTTCATAGGATAGATGTGTGTTTGGTCAATACAATTATTACTAATCACTGTTGAATGGGCAGTTGATGATGAGCACTCTTCATCAATGAAGTGCCATCCTGAAATATGTCCTGAAATGTTCCACTGAGATTCCTTGACACCCCACTCTGTGGCATTGGCACCAGGGGCAAAGTGCCAGGTGTGCCCCCTGGCAACACTGGGTGATCTCTCACACTTCCCTGACTCAATGCAAAGTGGGCCGCTACTCTGGACGGAGCTGGTCACCTTGGCCACTCAGATTGGGTTACGGGGCACCTTCAGAGTGAGCTGTGCCAGGTGTCTGGCAAGCTACTTCATGTGTGAGTAAGTTGCCAGCTGGATCTACAGCGAATGTGAGTGACCAAGCAAGCTTGTAATGGCTATCCTGCTCCTTACTGGCTGGCATCTATGGCTCAGACTGGCCCAGGACTCTTTCTTAAATTAAGGGAGATTCCTCAGTGTTTCAGTGTATGAATGCATTTAGCTTGAATATTCCTCCACAGCTGAAGGAGGACAGCTGCCGCCGTCTCTCACACTCAATGGTCAAGACATTCCACAGGTACCCCTTCAGTCAGTCTTGGGTCACCCTCACTGATCAGCTTCTGCTACACCTGGGCCTGCTCCTACAGCCCGCATCTGGGCCTTCATCTTTGTCCCAGGCCCTCCATGCTCTCTTGTGAGGATTATGCACCCTGCAGACTACAAGAGGCAACGAAAACTGTAAGCAGGGACTTGTGAGAGTGCCCATGCATAGCAGAGTTATGCAAGGGAGCCCCAGTGCTCACAAAAGTGTACCCTGAGGTTACAGGGTTACGCAATGCCTGCGCTGGATCACCAGGGGGAGCCATATGAGTCAGGTCAAGGGGAGTAGCATCAGTTCCATCTTAGATGACCCCCTGAACCTAAGTGGGGCCTGGAACTGTCAATATGAAATAGAGGTGGAGCTTCACCAACAGCATGCATGCTAGAACTGGCCTTCATTTATATCCTGCTTATCGCTCTATAACATTCTCTGCAAGAGCTGTTGAATAATACCTTGCCAGATGGGTCATATCCTGTTCATAAGTTACAACCCATTTTGAAACCGAGCACATGTATATTGAGTTTGTGTACTTGTAATCCCAATTCATAATTGTAGCATGGCTTCTGAAAATTTGTGCAAATGTGAAATTACAAATCTGTGACTTTGAAAACACAGGTGTACAAAACTTTTCTGTAATTATTATGGCTCCATGCAACATTAGCAAATTAATGACCATTAAATAATTTTATACTATTTTGCCTTAATTTTTTGTAAATATTTACCACCTCCTTGCAGAGCTCAACTGTCCCAAATTGCTTCAAGAACACCACTATTGTCCCGGTCCCCAAGAACAAAGGGAACTTCCTTAATGACTACAGGTCTGTAGCACTAACCTCCATCACAATGAAGTTCTTTGAAAGGCTGGTGATGGGTCACATTAAGGACTGCATCCCTGAGTGTCTGGATCCTCTGCAGTTTGCATACTGCCAGAATAGATCCACTGAGGATGCCATTTCTCACACAATTCACACCAACCTGGCTCATCTGGACCAGAAAACTGCTATGCCAGACTGTTATTTGTAGACTACAGCTCTGCATTTAATCACAATCATCCCTTCCATCCCATCTGATCTGGAAGCTGCTGGACCTGGGACTCAGTGCTGCTATTTGCAACTGGACCCTGGACTTCCTCACTAACCGCATGTGCGGATTGTGAAAAATATCTCCACAACACTGGCACTCCACGGGAGCGTTTTGAGTCCCCAACTCTATTCCCTGTTCACACATGATTGCGTGTCCAGACACAGCTCCAACACAATCATTAAGTGCGCCGACGACACCACTATTGTGGGGCTGATCTCCAACAATGATGAGACAGCCTACAGGGAGGAGGTGAGTCTCCTGGTAGATTTGTACCAAGAGAACAACCTCTCTCTCAACGTCAGCAAAACCAAGGAGTTGGTGATGGACTTCAGGAAGCAGGAGGTGGCTCATGCCCCCATCTACATCGGGGGTGATGCTGTGGAGAGGGTCAGCAGCTTCAGGTTCCTTGGGGTCACCCTCAGTGCTAACCTCAAGTGGACAGAACACACAGGAGCTATCGACAAAAAGGCCCACCAACGCCTTTATTTCTTCAGGCGCCTGAGGAAATCCCAGATGTTTGCCACAGTCCTGACCAGCTTCTACAGGTGTGCTGTTGATTCCATCCTTACAGGGTGTATTACATCCTGGTATGGCAGCTGCTCCACCCAGGACAAGAAATCCCTGCAGAGAGTGACGAAAACAGCCCAGATAATAATCGGCAGACCACTCCCAACCCTTTAGGACATTTACACAATGCGATGTCTCAGAAAGACAAAGCTCATTATGAAGGACTCTAGCCACCTTTAAGCTGTAAAGGCTTATAAAATAACATTATAATGCTTTATGTGTACAGTCATGACTATGTATAAATGATTATGTAGTCTAATGTCAATCATTATAAGGCTTTATGAATACCTTATAAGTGCTTTTGAATGAGTTTATAATGCTTTATGGATACTGGCCTTAAGTAAAGTGCTACCAAAAAATTTTAAGTGTGGTGATTTTCTATTTCCATGGTTTGCTGTAGAGTAATGTGTGTCCATTACAGTGCAGTAACTGTCACCTGTACCCCATACTAGGCCTTTCTTTTTCTTTGACAGGCCATAGGTAAAGTTGCAAAACACAACCCTTTTGTTTTTTTTTTTATTACGCCAATCAAAACTTCCAACTCATTCTCGATGAAGTTCCTTTTTTCCTTCATGCATGTTTTTTACTTCTTAATTTCCTAATAGCGAAACAAAGTTACAAAATAGCAAGCATACTGTATAGTGCAAAATATATTACAAACCGGAATGAAGAAAAAAGGGTATATATCCCTTGGCAGTTTTTTTGCGGTTTGACGTGTAATGTGGAAGTTATCTGCCCATATATGATTAATTGAGGGCATTTCTTTATTTAAATTAGTCCAGGGTGTATTCGACAGGAAATGCTCCTGGTGGCGAATTTCTGCAGTTTCCACTACGTTTCTTCTACGGATGTCTGCAGCCATACCACCTGGAGTACAGTCTAGGTAATCCATCTGAAACTATGCAGTTTTAGGTAGGGGTGGTACCGTGATACTCTTGCAAGATTTGCCCACTGTGGCCCTTTCAAATCAGGCCTTCTAATCATCCCTTATATCTAACAGGTGAATTCTCTCCTGCCCCTTTACCACCTTTACTGTGTGGTTTGAGTACTGCCACAGAATGACCACATGGTAGTGGTTGAAGTGACGACTTATTGGTTCTGTAAAGCACTTTTGGTGTCTTGAAATGTGTTATTTAAATGTAACAATAATTTATTCATAGGAGGTGGCAGGATTTGCGTTTCAGTGCTCGAACACATGGGCTGACCCAGGTAGGAAATGTCCTTCTCCTATCATTGAAGACAAAAAATATATAATAATATATAAAAGAAATGTAAACGCAACAGCTTCTAACAAATATGTATGGAATACCAATGCAGGAAGCGCCTTGAATTCTCATGCATTTGTGTCCATAGAAATATTAAAAGTAAAATGCGTATTGGTCAGCTTGACATACTGTCTTAAAGACTGTCACAGACGGTCTTTTTAATCCTGTTTTTTTTTGGGGTGAATAAGAACAGGAAAGTGCTAAATGAGTGTAAGACTATTAAAAAGTCACTGGGGCAAAGCTGTGCGTTGTTGGAGGTATAAGCATTTTCACAATGTTTCAATTCCAAGCACGGGCAGGGTCAGTGTGTTTTTAAGGATATGAGTGGCCTGTGGATGGGGAGCAGGACCCCTGGCACGGGATGGCGTTTTCCACTGGCAGCCTTCTGTCCCAAGCCACCTAGTTGGGTTCAATCCACCTGATATCCTCAGTGTAATTCAAGACTGAGCCACAGGTCAGCTTTGAACAATGGGCTCTGAAATTTCATAAACTCAGGGCTAGTCCAAGCCTTTTTGGGGAACAAAGCAAAATCTGATTAACCTGGTTGTCATTGATTGCTTTCCTTCTCATTCTGACAGGCTGATCAGATGGGCGATGCCCCCTGGTGGCCGCTGGGCCTCAAGTAGCCACTTAGTTTGCTTATGCCGAATGTCAGCCCTAAAGACACACCAGTAAAACCAACCAGTACTATAAGAAAACATGGTGCAGCTGGGTGGCATTCTTGTTGAAAGTCCCTGAAGGACTATTCTGTACAGGGGCTTTTACCATTTTTATATTTGATAATTTTTCATACTTTACCATGATGTTTGCCTCACGTTCCTTCACCACCTGTGAAGCTTGTCTTGCCAGCATCTGAGCAATGCTGCAGATATTGAGGGCACCCCGTCCATGGTCACCACTGCCATGACCTCACGATGACCGCACACCACAAGGGGGCTATATGCCATCCGTGAATCCCACCAATGTCAGCCAATGAACAGATGACCTGGGGGAACATTTCATCAAGCCCTATGGAGGATTATGGTGGTCGTTTGAGCCCTGTTAGCCAACTGGAGCGGAATGCGATCAGTAACAGGACCTATTGCGTACTCTCTCCAAGATATTTGCTGCATGTGTTGTTTACATGCTAGTTTGGATAATTTAGACTATTTAAGAAGGGGAGTGACACAGAGGATGAAATATTATATCTACCTGAGCACAAAATAGGAGACCAGGCTTAACTAGTGAAGCAGCTGAGAAGCTCAAATCTCAGAGATTTGTGGAGGATATATTTCATGTTTTTACTATCATTGGCATTAAGTCTGTAATGGGCTTCTAGGGCAGACGTGGCGTTTTAGTGGACAGCAAATTGGATTGAAAGTGCGTAGCCCTTCCCAGAAAAAATGCTGATAAAATGTCAAAAATCTGGCAGTAGATGCTAAGAGTGTTAAATCAAGGAGCATCTCTATTGACCCCAATCACGTCATAGAAAGGAACACTAACTGGGAACGTTCACCATTACAAGTATGCAGCCTTTCCCTTCCTCCGAAGCATGCAAGGTTCACGAGCCAGCAGGACTGTTTTTTTTTTTGAAAATGTGTGAGACTGTAAAGCTCTCTGAAACCATGTGAAGGCCACGGCTGTACTTAGTTTCCTGGACACCCTATTACAATCATGTGAGGAGCCATCAACCCACGCAGTTGTTGTTATAGCTGCCCACAATCATTAGAGAGTACCAATATGGCATGACTGCTGTGTGTGTTTTGGGAAATCCTACCCAAGTACTTGCTGAAAGCATAGGGGAGTAGGTTCTGCTGAATGCATCAGCAAGGTTTATTTGCCCTCTCTGAGGGACATTTACCTTGGACGGCATGGGAGTAGAGCAGCCAGAACCAGCAGGGACACAACCCACCCAGACAAGAAACCACTGCTGCTGTCTCTCAGTGAGAACTGAGAGGTTCAGAAGGAGTTTCACCCCCAGGCCATCAGACTGTTTAACACTAAATGACAGTTTAATTAATATCCTTTCCCTATTCATGCACCATGCACTTTTGTTGCACATATCTGTTTTTTCTTTTCTCTTATTACCTATATGACTACGGCTTTTCGTTATTCTTACTATGGCAGAATTGACCACATAGCATTTCACTATAGGTTATAATAGATCTATATACCTATCATGTAACAAATAAAACCCTTGAATCCTTGAATGTGGTTAAGCAGGTGCTTAATTATACGAATATGTATCCAAGATTATGTGAAATTAATATGCCACGAAATTACTAAGGAATTAGATTCACTAAGGAGAATGTGGTTGCTTGGTGCCCAGAGTTTATTCCAGTTAAATGACCTGCTGTGCTCTTTCAGTATCCTGAAGATGATTGCTATTGTAGCCCTTAAGAATAAACCTGAATAATGGGCCAACATAACAATGACTGGTTGTCAAAATTTGCTTGCTAGATGTCATCTAGGTTCCATGAGACTTCTGACGTAGAGTCATGTGACCATTTGACAGGTTGTTCTTTGATGATTGTGCGTGTTGAAAATGAAAATCAACAAGCAGTGCTTCGATGGATGGGTGGAAAAATGAGCTGGAAATAGAAATAAAGAACAGCTTGTTTTTTGTGTGGGGGTGGTTTCTGTGATACAAAAATACTTCCTGTATTTTTTTCCATTGTATAACTTCATATGATGCCATTTTACACAAAGAAAATTGTTTGAATTCTGCAGGATTCCTAAAAATAAACAGGCATGAGTGACATAGTTGACATAGTTAAATGTTTCTTAAATTAGCCGATGTGGATGTAATTCTGATCCAAAGCTGCATGGCTCAATTAGAACAGGTCTTTCTGTTCATAAAATACCCCAGTATCTGCTCTTTCGATGATTTAAGGTATTTTTTATTGAACCCGTCCACATTCTCTGTAGCTTTTCAAACCTACTGCTATCACAGGAAACTGGAGTGAACATTTTAAAATCCACAGCCTGACACAAACAAGACGCTTGTGTAGTCCACAGAGGGGAGAGGGGAGAAAGACTCTGCTTTGGTGTACTTCTGCAAGGCATGATATCGGACAGCAAGAGCAAAAATAAAACAATAGTTTTAGCCAAAGTACATTCAGGAAAGGCACTTTAAGGACTTTGCTCTTGAGAATGAATGATCAATGAACAGAAGACTGTAAGGCTGTTCTTCCCTTTTTCCTCTGCTCTTCTACCTCATGTTTTGTCCATCCTGTTATGTCTCCCATTGTCGCTCAATATTGACCATGCATTTAAATGTCTTTAAATGGTCCCTCTTTGCCAGAAAGTCTGGCAGTCTTTGGGATGGATTCAAGACCCCTGAATCTATTTAGAACAGGTCACAATTGAATTTTGATTATTGGACTTTTGTGTGAAACCTTTGCATTTGTTTGCTTTGCTCTGGGATTTCCTACTTCTATCCCAGGGGTAGCCCCAGCTGCACGGCCTGGTGTCAAGTTCTGTCAGTTGCTGTGGCGAATAGAAATCCTTTCTACTATGGCTGTTATAGCATTGTTCAGTTATGGATTTACTGTATTATTCACAGTAATACAGATGTGGAGTATCAAGGAACTGATCTCTGTACTAGTGTGAAAACATTCCGACATAACTTACAAAGTAATTAAATGATGACCAGCCACAAAAATACTATCAAACCAAACACAGTAAAACTTCATGAATAGATATTTTACTGAAAAAATTTAGAGTATAAAACTTCGATTTCACACCTTTGGTCTTCAGACTATGACATCACCCCTCCAGTGAAACCCTCTGCTTTCTGGGTGAGTGTGTCACAGGTGTGGAAGCATTAAACTTGCATCTTGTGTAATTATGGCAACCTGGAAAACTTCACATGAAGTACTATGATTGACCCTATTGTGCTAAATATCTGTGTCACCAGCTCCGGGGAACCAACCAGGCTGTTGTGCTAACTCTGGAGGGCTGATGTCATGTTGTGTGCACATCCTTTAGTGTTTCTAAGACCTACGCATTTCTTCTTGGCCTCCCCTGAAGGCTTTAAAAGGCCTCCTCTGCTTTGATTAAATTGTAGAAGCTTCTGAAGTTTCTGACCCCCTAGAAATGTTTGTCTGGGATCCTGCCCTGAATGTCGTTTCTCTAGTCCCTATGACCTCATAGTTAATTAATTTAATTAGTCAATTGTTTGCTGAACAGATGACGTTATCGGGGGTGCCTTACATTGATTACAATTGTTTCACTGCACCCATTCATGTAGCTGGGTACTTATGGAAATCATTCGTGTTAAGTACCGTCCTCAAGGGTGATTGCAGTACCCTAAGAATTAGTGAATTCATATTCACTCATTTCTGGATTTTAATGAAAGCTCTTAAAAGAGGCATTATATTGTTAAGCAGTAACAAGTGCCGGAGAAGGTATCACAAAAAAGCACAACAAGCCTGAAAATTCACATTCCAGTACACGCCAAGCTTTCCTTCTTCGAAACCGACAGTGTCCCCATCAACACAGCTGCTTCTCTAAGTTTAAGCAGTTGTGGGCGATTCGCAAAACCCAGACAGACAGTCTTTGTTCGGAACAGAGGTAATGGTGTGCCTCAGCCCCTTGTCTCCCCAGTGCCTTGTGCTTTGGTGACCAGATGGTTTTGCACACAGGAACCATTTTGTAAATGACATCTCCGTTTCCAAGATCAATACAAAATCTTCTCTTTGTAATTGAAGGAAGGTAAATAGTTTCCTCAGTAGAATCTGCCATTTCTTGTGGGAGTAGTCATATATTAATGTTTTACATTGCTTGCATCTCAGGGTCTATTGCATTGTTGAGTAATAAGTCTAATAGAAGATTTCCCTGGGCCTAATGCATGGAAGCTGCACTTCAGAGCTGTGAAATAGGTTTCTCTAGAGCATACAGGGAACCACAAAAAGCAGGAAAAAATGACTGATGATTTAATAGTTCCTGTCCCCGAAACCTTGTTTGTTTTTTAGCTTGGTTGTACAAACTTACAACTTAAATTAATAACATAACATAAATTACAACTTCCCATTTGCTGGTTTCCTTTCGTAGTAAGGATTTCAGCGTCTACCAGACATAAAATAGTCCCCTTGCTCAGCAATCCTAACATACTGAGCCCATATCTTGTGATTTGATTCTCTGCAAGATTCCTCACTGTTTAACAGGATACCTCAATGGCATTAGGGGTAGGTGAAAACTTTTGGTTGGCAGCCCTACAGATGAAAGGTAAGTCCAGCCTTCATTGTATGTAGTGTTTCTTTGGCAAGTCCCACTTATAGCATCACCTCCCCACATTGGACTGCCCATAGTCTACTTGTGGTGAGAATTTTAAAAGCACAATATGTACTTACAGTGCAGACTAGACTGTCAGTTTTAGTTTAAGCCTATGACCTGCTGTACTGTTGTGAAATGTGTGGGGTTTATAACCATTTTTATTCATAACCTCCCCCCATTTTAAGAGACCAAAAAGTATTTGTTCAAATTAATGTTATTCATGAGAAAATTCATTAATCTTGTATAATACTTGTCCCATACAGGGTTGTGGAAACTCCACATACACAGAGCCAGGGTGGGGAATTCAGCCCTCGTCTCCAGAGGCCACCGTTCTGCCTCTCTACTACAAAATTGTCATATTTAATACTTGGTCACAAATCCTTTGCCATCAATGACTGGCTAGAGTCTGGAACACAAATGCCAGCAGGCGCAGCGCAGCTTTCCTAATGGTGCTTTGCCTGGGCTGCCATGGGCTGTGCTGTGCTATGCTGTGCTGTGGGGAGGCGCCATGTGCCTCAGTGGGTTGGGCCTCTGAAGTTATCAGAAGGTTGCCAGTTAAAATCCACTGCATCACAAAGTCCATCTCCATTGGGCCCATCAGCAAGGCTCATATCCAGACCCCAATGAACTGGTTCTCATAGTTTTACAAATAGCAAATAAAGCTTCATTTCATTACTCCAGCCATCTGCAATTTCTATGTATTTTAAGGCTTTTTTACATTTAATCTTCAGAAAGTGAAATATATGCTCAGTCAGATTTGTATCAGGTTATTGACTGGAAGATTCTACTGTTTGGCCTTGAAAATTATTAGTAAAACAATAAGCATTGTGTATAAAAGTACTTTGTCCTGCAGATGTTAAACTGATATGGATAAACCTCCAACAGCAATATTGATCTCTGAGATGCAAATTCTCTTTTCGAGAAAGCAGGGCGCTTTCAGACTCACAGAGTCCGCACGGGCTCATAGTGACTGCACGGGCTCACGGAGACCGCACGGGCTCATAGTGACTGCACGGGCTCACGGAGACCGCATGGGCTCACAGTGGCTGCATGGGGTCACGGAGACCGCACGGGCTCACAGTGGCTGCATGGGGTCATGGAGTCCGCACGGGCTCACACACAGAGCGGTACGGAGAGAAGTGAGGGGATTGCAGTGTTTGTGAACAACCAATGGTGTAACCCAGAGCATGTTACTGTGAAGGAGTGTCTGCGTAAACAGGACGTCTCACTCCCCCCTGCTCCCGGCCACCCAGACCCATACCCTCCCTGCCTCCACTGATCCCTCCCTCTCACACCTCCAGTGATCACGACCTCAGACTCACACTGTGTCTCACCAACCCACACCCCCCCAACCTCAACCACGGCTTCAGCACAGCCTCATAACCCCCCCCCCCCCCCACCTACGTCAAGAAATCCTGAGCCTCAACTCCCTCCCCCACCCACCTGTCTTATTCCAGCAGTCAGGTAAAGGGGCAGCTAGAGAGACTGCGTCAGGCCAAACCTGCAGGACAGGATGTATCAGCCTTAGGATCCTGAAGGCCTGCGTGGACCAGCTATGCAAGATTATACTACACCTCTGTAAACTTAGCCTGAGACAGGAGTAGGTCACAGTGCCTACCTTGTTCCTGAACTTAAGAAGCCTCATCTGTCTCCCCTCAATGATTATTGCCTAACATCACACATCATAAAAGTCCTTGAGAGACTATTGTTGAATCATATCAGACATCAGGTGAGCTTCTCTCTGGAGCTCTTAGTAGCACTGCAGGGGACTGTACTCTCACCTTTCCTCTTTACCCTGTATACCTTAGACTTCCCGTACAATGCAAAGATTTTCAGATGACTCTGCAGTTGTAGGGTGTGTCAGTGGTGGACAGGAGACTAAGTACAGGGGACTAGTGGATTGCTTTGTAGCATGATGTGGGAACAACCACCTCCTCATCTATCCATCTTCCAGTACAGGGTCATTGCAAGGTCTGGGGCCTACCCCAGGTAGCACAGGGCACAAGACTAATAAATATGCTCAACCAAGGCCCAGTGTCCAGCATTTGAGGCCACAAGACAATAATTACCCTCCACTGAGAAGAGTCCTATATTTGCAGTAGGGTAAATCCTGGTTTCTGGGAATGGTATGATTTCACCTTTCTACTGTGGCCCTGAAGTAGAGCTGAAGATATTTGCCCGAACCCGACAGGACCTGACCCGACCCAATGGATTCGGGCTTAATTTCTATCATTTTACACGGGCTCGGGCTTGCGTGGTAAATGAGCTCTAGGGCTGAGCGACTGAGTTCACATTCTGAATAATAAAGCACATCTGACCCAGGGTATAAAACTGTCGTAAGAATAATTTTACAAATTCATTCCATCCTCCTTGTGTGACAGTCAGTCTCACCAATCAGAAGTGCCATTCTCCTCGCGTGCCAGTCATGCTCACCAATCAGAAGTGGCCCAAAGTGACTGCGTATACGCCCACAAACACAGACACGTGAAACCCAAGGAAAACGTGTACATGGGAAGCACGTTACTAAGGGTAAAAAAGCAGTCGATTGCTGTTTGCAAACGTGGCACTTAAAATGTGCATGTAACACCATACAATCACTTTATCATATTCAGGTTGCTAGAGAATTGCTCTGTGGTTTATTAGGTGTATGTTATATATAATTTTTGTTAGAATAAATATATTTTGGATTCAATTAATATATTCCCAGTCTTATCTATAGATTAATGTATAGCGCAGTCCAGATTTCAATGTACGGTTGTGCTCAATTAGTTTTTCATACACATATAGTGAATACTGTACTGAGTTTTAAACAAATCGCTAATGAAATGGGTTCGGGCTTAATCTCTGTCATTTTACCTGGGCTCGAGCCGAATTCTGTCGGGTTCGGGCCTTGTCAGGCCTAACTTTTAACAGCTCTACCCTGAAGTGCAAACAACCCCCCGAAATGAAAAACATGCAATGAAAATACCCCCCAAATGCAAAATGCATCCCCGGAATGAAAAACACACTCCCAAAACGCTGAAAACAACAATAATTTCTGCCAGAAAAGGTAGGTACATACTATTTTACATGGATCGTTGTTGATTGGAAGGACATATTATAGTTCGGCACAATGTAGCGGGGTCCCAAGGGGGCCTCTAAGAACGTCATTTCTGAAAGACATCTCCTTGACAGTAACGTCGTACTGAACATTGTGTTTATTGGTGTGTCTTAAGTTCCAGGGAAGTGAAAAGAAGAGTGACTGGGACATGCTTCCATCATGGATGAAGTGCTTTGTTCAGTGAACATTACCAAAGTATGATATTACTGAATTCTGCTACTTTGTTTAGTTTGTGTTACTCAGATATATACGTTGAAATGTTCTACAGAGAGAAAAACCAAAAGTGTTTTATTAATTAAGGACCTCTTGTGCTATCTGAAAACACTTAAATTATGTATGCTCTTGAAAGACTGAGCTCAACGTGCCAAATGACTGGATCCACTAATCTCGTGCTGGTGAATTAAAGCTAGATGTGGAGGCAGATCTGCCCTCTTGAGTTCTGGTGCTTCCATGAGATATCATACTTAAGGCCCACGTGAGATGAAATTCACTGTTGACATATCTGAGAAACAGAAAATTAACTGGATGCTTGGGAATCTCTTTTGAAAATCAGTCCTTATATACGTGTTAGGGCTGTCAAAATTGATGCGTTAACGCGGATTAATCCAGCATCGTGATTAATCTGATTAAAAATATTAACGCAT
>JAODKM010000043.1:7811138-7828913 GCA_026780845.1 Petrocephalus sullivani
TGAAATGCAGCATTGAGGTAAGTTCAGGTAAGAAATAGTTGGCAACGCTGCATTTCAGGGATTTTGAGTCATTCTGCACAGCAGATGGGTTAAATGCGTTAATATTTTTAATCAGATTAATCACGATGCTGTATTAACCTGCATTAACGCGTCAATTTTGACAGCCCTAATACGTGTACTTCGTTGTGTTTTCAGATATGGTTCTTTTTAATTCCTCTCATCCTCTTGTCTGTTGAAAGGGACATAATGCAAAGAAGCAGTGGCCACCTCATCCCACACACAGATGGTGTATATACTGTACACACCCTCTACTACCACTTACCCATCATCAGTTCCAGATCATGTTGCTGTAACGCATGTGTTCCAGTCAAAACTTCAAAGTCAGAGCTGATTTCTGTAGCTGTGCTGAGATTTGCACCTTTTTCTAGCATTTTTAATAATAATTATTTTCATGATTTACCCTAATGATGCATTTCCTCTTCTACCAGGGCATTTAGGATCTTCATAAGTATGATCCATAAGATAAGTATGCCCTAGAAAACCCAAAAGTCTCAGAAAGGTTTGTGTCATAATTCATGGCATTTTATAAGGCAGTGAGAATTTCTGCAAATGGTCCGATTTCTTGGATATTTAAAACCTTTCTGCAGTGACAAACAAGATTGCTTGTTGAGGTTTGTTTTTAGCTGCCCTGGCCTGAGCCTCTCCTGGCTTCATCCTGGCTGTCATGCTCTTGTCATGGAGTTCATGTGTTAGTAGTTTACGTTTAGAGGGAGGTGAAATTTTAGGAAATAAACTGTAGCTTGTGAGTGAAAAAGAGTTAATAGAGTGGCAGTGGTTACTAGAGGGCAGCACAAGTCACAGCGCATGGCTCTGTTTTGCTCTGCTGGAAAGTGAGTGTCTGAGATGGCAATCCTGTGCCCAGGACTTGCGTGGACTTACTGCCACCTCATTGGTTTAGCAAATATGACATCTGACAGTGACACCTGCCGCACCACAGGTTCCGCTCTGGTGGATTCCTCTTATTTCCTCTGGTTGAAAATATGCTAAGTAGACACACTCATGTGGGACACCTGGCCATTCCTGTATCAATTTCCTGCCCCACCCCCCACCCCACTGGCATTCCCCTGTCCTCTTTGTGACGACATATGTTAAGTGTCAACGAGACAAAAGGACAGCTGTCGATGTCTGTCCAAAACGGCGCTAACAATTCATACACTTCAGCACATGGGCCAGCAGAGTAGGGCCATCCAAAATACACCCTGCTAGAGGCACAAATCAGATCCACTGATTGTGAGCAGTTATTTTAAGCTCATCTATGTTCATTTCCTTCCGGAATTTTCTCTCATTTTTTCCATCTTGTCCAATCCCTGTATCTCTCTCTGCAGCTCAGTCTGTGGTCCCAGGCCAGGAAGAATTATCTCCATCTTCAGACAATGGAAGACCCAAATGCTGATGTTAGCAGGACTGTGTGTAAACATGGCATCCTTCACGTATCTGTATACGGAATTGTGCGATAATTTTTCAATTTTTAGTTTTTATATGCACATAAGTTGCCTCATTCCCTAAAAAGGCAGACATCTTTCGGATATTGCGTATACCTCTCTGCAAAGCAGATGGGCAGTATATGGACATAAGGAGCCTCTTTGCAGAAGTATTGCGATGCTGATGTTTCACGCTACGTGGAAACTATTAAGGCCATTACGTGCTAGCTGCTCATTGCAAAAGCCTGCAAATGGATGGATCACCATAAAGCCTGTTTGCCCTTTATCTAGTTTTATGTTCCCCCACACCGATCATCTTGCCCCTGTCGGAAGTGGACCACCAGCCTGGTCCGCTTCCTCACACAATACTTTGGAAGCCACAGGGGCTGATCTCATATGCAAAGTGAGAAATTCTAAACTGCAGCCAAACTCCTGCCAGTTTGCAAGATGTCTTCCGCTCAGCTGTTGTTTTCCCATTTCAGGAGTCCCGTGCTCCCTGACCTTCAGTGATGTCTTAACCAGCCTTCCCAGCCCTAGTGACAAGTCAGAAACAAACAGCTCAGCTCACTCAACATGTCTACCATTATCAATATGCTATATTACAGATAAGCTTTAAATAGAAACAATATGCTAAACATAACTAGATTAGAAGAAATCAAAGTGAATCCAGGCTGCAAGGTAAGGGCTGGCTGAAAGCCTGGGTGAGCTCTGAGCTGCCTCCAGAAAAGCATTAGCCTTTGTGAGCTTTTAAATGCGATGCAAGATTTGTGTCCCTGAAATGCCTTTGATCCTTGTTCACCAGCTTCCGTTTCCAGACCAGTAACATCATTTACAGACATTCTGCCTCTCTTTTAAGAGACCCACTGTAATTTAAACACCAGACGTCTGGTTTACCAGTTCCCGTCAATGCCCTGGAGTGTATACCTACACAATGACGCCATCTTGGCCAAACTACATCAATCTTTTACATAATAATGCTATCTGTGCTGTCCCATTAAGAGCAAACACTTGTTAGTACAGCCGTGTAGTGTTGCTTTCTATCTTAAATCTCTAGCAGTAGGTTTTCTACTGATGACTTCTCAAGACACACAAATAACTTCATAGAACCCATGGCCATTTCAAGCACCACCACTATGTAGCACCCACCTGGATGATGTGCCAGCAACCATTCTGCACCAGTAGGCTCTCCACACAGTACCTAAGGGACTGGAGACTACTCACCATTTAGATATAGGCGGAGCCGGCAGCTGGAGCCGAGCCTGGATATAGGGGATAATTAGGAGACCAGATCAGAATTGGGAGAAAAGATCTCAGTGGGAAATTTTAGCCAGGACATCAGGGTACCATCCCTAATCTTTAAAAAGATGCTTAGGGATCATTTATGACCTTAGAGAGTCAGGACCTCGGTTTTACATCTCATCCAAAGTATGGCGCCATTTTTATAGCAGTGTGCCCATCACTGTACTGGGGCACTGGGATCCATGCAGACCACAGAATGTGCATTAGCTATACCAGCAACCCAGCTTTCTTAGTTGAGAAAGTTACCAACGAGGAGGCCATTTGGCCCATCAAGCTCACTTGGAGGGAATTAAGTTAAAACTAACAATTTAAAGTTGGCATGATATTGTCAAGTTCAGATTTGAAGGAATTTAGGGTTTTAGCTTGCATTACCCCTTTGGGCAGACTATTCCATACAGTACCATACTCCAATTACACGATGTGAGAAGAAGTTCTTTCTCAGATCCATACTAAAGTGTTCCCCTACTAGTTTCTGACTGTGGCCACAACAGTAACAATTTGGATGAACAGCATCTAAACCTGTTAGAATCTTATACACCTGAATCATGTCACTCCTTAGTCTCCTTTTCTCAATGCTCAATTCAGCTCTGCCAACCTCTGTTTGTAAGCTTGTACACATAGTATTCAAGGTGAGATCTGACAAGGGAATTATATAATGTTAGCATTACCTCCCTTGATTTAAACATACTCAACACATCTGGAGATGTAGCCAAGCATTCCATTTGCCTTTCTAACTGCTTTCATACATTGGTGAGAGTGAAACATGGACGTGTCAATATACACACCCAGATCCTTCTCATACTCAGTATCTGTAATTTCAGTTGAACCCATAAAATACCTGTACTTTATATTTCTGCTCCCTATATGGATTACCATACATTTGTCTACATAAAATTTTCATCTGCCATTTCTCAGCCCAGTATTTACTTAGACTGAGGTCATACTGTTACATCTCTGTTGCCAACTCAGAATTTGCTACACCTCCTAACTTGGTGTCGTTAGCAAATTTTCCATATATGTTAGTGTCAATATTGTTTATATAAATTAGGAAAAGTAATGGTCCTAAAATTGAACCCTGGGGTACCCCACTATGGACACAGGCCCATTGTGACATTGTACCTCTACCTGCCGCTTTCTGGTGGTTAACCAGTTTTCGATCCAACGTGTTACAGTTCCTAATATACCTGCTGCTTTGAGCTTAAGCAGCAGGCATTTGTATGGGACTACATCGAAGGTCTTCTGGAAATCTAAATATATCACATTGTAGGCCTTGTTTTGATCAATTTCCCTTGTGGTCTCCTCAAGAAACTCTAGTAGATTATCCCAACACGATCTACCCCCCGTAAACCCATGTTGGCAATCCCTCAGAATGTTATTAGTGTCTAGGTATTCAGTTATTTTCCCTGGATTATTGCCTCCATCAGATTTTAAGTTAAGATAATTGGTCTATAGTTTGAGAGATTGTTTCATTATCACACTTTTTGAAAGTGCATGTTTCCAGTCTGGGGGTACCATACCTGCAGATAGGGATTTAAATATTTTTGAAGATTTTTGAAGTTAAAGGTCTGGAGACTGCACGTAAGATGCCATCAGAGCCATAAGATTTATTAATTTTGAGTTTAGCCAGACCTTGTAACACATCAGCTTCAGTTATACATATATTGGTCAAAGGTGGAACCGAATTTGAAATAATACCTGTGTGAAGTAATTGATAAACTTGTTGATAAACAATGTCCTCATCATTGTCAATTATCAGACCTTCACTATTCTGCAGATTGGTGATTTCAGCTTTTTGAAATATTGCAAAAACAAAAGCTTGACATTGACCTTAGACTGCAAGTCAACTTTCTTTTCTTCATTTCTCTTAGCACATCTAATGTTATTTTTCAACTTGTTCTGTAGGTTTAAATACTCTTGCTTTATCCCTTCCTTTGTTTCTTTCCATTGATACTTTTTGCTTGACTTTATAGTTGGTCACCCATCTAAGTACTGGCCTGGCCCAAACCTACTTAGCTTCAGATAGATTGCCTAGTCTGAGCTGCAGGCAGTATGGCTGCTTTATTTTATCTAACGGTATAACGCACTTCCTGGTTTAGCCCACATAAGTGATAAAGAGCTATCACTACTTCATCGCTCATGCCCAAGGAAAATGTTTTAGTTGGCCCTCTCTGACTGTGCGAGGTGTTGGGTACTCCTTGGCAAGCGCCCTCTTCAGATACCACTGACACGTCCAGTTGAATGTGGTTTGAGAATGGCAGACTCCAATAGTAGCCTGGGAGGTTCAAGTTAACTAAGGATAGCTGAAGCTGAAAGAGTCTAACTTAGTAGGTAGTGCCGGGTACATTCGTGGACTGAAAATTACTGTTTTTTTTTTCAGATTAAAATGTTCTGCATTAAAAATAAACTCCAAAAAAAAGCATGTTGTGTGTGATATATTTTTTATTTTAATAGATAAAATCATTTGATACACGCCAAATTAAATTTTACCATGTTTTTATGGAATGTAAACGAAAAAAAAACTCTGTAGCTGGAAGTACAGCACTGTGGTCCATCTTAATATCATTACATTATTCTAATAATGCTAAGTAGAAAGTTGCAGTAAAATCTGAACTCAAAGGCTATTTAATCTGCAAATGCTGTGAATATTAATACAAAATTTAATTTGTGCAGCAAGGGTTTGCACAGTTCTGGACATTTTAATGTCACAGTGTTTCTGCATATACAAAGTAGGCCCTGACCATCCTTCTTGAAGTACTTAGTCAGTGTCATCTGGACTTCTGGGACCCTGGGTTGGGTTTGTGTGGTTTGTGTAGTCGCACTCACGGTTTACCACACTGAAACCATGACATGTGATTCTCATTTGATTGTTGTGGTACTTTATTTTTTTGTATATGTTATAAGTATAATTGTTACAGTCATTGGCTTGTATGACACTTGTGTCTACAACAGGAGCTGCACCCCGCAGCTCCGGAGCAGCATTTTCATCCCTCTGATGTGGCTCCCTGTGGCTTTTGAAAATAATTAATGAGTATTTAATTAAAATGTATTTTATTTTAATTTGTTCATTTTTAAATTGTCATTCTAAATTTGAAGATTATGGTGATCTTGTAACATCTAAATAAAATGTGTTAAAAAATGTCTCTCCGCAAACACTTCCATTGTGTTGTGACTATTTGTAGTGCGTTTTAGAAGTTGCATGTCTTTTCTGTATTTGCAGCACGTTTTAGAAGTTGAAAGTGTTTTCTGTATTTGCAGTGCGTTTAGAAATTGCATGTGTTTTCTGTATTTGCAGCGCGTTTTAGAAGTTGCGTGTGCAGTATTATTTCATTTTAAATGTCATAAGGGTTGTCGCTCCCACTGTTTTCTTTACTGTGGAAAACGGGTCCAAATGGCTCTTTGCGTGGCAAAGGTTGCCGACCCCTGGTATAGAAAGTGAACTGAAGGTGCATGATGACTGTACTGGTCCTTTATGGCTAGAATGCTTCTGGCTTAATGCACTGTAATTGAGCATAAGAACATAAGAAATTTACAAACGAGTTGAGGCCATTCAGCCCATCAAGCTCATTTAGGGAGATTTCCACTAATAGCTCAGACTTTAATAGCTCAAATTTACCTAGCTTCTTTTTAAAAGAACCCAAGATATTAGCTTGTACTACAATAGTAGTAAGACTATTCCATACTACTGTGTAAAGAATTTTTTTCTCACATCCAGTTTGAAATGTTCTCACGCTTATTTTCACCTATGGCCACGAGTCCTTTTTCTGAACTAATATTGAAGTAACTATTTAATTGGACAGCATCCAGACCTGTCAGATTCTTATATGCCCCCCCCCCCTTAGTCTCCTTTGCTCAAGGCTGAAAAGATTAAGCTCAGCTAAGCTCTCCTCATAAGACATTCCTTTAAGCCCAGGAATCATTTTTGTAGCCCTGCATTGAACCCGTTCAGGCAGAAATGTCCTTTTTAAGGTAAGATGACCAGAACTGCACACAATATTATAGGTGGGGATTTACCAAGGAACATTACATAAGGTCTTAACCTTACCTCCCTTGACTTAAACTCCACACACCTGAAGATGTAACCCAATATCCTGCTGGCCTTTTGAATTGTTTCCCCACGCTGGCATGAGTGGGACATGGAAGCATTAACATATACACCAAGCTCTTTCTCACAATCAGCTTCCTGTATTTCCATGGAACCACTTGTCCCTTATAGTTCTGTTCCCTCCATGGATTACCTCACATTTGTGAACATTAAATTTCACCTGGTATCAGCCTAGTCACTAATTAAATCAAGACTGCAAGATTGCATCACTGCAATCAACACCAAAATTAATATCCAATCAACAATTTTCACTGATGGACAGAAATACTGGTTTGTTTCCTACATCTGGTTAATCTCTGTGTCTCGCAGAATTAAAGGGGCATGCATGTGTGTTAGTGGCAGAAGGAGGATGGCTGATGTACCTACAGCCTCTGGACCTTCCTATAGAAGGTCAAACCGCTCAGCCATGAGTGGTTTGACCATCCTATACAAGGTCAAACCACTCAGCTGTGAGTGGTTGTGAGGATTGATGTCAACTCTTTTTGTGTGGCATTTAGGTGCCAAACTTCTCCAGGCAAGAGCTTTTCTTATTCCTGAAATATATTATTTTGTTGGCCAAGACATTGTGTTCCTTCTCCCGAATTAACTCCTCATGCCTTTCCATCGATACTGCTACCGACAGCTTGACCCTGTTGAATATCGGATTGGACAGTCCTCCATTCCGCCATTGTCTGAGTCCACTTATTGACTGACTGCTTTTTAAGGACACCAAGTAGCTTCCTGAACTATGTCTCTTTCAAGGACCAGATTGTTGGTTTTACTTGACTTAACCTTGAGCTAGTTCTTATCAAGTTTACATGGATCTGAAAGCTTATTTCCATTTGTAGATTTTTGTTCAGTATGATTGATGTTTACATAGAGATGTAGTTACTTATACCTGCCTCCAGGGTGCTGGGTTTGAGTCCTGACTCCAGCTCCGTGGGTGTGGGGTCTGTTGTTCTCCTCTGCTTTTCCTCCCATAGTTAGTTGAATTTCCCGTAGTGTGTTAGTGCTTGCAGATAGTCTGGTATCTTCCCTTGGGTTTCCCCTGCCTCATGTCTTGTACTCTCAGCTCAATGCCCAGGTCCCCCACTACTCTGTACAGGCTGAGCAGATGTGAGAGATGTTTTCCAGTTAGAGGTCCTGTAGTGCTCTCTTGGTGAATCTTCTTGTGCATCATTCAGAATACAATGCTGGTAATGGCTTACAGGAGCATCAGCATAACACTTGGTTTGTTCCCTCGACAGTCGAATCAGGCTCATGAAATCATAAATCAATAGTTCTGCCAAAAACCCCACTCTGGACCTAAGGGTACGAGTAGGTGGCATGTCAAGACGAGCGGGATTCTGTTTTTAAAGCGGCCAAGTGGTTTAGCATGTCTGGGAGATGTAAGTCTCAAATGTGTATTTGCAATCCGATCACAAGAAGACTGAGGCGAAGGCAATAGCTGAAATGTGGCCTATGGAATGCTGGGGACAGCGATGCCCCATTAAAGTGTCCCTCTCAGTGACAGACGTCTGAACCTGAAACGTGGCGGGAGCACCCTGGAATTATATTACTTTTACAGTGGGTGTCAGTATTACCTTACATCACAATGTTTTGCTGACACTCCAGACTAATGTACTTGTACAAAATATAGTACAGATTTATGTGCATAATTCACTTGATATTGTCCTGGCTTGGAGTTAGAGTTGGTAAATAACCCTAAGGCACTTATGTTAAAAATGAATTTAGTTTCTTTTGTAAATATAAAAATATAGCATTACTTAAGTGAAGCTCAGCATATATGGTGCAAATATATTTTTAGTTTCCTCCTAAATTATCATTTGCATGATCAGTAGAATTAGAGCACCTTGGCTGCACACACCAGTATTTTGGTAGGGCGTAATTAAATAAAAACCCTTGGATGCATGCGCTCTTCTTACGTATACTGTGGCCCTTGACATGGCTGGATTTACAAGGGGAAGACTGCAGGTCTTCTATGTTTAAGTTAATTTAAAAACGCTCCTTATCACTATGCAGTTTTCTCAAAGCCTTCAAGAAATAACTATGAGTTTTGGTACCCTGTTATAGTTTCTAAAACTCAAAAGGTACTGAAGGGCTTTGATGGAAAAATAAAGCACTGTGAGATTTTCCCTCCATCCATGGATTCTCCATTTGTACATGTTGGCAACCATCCGTGACATAATGCTTAACCTCCAATAATCAGCTGTATAAAAAACAATTACACAGGCAAAATAAAAAGGGAGAGAATAAAATGCATATTATATGCTTATAAACTCCTTTTAGGCAAGACAGCAAAGGTTACTGCAATGCTGGTGGTGGTGTGCAGCCCAATGTATTATAGTGTTATTCTTGTGATCATGAAGGTTTCCACATCAACTCCCTCAGTCAAAAGAGTGATTTCACCATTGGTCCCCTAAGCAAGACCCTTAAACGTTCATTGCCTCAGGGACTGTCTCACATTTCTTTCCCAAAAAATATCACTTTGTATAAAAGCATATGCAAAATAAATAAAAATGTTACCTTTGGCTCTCTTTAACTATTAATTAATCAGCTGTTTGCTCAGGTCTAAAGATTACTGAGCAGAATAATGCTGTTCCTTGTATTCCTGTTGGATAATTGTTGTGTTTTTCTACCGACCTCCGGCAATGTACTCCACCAGTAATCCTCAGACCTGCCTTGGAGTCTCTTTCACACACATTGGACTCTCTCATGTCCGAATGGCTGTGGTTCGTCCTGTTTGCATTGGGTGACAGAATGGCAGTGTGCCCCTTGTAGTAGCATGCTCTGTCAGATTCCCAGAGGTATCCTGCTGTACATCAATTTGCACCTGTATCACCTGCCTTCAGTATACCTCTTAGTAAATGTGAAATACAATAGATGTCAGAACGTGTCATTTTCATTATTCTATCAACAGTTACCCTTACCTGGGGCACTTTAGATTGTGCAATGTCATACGCAGTGTCAAAGGATTCGTGCTGTTGTGTTTTATAAAGTTATTATCAGGTGAAAGTGCTAATCTTGTCAGTACAATAGCAGCCTAACACATGAAATGTGAGTTTTAACTGTGGCAGGAGCAGAGATTATGACTATTCATCTTAGCAGAAGGTTATCATTTGCTTATACGTCAAAAATCAGAAAGATTTCCTGTGTCATCGGGAAGGAGTTATGTAATGGTGACAAACTGAATTGGACCCATTATGATGAAAGCCTGAGATTATGTGTTATGGGTTCACCCCAGAACACAGACAGTGTCCACACAGTCAAACATCTGTCCCAAGATGCAAGATGATGGATCTTTAATATGCAACAGGTGCAAGGGAATGCTTATGCGTTATGCCACACATTCGGTTACAATGACATGAAAGGCAAAATAATGCCTTTAGTGCAAAGTACTAAAGATATCCAGTGGTGCGCTTACTGCCCCTTGGAGTGGCTTTCTGTCTGCCTTCATGCATGCTTTCATTCATTTCATTGTTTGTTTGTGTAAATGTTTTTTATTTATTTTCTCTTTGTTTATTTATTTAGTCATACTTATAATTATTGATCTGGTTCCCTACCTCCAGTACCTTTAATTCCATTAGTTGGAAATTGTGCTGTATTTGAGGCAAAAAATATTAGTTGAATTGTGAAAATTGCAATTTATTTAGAGGGATACTTAGCAATGAAATTACTCCATTTAGAAAATTTCCCTCAAAGATTCGAAAACATAGTTGAGTTGAGTTCCTGAATTATCATTAGTTTTCCTCTAAAATTATGCATTATATTGCCTTTACTGTTTTATTTAAATGTTGCTACTTTTAATATAATCTAGTAAAATCTCAAAATCAACAGATTTTAGTAAAAGATATGTCGTGCCTCAGAGCCAACTGCGGCCTCCTGGTTCTGCTGGTTAAGCTGTGCACTTGACGCACATGGCGAGCGCTTCGACTCAGAATGCCTCATCACTTTCCTCAAGTTACCCCCAGCGTCATACTTTGGATTCTTACCGTTTCAGTTGCTGATAGATCACCAAGGCAGAGGTCAATTAGGGGCTGACTGTAAGGGTCTGGGAATGCAGGCAAACGATGGACCTATAAATAGACCTGATGATCTTGGAAGAAGCATGGTGGCTGTCCACACCTGAATTAATAAATACTGGCACTCTATCTGCAATATACTATATATGTTTATGTCATGCCCTGCCCGTCGGATCCTCCTGTGTGCCACGCCCCCTCGTTTCCCTCGTGCAAATCCTCCTGTTCCCAGCTGTTTTGTGTTTTGCAATCAGCGTTTCTTGCATTTAGTCCGCCCTAGTCCTGTCCTCCCCGTCGGGTTTTGTCTCTGCTGATGTCTATGTCTCTGCATCATCTGCTAGCGCTCACGCTTCCCCTCGTTTGTACCCAGTTTTTACCCTGTCGTCCCGAATAAACGCCCTTTTGAAGGGCTCAACCCCGACAGCTGCATCTATGGGTTGTAATTCCCGCCGTAAGCATGACACTTTATATATGTCCAATAAAATCGGTAGATACTCAAGTTTCACAAATTTATCAACAATGACAGAAAGCAGAAAACTCCCACCAATAATATCTCGTTAAATAGTTATGATGAGAGAAGCTGTCTTGCCAGTGACAGTGCTAACAAGCTATAGTATTTGCATTATAATTCACCGCTGTTATTATTAATAAGTGATTATTTGTAAGTGATTAGTAAATGGCACGGTCCAGTCTAGGGTTGCATGCATGTGTAGTTATATATGCACTATACTTAATTCCCTAACTAAATAAAAACCAAATGGTATCCATGCCCTGGGGAAGAGGCATATCATCTGGGGAGGGGGGAAAATTAATATACAGATAGTAAACCAAATATACTGAAGCAACCAAAATTATTGCAGAATGTCATATATAATTTTAAAGTAGTTGTTAAAGAATTGAAATATAGCATTATTCCACCAAAACCTTAGGACTGAAAGTGTTTTGTGTGTGTGTGTGTGTGTGTGTGTGTGTATGCGTGTGTATGTGTGTGTGTGTGTTTGAGAGAGAGAGAGAGGGAGAGAGAATAAGGTGGAGCAATGTACTTTAAATTAGGTCTGGTTGGAGAGTTCAGCATTTTGAGAATTCTTGTTATTCACTTGTTTTCAGATGATATGTGGCTTGTTTTATATTTCCGTAAAGCCTTTTCCTGCTGACTGAGTGTGACAAATTGCCAAAATGAAGTCTGTAATACTGTGTAATTAAAAGTATTAGTTTAATTTTCAACATATAAAATGACGTCATCTAATGTCCTAGGCTAACTACATTTTTCGGTCCTTAACACTAGCATCTAACACACTGTTCACATCGTCTAGGTCATTACACATACCTAGGCCCGACATGTGTCTTGCTCGTGCCTGGGGACAAGATGATCTCAAAGCCGCCCCCCACCCCCCCAGCCGCACACACACATTTCCTTACTTCACTCAGGTCGCTGACTGGCTATGGCGCACGCACAGTTCATGTTCCATTTGCACATGGCAAAAGAGCTCTCACTAAAAGGGTGCGCATTATGTAATAGGACTGTAATAGTACATATTTTCGTCATGTACCATTCAGTACATAATTTTCAGTTCACCAGTGAATACCTTTATTGACAAGAGCAGAACCTACATTCAAAACTAGATGTTAAACATGGAAAACATTATGCTGATTGTGGCTGTGAGTTGTTTACGGTTAATGCTGGTTACAGTCAGTCACAATCGCTGGTTTTGGAACAGTTTGGTATCCTAGTGAAGTACACCAGTACTGGAGAGCGAGTAATCAATAAGAGCAAGATTGTCTGTTAACTGTTTCACCAAACTGCTGGAAACACATCCAGCATGCTAACTCATTTTAGACTATAACTGGAGTGTGTATGCAACTGAATCAAGGCAGCTCTCCCAGTGGCATCTAAGGTGCTTTTATCAGGAAATTCAGATATATAATATAATTATGTATGTGGGTGTTTATCTTGACAAATATGCAATCATTTTCGATAGTAGACAACACAGGATTTAGGATGGGATTTAGTAAATTACAATTTTAATGCCATGACCCTGAATAGGACAAGTGGGTATAAAATTGATCGATGGATGATTGTTATGATTATATTTTTGATTACTCTACATAGACCTATTCATGTTTGCAATTTGCAAATATGTATCTATTAGGTTTTGTTATTCACACCACGCTGACATATGCATTGCCTTTGGTTTACAGCTCTTCTTGTTTTGATTTGCGTATTTAGTAACATACAAATAGTTTTCCCTGCTGTACTGAAATTGTACCTAACCATGAATAGAAGCCACAGTTCTTACCAAAAAGTGAATTTTGTGTGCCGATACACCTCTATGAAATGCAGGCTAACTACAAGGGAAGCCACCAAAATTCAACATCTTTTATCAAATACCTAGCCATAAATTCACCTTTCTCTCTGTATCTGAGTACCTAACTTTTGACCACTTGCCATTCTGACAGATGCCATTGAGAGTGAGGAAGGGCTGACTAAAAGGTACACTTTTGACTTTACCATCGGGCAACAGACCAAACCATTTTTTGCATTACAGGGAGGGAAAGTAAAACTATTTTAAAGGTCACAGGGCCCTTTTGGGTACCCCTTGACCCAGAGCCCAGTGCCAACTGACCCATTTTCCCTGCCAAGTTAGTACAAACCCACAACATGCTAACTGCTGCAATGTCAAGATAGATCGCGACGTTTGTACGGTATCTCCAAAACATCACCCCTTTGGACATAAATGCATTTGGCACTGTACACAGGTCCTAAGTATCAGGTGTATATCAGAGTAAGGTTGTCCTGATTGAGGGAACAATCAAAAATACACAGTCAGAGAATATTTGGAGGGTAAGCAGAGATATGAAGAAGGCGGCAGGGCCTGACGACATTCCAGGCAGAGAGCCCAAGATTGTGTCCCTGGCACAGGCTGATGTACCTAGGTGTCTGAAATCGGCCACACAGCCCAAAAGCTCAGAGGTCTTCCTCTGCCCTCACTGCAGGACATCTTCAGGACACACTGCCTCCGCAGAGTCACCCCAAAAGACTCACCCCTGCCATCTCCTTTTCTCCCTGCTACCATCAGGGAGGCACTACAAGACTCTTAAGGCCCACACTAAATGGCTCAAAAACAGTTCTTTAACCAGAACCGTCAGGAAACTGAACTAAATTTACAAGATATACTTGGTTCAATAAGTGAGCAATACCAATAATACGAATAACTGCCATATTATGAAAACACTGTGCCATGAATTGCCAAAACAATGGACATCTATATATTTATCCATTTATATTCATATTTACTTAGGATATTTTTTCCTTTTCTTTTTTCTTTTTTTTTGCGATAACTAGATATATGTACATCCTAGGGGCTGCTCTGCAAATTCCATTGTGCAGGAAATGTGCAACGACAATAAAGGCGTTCTTTTCTGTTCTATTCTATTCCAAATATTGACAGACAAGTCCATACCCTGTAGATTCTGCTCCAACCGTTTGTATAGGGCAGGGACCCACACCTCACACAAACAACAGGTACTGGAGTTCCTTGGTATTTGGGTGCTTGGCCACAGGAACCATGACAGTGAACAAAGCAAGGCTGGCATGTTCACCCTAATTCTCAGACATTCTGTGACCTTCAAAGAGAGAGGGTTTTCCCTGCATAAAACCCTTTCAATGTTCCTTATGGGAACAGTCTGTTTGATATGTAACCACCTTTTCTTTAGGGTTACTGAGACAACTTCTAGATGCTGGCATCCCTTGGTGGGTCTGAACATCTGACACTTCAGTGGTATGAGCCAGCTGTGACCTTCAGTGTGTTCATCCGGTCAAAGGGGAGCCCCCTGTTAGAACATGTGTGTTTCCCCTCCACCTGTCATCCTCTCATGCACACACACTCACACAGACTTTCTCCGCACAGACAGTCATTATAAAGGGATAGAGAACAGATGACATAACAAGCTTACAGTCTGACTGACCTCTGAACAATCTGCCCTGTTCTCGTCATCAGTAAGCATTGATTTTCTCACTAACAGTGAATTTACCCAGAATGCAATTGATATGGATGAATGTGTTGCAGACTCAAACTTAATTCATTTGCATCGACTTAAAGCGTGTGAAAGAGCCATGACCTAGGAGGTTCTGTGGAACCCCTGGTGAATATGGGTTTCGTCCTTGAAGAGGAACCCATTAACCAACAGGCTAAAATGGTTGTCGAAGTGGAATAATTAAAGAAATACATTTCACAAGATTATTATGGGAGTTATTAGTAATCATCACATATTACAGGGTTCAGTCTCCTTTTTTTTGATGTTTGGCCAAGAGATGAACACAGTTAAAACTGTTAATCATATTTTGCACCATTGTTATTTCCTACCAATCCCAGAAGAACATTGCATGTTCTCAGTTTTCCCCATCAGGCTTTCCCTAGCTACTGCACCAGACCATGCTAGGTTCGAATCTTAGACTGTTTACCTGCAATTAATGGCTTGGAGAAATAATGGCATGAGATTATGCAAACATGAAAATGTGATGTTTCATGCATGCATGCCTATATATGTGAAAGTGGCATAAACTGATGTATTGTTGTTAATAAAATAGAATAGGAACAGGACAAACGGTTTCAGAAAATGGATGGATGGATGGATTATTGTTATGGTGAGGTATGAATGACTGAATTAGACTAGACATCCTGTAGCTAAGAGTGTCACATGATGGTCACATGATGTGGAAAAAGACCTGGGGCCATGTGGATACTGAAAAAAGAACAACATCTACTTTGCAAATCGATCCTGCAAATGCTCTCATCCATGTTTAAAATGAGCTGCATTTTCTCTGTGTGTAATTCTAGTGAGCTGCCTGTGTGTGTTTTCATTGTTACAGCAGTTTCAACTACATATATATTTTCCCCAAAGAAATGCAATTATACAAAAGTGACTTGCTGGACAAAGATTTTAAAGTAATTTTATTTTTTTGTTATTTCTCAAACATTAAGGCTCAGAGTTAAAAAGTTTTCTGACATGAAGAAACTTCACGTAGGGTTAACTGAAGAGAATTGTGTATGGCATCTGCGTTCCAGTAGCTGAATTACTCCTAAAATAATAACTGTACTCCAGAAAGACTGTGCTCTGCGAGGTCAGAACTGGCCAAATATCAGACTGTAGGAAACTGGTCAAATACTTATTTGAGAATAAAGAAACTCCTCAATTTGAACAACTGATGTAAAATGTAAGGCAGATATTTTATGGAAATATTTTGCTTGGGGGTTTGAATATCTGTCCTATACTAGAAAGCAGACGTTGTGTAGGTATGCCTTTAAGGAAGTACATCAGGAAAATATTTTTATTTTCTATGGAGACGGAGACAGAGTAATCATAATATAAAACATGCATATAAGGACAGTGTAAATACAAATATAGAAGTTTTTCATCATTTCCATTTTATTGAAAAAAATACATACAACACTAACAATTATTATTATATTATCTGTTTTATAAAAATCTGTGCGTCGTATATTTTCAATACAGTAGGAAGACTGTTACAAAAAAAGATTGCACATGGGAAGGACTTTCTGACAGATTTTAAAGTTCTCTGAGGCTTTCAATTAGTGATTCAGGTTAAATAGGGAACCAGAAACTTCCAGAATCTCTCCAAACAAACCCTGGAGGTTCAGACGTGTAGACCCATTATGGGGATCTCACAGAGCTCATTTTGTCATCCTCCAAAATTTCCTCAACCTCAAAACAGGCATCCTTCTAGTTGATATAAAGTGAAATGTAATCCCTACTTAAGGTGAAAACTTAGGGTAGGGATGTTTTAGTGGCAGAGGTGCAGTTAGTTTGCTGTGTGTGTCTCCTTAAGTGAGGCATTTTTTACATTCGGCACTCACGTCTGAGTTAACATTTGCTACACCACAGAGCTTTAAGTACCAGGAGGACTTTGAGGGCCCTACTGCAACCCAGGCCTGTGATCGCCTATGGCACAGGACCCACAACAAGCCGATCTGGAGCCATTCGGGCAAAGTGGCATTGTGTCACGTGCAAAATGCTTTCCCAATAATGCTCAGAGAAAGACTTTGGGATACCATTCTGCTAAAGGACCTGAAGCCTAGCCGTGGAATTTGCATATCAGCTGTGCTGTTTCCAAGGTAACGTTCAGAAAAGTTAAGAAAAGTCATAAAAATTATACTTGTGATATATGTACGATAACGCCCCTTTCCACCACCTGACAGTGATATTATTAATATCTGGCAACCTGTAGCATCCATTTAAAGAATTTGTGAAACATGTGTCTTCCTTTTATACATATTTGGCTTTAAATGAGCAGATCTTATCTAAATTCTAAATCTAAGTTTTGATTTTTTTTTTGCTACTTTTTATCCTCAAGTGCCCTCCTTTTATCGCTATGGAAATGCACATTGCTTGTATCACATCCAGCCCACCTCAGAGCTGCACAGTGTGTCATTTCCTAATTCTTCACGCTTAATCTATTTTTATACCATTGCCTACTGCCAAAGAGGGTTGACCATAATATCAGGGGGTTGCCCACCCCAAAACCACCAGTCTGAAGCAGGCATGTGACCATAAAAACTGGCCAGCCTCAGGCCACTCTCCCATGGTGCTGCTGGGTGGAGCTTGACATTTAATGCTCCTTGTGTAATAACCAGAATTATATATAGCAGTTCAGACCCCACCAAGCATGTAAGGCATATGTTTCTTGTGCATATTGAACAAGGATATTTATAAAGCTATTCTTTCCGTATAATATACTTATTATTTCTTTTAAAAGAGATGGCCTTTTAGAAAGCATGGTGTCATATTGCAGAGTAATGATAGAATCTGACAAGAGGAAGATGGGCCAAACCACGTGCTATAAATAAGTTCTTGTGACCCCCCCCCCGCCGACCCA
>JAODKM010000043.1:7891022-7901646 GCA_026780845.1 Petrocephalus sullivani
TAATATATTTAATCAGATTAATCACAACGCTGGATTAATCCGCGTTAACGCGTCAATTTTGACAGCCCTAAAAAAAAGTCATCACCCAACTGCCCTTATGGGTCAAAAGTTGGGTTCGACAATCCTTAATAGCAATCCTGTATTTGCGAGGTAGGCTATTTACTGTACACAAACATGGCAATATAAACATGTTAAAAACTGTAGCATGTGATACTGCACCTGAGAGCTCATAAACCTGGTTAATGAGTAATACAGACTGTATGTGTTTAAAGCACTGGCAGGTCTGTCATACACACTTAATAATGAAAGGAAACACAGAGCAACCCGTCCAGCATGGTATTTTTCTTGAAATCCAATGCTCCCCAGAAATTCATTATCAGGAAATGTTAGAAGACAATGGCTCCCTTAGCTAATTCATAATTTATTACATTTCACATAAATAATGTTACTCCAATGCAACAAATGTGTTATTATATACATGGGATGTTCAAATAATCCAAAATTATGTGAAACTCAGGTATATCAGGTAAGCGCGTGGGTCACTATATTACACAGAAAACAGCTGCAAAAGGAAATGTGGGTGAATTCAAAGTGGCGTCATCTCTAAACCATTCTCCTGGGCAGAAGTCCATCTTGCCTTTTTGGCCCATGATTACAGAAGTGCAGATACACTCCAACATGTCCATGATCTGGCCTTCAGTCCTCCCTCACCTAAAACCTTTGACCTTTAACCTATTTTGGACACAAGCAAATTAGAAGCCGGGTCACAAGTACAACATTGGGGCATTACCGCTTTGCAGAAAAGTAAGACCATGAGAAAAGTAAGAAAAGTAAGGTCCAGGAGTAGATGGGGTGGTACCTACCCAGTCCTGCCCATAGTCCCACAGGTATCTCTCTACACCCTTTGGATCTCAAATAAGCGGACATCTGTGTCATACCAGATAGGAGGATCCACGTTTCTACAGTGACACAACAACAGGTATCATTGAGGAACACAGAGCCATGGAGCGTTTCATACCACAAGAGCACCCCCTCCTGGCACCATTTGATATCTCTCAGTATAGGAATTCACCGAAGCATCTGGCAAGCAGATTGGCTTGATGAATGAACTGGACTTCATGCCAGTGAACAACAGCTGGAAGAGGATTTCAGCTATACAGAATCAGGACAAGGCTATGTATATAGGTCTGAATATTTTAAATAAATAAAAATAAATGTAGTGGCCCATCCCAGCCCTCATATGTGCTCACCTCAGATAGACCACACCCCACGTGTAGGTGCGGAACCACATGGTGGTGCCGGCATTAGGCTGGTACTTTCGGATTAGGATGGGGTGTGGGACAGGCAGGAGACCCACCAAGGTGCCATGCTGGAGGAACTTCAGGATCTCCGACTCATCAGTCAGACCCCTATATGAGGGACAGTAATCTCATGTGGACTAGCGCTCGCAATAATGAGAGCTCAAAGGGAAGACTTAAAAGGGGCACTATAACATTCAAAAACCATCAGGACGGCAATGATTTGCCTACAATGTAGAGTGTTATTCCACACTTACAGGTGTATTAATGTACCTTCTAAACACTTTCTGCATCAAGGCCTGTTGGCAACCAAGGCATTTTTGTGATATGTAACAAGGCCTTTAACAAGGGAGTGGAGCATTTTCTCAAGTTTGTTTCTGTATGATTAAATTTAGCCCATCAGCACTCAGCCTCACTTGTCAATGCAGATCTTCTCCACCTGGGGAACCAGCACCTGCAGTAGGCGAAGGACCGTCTGTAGGGGAAGCCGGCTCTTCCAAGAAAGTACCTGTCAGGAAGGAGCATGTACCACAGTACCAGTCTAGTGTCCACTCTGGTTGCCCAGGGAAATTCCTCTGTATGTGCATGACTTGGACGCAGGACCTCACCCAGTCTGGCGTGGGGGTCCAGCTGCCAGTGGATGTCACACCAGGAACATTCTGTTCTGTCTCTGTGTCGCTGTAGAAGACATCCTGAGAGGTAGGCAGACACACCAACAGCTCATAGTCTATATGAACTCACCCATTTGTATATAGATTTATGGCTACACCTGCACTTCAGCTACACCCAGCAAAAATCCCTATGTCCCCAGAAACTGGAGGTCTCCAGTGCAGCTCCTTCACCTCATTGTCTTGTCCCGAATTAGATTCTGTGTCGCTACCACTGGCCACTCCAGCATGGCTCAAAGTGGGGGTCTGAGGAACATCAGATGGTTGGAGCGTGACCCCTCCCTCTGAGACCTGTGACTTCTCCGTCAGTTTGTCAATATCTACGAAGAATCAGACTGACGTTAACTAATCCAAGTAACCAGGTGAATGAGAAGAGGCTATAAAGTTATGGTCTCCATGTGGTACCTGGCATGGCGATGAGGCTTGTCTTGAGGGTACCTGGTTCAGAGGCCACCAGTGGGTGTGAACCCTCCATGGAAGCACCCTCCTGAGAGTCAGAAGGGGTGACACCCCCTGCCGGGCGTTGCTTGCGCTGCAAGGATTTCTGGATAGATGCTTGGTCAGTCGGCAGGCTGGCCAGCTGGTGAAAGGTGGTACGGTTGCGGATGATGGCGTAGACTAGGTTGCTGTGGCCTGGATAGGGGTAGCAGAAGAATAAGAGGAGATAATAGGCAGGGAGAAGCGATTCCCATTAATTCAATAAAGATGGACATTCCTCTACCATCAAACTGGTACTGAACAATGTTGTTGAAAGTCTCAAGCAGGAAGAGGACCAGCTGGTGGTTTTGCTGGCTGGAGAAGAGGAACCAGCTGGTGGAGAAAACTTCCAGGAGGTGCAGAAGCTTGTTAGAGGCCACCATGGACAGACTTTTCAGGTAGGGCGAAACTAAAATGAAAGGGTTTAGGACATTAGGGGCAATACTGTTGGCTAATGTGTAAAGAAGGAAGCTATTGAGTAATAAAGCATTATAAGAGTCTTTAAGCAGCACTAGGCCTTCAAGCACATGCATTGAGAGAGAAGTTTCAAATTTCAAGTTTTATCGGCACATCTGTTCCGAGGAGCACACTGAAGTTCTTGTGCCACAGTCGCAGGGGAGGTAACAGGTGCATGGGGGACAATCAGAGCACCAACAGTGCAAATAAGAGACGAAACAGCAGCGCAGTAAAAGACAAGAGTATGCAGAACAAAAGCCCAGTATGGGAATTTTTGTCACCCCTAGGGTGTGTGGCATCCATTAAATAATTTATATGGAACAGTACATGAAACAGGGAAAGAGAGAAGAAAGAAAGGAAGAAAGAAAGAAAAAAAGAAAGAAAGAAAGAATGGAGATGACGGGGAATTTTTTGAGAGCTCAGTGACGTGTACTTTTGTGTGTTCAACAGACCCAGATTGACAATAGTGTGAGGCGCTTACCATTGGCGATGATGGTGAGCAGGCAGTCATAGAGTGGCTGCAGACGCTGGTGTCCATTGGTGATGATCTTGTGGAACACCTACAAGAGGCACTCATTACTCATAAACCAGCTCTGTGCCACCAGAACCCTGGATATGACTACAGGTCAATCAAAACCATTACAAAGCAGAATCTATCCAGCTCAATGGGCAACCTGACCAGAGCCTCACCAGGACAAGCAGGTCAGCATGTGTCCCAGTGAAGACAGGCACATCCATGGCCACATGTGCTGTGTACGGCTTGTTCAGATGCACACCAAAGTTCCTCTCGCCACTCAGTAGCAGCAGGATGAAGACGCCGATGTGCAGCAGGCCTACACGGGCTGTGGACATGCCATGTCACTGCAGAGCAGGGCACCAGCCCCCCTCAGCTCTCAGCTACCTACTGACCATTTCAGGGCTCATTTGGCTAAATCAGAAGGCTAATCGGGAAAGCATGGAACTAAGAGCTTGGGTAGAAAGAACCCCAGCACAGGGTGGGCTTCCCAAAGGTTTAGCTAAAAGATGAAATACACCATGGCTGCACTCACCCTGGTCACCGCGAGCATCATTCAGGTAGTGCAAGATGGGTACCAGGACATCCAGAACATCACTGCTCTTCAGCACAAAGTACAGAAATTTCTGGAAGGCACACAGAGACATCTGTTTTTTTGTGAGATTTCACTTCCCACAGATGAGAAGGTCAACAAAGCCTCCAGATGGGAGCCTGACCAGGCTGAACGACAGCCACTAATGTCCTTTTCATTCCCAGTATTTCGGTTTTTGTAAAAAGAACAAACTTCTTACCATGGAGCAGACATTCTTCTCGCCATTTGGACTTGTATATTTTGGTTTATCCCCCATTTTACAAACGGTGAATTTTACAAACTATGCTTTTACAAACGACCTACAATAGCATCTTTTTTCAGCAACCGAAAGATATCTGCAGAGGATTTATGATTTTACGGAAAAAAGAGAAAAGCGAAAATAGCACTCTGCATTTGTTTATCTGCGAGCCGGTTACACAACAACGTATCGATCAACTGCAGACCACATATACAATGGTGGTCCAATAAGATTATAACTGAACTATAACCGAAATATTTCAGTCTGTGTGGGGCCGTTAAACATCATAGTACAATACATTAATCATGTGGTTGTGATGCTAGTGTAAACAAACCTAGTTGTACAGAAGTATAGCACATTAGCATTGTCAAATGTATGAAAAGCACTATAAGTATTTAAAATATCATTTAGAAAATGGATTCAAAACTAACTTTTCATGGTATCGATTCTACAGCCTGCACTTCTGGTCTTCATAGGCTACCAATGCGCATGTCTAGACCTAGAGTTCAGTGTCACACACAAGGGGTGTTTTTCAAATACAAGTACTGCAGCTTCTGAATCTGCACACAGCCAGAGTGTAGCTGGAGTGGCATGCAGAAGGCAGTAAACCACAAGATAACTTGTGCAACCACCGCAAATATAGCTAAAGATTTACAGAATTTACATGGCACAGTAGATCTTTTTGAGAGATTGGTATCTTATTTCTGAATTAATAAAACATGAATCTCCATGAGCCTGATATGGCTGAGCATCAGCTAGATGTTTTAAAAGTAGATGTGACTTTTTCTATTTTTAAAGCATTTTTTGTAGTCAGTTAAACACTTCCACATTATGACAATAATCTGCATTTACTTTCACATTATTTTAACATCTAATTTTTAAGAGTGCTTATTTACTGCTTGTGAATGTCTGATTGCGGTAGGTTTCGCAGGAATGCTATACTTTTGGGCAGCAGGGGAAACCTGGACATTGTTGAAACCATATTTTGATCCTAAATAATTTCTGTTAGAACTTTCCCCTTGAAACAGAAGTGTTAGCATACAGATATTTAACTGGTTTTCTACCTTGTTGATGTCGCACAGCTTCCAGAATAGCACCAGCAGCTCCTGGTGGAACTGGATCTTCTTGGTGGAGTTAGGTAGGTATGTCTGGGTGAGGGGGTTTGTCAGAAGACGAGCCAGGCCTTTTAGGACAAACTCGTAGTCCTGGAGAGAGAAGATAGGAGGCTTCAGAAAAATCTTGCAATTTCTTCTATATCTCCTAGAAAAACCAAGAACCAACAGACAGACAGCAACACAGGTAAAGGAAGTTACCTCTTCTCTGTGGATTCTAGATAAATAATTCACAAAGAGGTTCTCTGGTCCCTCTGGCTGGAAAGAAAGCACAAAATGACCATCAGCACAACCCAAGACATTCCCTGCTGATAACTGGACATATATTGTAGCTCGAACCAAGGACCATGCAAGTTCATCCCAAGTATTTGTGACCTGCATCA
Source organism: Petrocephalus sullivani (assembly GCA_026780845.1). NCBI lineage: Eukaryota > Metazoa > Chordata > Actinopteri > Osteoglossiformes > Mormyridae > Petrocephalus > Petrocephalus sullivani. The sequence goes on from JAODKM010000043.1 coordinate 7,896,761, forward strand.
TAGGAATCAATTTCACAGTTTTTTAAATGAAATTACTGTAACAAAATTGCAACAGTTTTACATTTTAACCCAAAAAAACACCAAGGCTTGCACTTGATAAGGATATTTCCACATATCATCATTATTATTCTTATATACATGCATAATCAGAGCCGGATCCAGGCATAGGCACACCAAGCAGTTTCCAAGGGCCCAATCAGCACAAGGTGGCTCAGAAAAAGTAAAATATATTTATATTTATACAGACCCCCCCCCAACTTACTACCTATGCAACGTAAAGAATCTTAGCGATATGAGTGAAAACAGTGCAGTACGATTTAGTAACAATTCTGTTTTGTTGATTTAGTAAAAGAGACTATGACTTTCGGTTTCTGGGAACCAATTTTTTCATGTTAAAAGTTGGTACTTGGTACTCTATGTACCAGTTCTGACAAATTCGACAAATTCCTGTCTGTCAGAACAGAACCCAGTTGTAAATCAGAAAGAAGCTGTATGTTATATACATTCCTGACTCTGGCTATGGGCAGAATACCTTTTGGAAGAAGTGAAATGATCGTCGTTTTTCATAATGGAGGGGGGTGAGCAAGTAAAGCGCTGCCTATCTGGCCCTGTGCAAAATGCCATTGGTTTAATCTGTGAATCCCAAAAATTACTGAGAAACTCCGAATGAGGGGGGCAGATGGCACCTCTTCGTCGCTGGTGCTGGACGGGGTGCCGGACCACTCTGTGCTGGGGCTCTCCGCGCGGGCCGCGTACTCATGCTCCAGGGCCACAATGAGGATCTGCACGGCGTGCTCCACCAGCTGCCCGCGGGAGTCGGAGAAGAGCAGGTGGTTGTAGGGGATACCGTAGCCCACAGGGTCATAGGCGCACACCACGTTGAGGAGGGAGGTGAAGAGGGGCAGGGCGTGCCTGCGGGATGGCACAGCAGGAGGTCCGAAATGAAGAGTAATTTCAGGTAGCTGGGAGCGATGGCCGCGGGAAGCCAGGCTGGAGTGTGGCTCAGTGGGTTTGGTCTCGCTGCTTGCAACTGGAAGGTTACTGGTTCAGATATCATGCTGTTCAGGACAATCAGATTGCTGCTGGTCCCATAAAATCTCCCCTTCCCAAGGGTGCCAGAATAACAGCTAACTGTGCACTCCCCACCTGTGTGTGTGTGTGTGTGTGTGTGTGTGTGTGTGTGCCTCAAAGGCAAGTAAGGAAACAGTGTCCTAAATCTCAATGGCCAGTGTCCGTCAATCTTATGAACGCAAGTGGATTCTGATGTGGGTCTGTCCAGGAATGTGGTATAAATATTGCCTGTCCTGGTCAGGGTCCCAGGGGGTGGGGTGGGCGGATCCTGGTTGTTAGTACTGCATCTTCTGACCGCATATCCGGCTACTGTGAGCCGGGAACCATCACAGGGGACACACTCATACACATACGGCACATGGTGTCACACATGTCAAGGCTCCTGACCGGTTTTCCGTGGAGCAGAAGACGGTAACCCAAGGGTTGGGGGCGCTGTGCTGAGGAGAGGGCGGCAGGTACATGGCCTCTGAGAAGCAGGTCAGTAGCAGCCGAAGCAGCTCAGTCCTGCGAGGTGGAGGAGGAGGTGAGGAAGCAGTGCAAAGTGTTAATGACAGCGGACACGATGGGAAGGGGGAGGTACATAGGAGAATCGGAAGCTCAGCACCCCCTACCTGTTGAGGTCGTGCACGTAATCGAGGGGAGGGGACTGAGCAAACCCAACACCGGCCTCCCAGATGTGCTCACAGCTGTCCAAGAAGTGGCTGTCCTCCACTGTGTCCTGTGGGGCCAGCAGTCAGCACTCAGCTCCATGCCAGAGCTTCCCTATGCCCACACCGGGAATGCCATGGATACCGGGATGTGTGTCTGATGGCCAACAGAGGGAGCTGGCACACAATGGGGTCAGCCAGAGACAGCATGAGCAACATGGGGAACCAGAGGAAAAAACTTTACCCTACAGAGTCACAATTACCCCATAAAAATCCTAGACACTGAGAGGGTGACCACAGCCAAACGTGGGTGGTCTGCTTCCTGAAGTGACAATAATGGCTTATTTACGCCAATTTTGGAGATTCCCAAACAGCATACTCCGGCATCTGGCATCCAGCACAGATTTTGGCAAGGCCAGTTACCCTTCCCTGATCCCCCTCTCCTGTTGATTGAACCTCTAGAATATATTTTCCATCTTATAAATTTTGTGGTGGTTTTGTCTCCACAGTGTGAATTTTACACAGTGTGAATTTAGTTTTCCATCGGTTTATTGACATGTCACCTGTTTTCATGTTTCTGTGTTTCTGGATTACAGTTCTGGTGTTGTAGTGACCCATTACAATAGTGTTAATGATTTGTGATTTATACTACAGGTCACAGTGCACATGGACTTCTACCTGATTTGGCAGAACTTCTTCCTATAGATTTATGTCTTTTGCAGCTGCTCTGAGTTAGTGCTGAGGTTATGTAAGAAATCAAGGTGGTAGATTTTTAGCACTGGAGGGGCAGATATGGACTGGTCAGTCCTTAGACAGAGGTGGGGTGGATTATGAGCTTTACTTACCCAGGTGCAGATGAGAGTATGTTAGAAAGCGCAGCGTAAACATGGCCTGGGCCAGTCCAAGCATTTACAGTGAACAGCAGATGTCACATTTTGTTAATGTGCTACAGTTCTCTTGTGTTTCACTTATATTTATGGTGATAGTGGGTATCCCCAAAGCCATGGCTAACAACTCAATGACTGCAGCTCAGCAAAACTGCAGCTGCTTGCACATTTTGCACATTTTTTAATATGCCTCGTGTAATACGCTAACGAAATGAAACAAAGCTATTCTACATTCATTGTGCGTCTTCTCACTGCAATAACCAATTTTTTGCAAGTTAAACAGAATTAATTATTTACATTGAGGCAAACTGAAATATTTTGTGTGATCCATGTTTTTTTTACCGCTTCCCCCCGTAGTTTTTTCTCTGCACTCCTGCTCCCATGTTTTTGCGTGAAACTCACTTTTCCCTGATCCTCCCATGAATACATTTGATTGAGCAGGAAAAACACATCTTGTCATTTTGAGCACTTCTGGCAAGCAATGGGACTGCGATTTTAGGCATCTGCAGTCTGCTTGTACATACCATGCTATGTTTTTAGCCGCATGTCGCGACAAAATTACACCTGAAAAAGGTGCAAAACACATTAGTACATCTTCCTCACAGAGTTCAGATACGAAGTGTTTTACATAAGCCTGCACAGAGCTCGTTAGAGCTGGGCCAATCAGTGTTAAATGGTACTATAATGGTGGTTATCAGCTCAGTAAGTTGACACAGGGATTCCTAATCAGACTCTGTGGGCATTCATGTAAAAGAGGAAGTATCGGCATTACAAAATGCGGCAGCGAACTACAGTAGGAGCCACCCTTTGACTATAGTAAATAGCATACTCACCAAACTTTATCATCAGCACCCTCACCCCAGCCCAGCAAATTTATTATGCAACCTGGCAAGGGGTCACATAGGGGTTGGCACTGAATATCAGTGTCGGGATGCCTACCCTGCTATTACTCAGTATCAAATAAAAGAAAAAAATAACAGTGGTATTGTCCATCCAACTACTTAATCAATATATTGGTTATATATGTTTTTAGGGCGGGCCTTAAGCCCACTTTAAGCCGAAAGCCTACACTTAAACACGCTCTGAGTAGGTTAGGTGTACAACAAATTGCCATGGCAATTTACCCTGATTAAAAGTGTGCTAGAATTCATTGTGCCCAGCACTCAGAAGTAAGCCTTGAGAAATCTGGGTCCAGTGGTAAATTGGCTTGGTAGTTCACTGCACAGATCAGAGCAGGGCAGACACAGGACCTCGGTCCGGCTGCTTACTGGGCCCCCTCCTCTCAGCTGGCTCTGTACAGTGAAATCTGGGCAAAACAGCAAGTCGGCGAGGGCCAGCAGGAGGGACTCAGCCAAAGGGTGGGAGCCTTCCTCGTCATCCTCCTCTTCCACCTGTGGGCAGAAGCCTGTTAGTGCAGGGGCCTGATGTACTGTATAAATGCAAAGCATCTGCCAGTTACATAACAGCTCTGTATGACAGTGACGCTGCAGCCAAGCAGGGAACAACCAGCACTTAAACAAATGCTTCTGTCTGTCTTCTCTCACCATCTGTTATGTACATAAACAGCACACATAGCTGGGCATAGGGGGGTGCTAAGGGGACACCCCTCCCCCCCATTTTCCACCTGGCCTCTTAGTAGCCTTCAGTCAATCACAAATCTAATTGGCCTGTTTGTCATGTGAAACTGATTGGCACTCTGTAAGCCTCATATGGGGTTACATAATCCACACACACTACCCCAACCCACACACATATTCAGGAATAATTTCTACTGCGTTCCCATACTTATAGGTCCAAACCACAGGACAGTGAGCTGAGCACGACACATGGGACCCGATGCAGACGACTTGAGCCCATCAAACTCGGCAGCTGCTCAGCCAAGACCCAGGTATCGCTGCGTCGACAACAAACGGCCTTCCACCAACATGGAGTGCTCAGGCAAGGGGGGCCAAGGAGGCCGATTCTGTGGCTCCAAGAACAGTGGGGGTGTAACGGTACACAAGATTCACACTTCAGCACAAACCATGGTTTTATATTCATGGTTCGGTACAATTTTAGTACAGCAGGAAGAACAGAATTTGAAATTAAATATGCAAAAACAAAGACGACTCAGAACAGCTGTAAACCAAAGGCAATGCATCTGTTCCTGTAGTCTTCTCTACTTTGGCTAATGCACCTTTTTTACTCTCCTGTAGCAGATGGCCAGCTGGGATAGAGCGCACTGACTGCTGGGATTGCTGGGAGAAAGTGGTGTTGAGCTGCAGCGATTGTTTGTTGTAGT
>JAODKM010000043.1:7922649-7958014 GCA_026780845.1 Petrocephalus sullivani
GTGTCATGTCACTTCTGCAAACACATCCAGACAGACAAAGCCAGCCAGACCATAATTCCCATGGGGAGGAGCTTCTCTGTCTGTTACTCACACGCTCGTCCACGTGACACAGCCTCAACGCAGCTGTGTGTCCACGTGCCGCAGGTGGTGAAGTAGGCGTTTCGGTGATGAGCGCCCCCTGTTGCTCATGAGAGGGACGGGCTTCAGCGGCGGTTGCCAAAACAGCCCCGCGCCTGTCCCCTCGAGTCTTGAAGAATTCTGGCCCATACCTCTTTGGATCCAGGTGCAGGCTCTCAAACGAACGAGACCCCACCCATAATGAGAGCCCAAACTCAAACATACAAGAAATTAGGAATACAGCCCATTTCCATCTAACCCATACCACTTGAAACTCATCTATAGCCATGGTAATCATCAGCGTGCCCACACATGCGTGAGCTTGAAGCTGCTTGCTAACAACCCGTTTCTAACCGAAACTTGATGACTATGTGATGACATTCAGTTAAACCATTAAGTTATATCTATAAGCTTAATGTATGCACGGTAATGCATGTAATAGTAACTTTTATATAATGTGTCCTCTAAACTTAGTAGATCCATGCACATTCATGTCTTGTGCTGTTACATATGTAAATTTAACGCCCCCTCGCTCCTGCCCCCATGGAGGAATCCGATTGGCCCAAATGCTGAAATCAGGCATCCCAGTCACTTCCTGTAGCCCTGTCCTTGTCTGATTTGTCTCGACAGTACAGAAAGGTGGCTGCCCATAGCCCCCCTACCGTCCCCCCGGCCTATGTCTGGAGATATCCCTCATCTTACATGACAAGGTAGGGGACTGGGCCGTGATGCACATCAGGGCGTGTCTCTTGTTCATGGCTGCATGGCGGAGGCCGTCTGCAGGAGGCTGATTTCTATGTAAGGAAAAACCCCTGAAGGCCAGAAAGGTTCTGCCATCAATCAGCCCTTGACTGCATCCACCCACAAGCAAAGGAATGCCAGAAAGGCCCAACATCATCCCAGACAGGCATAAAAGCCAACCCTGCAGTCCTGGGCCTACAGAGCCCTGGGAGAGAGCACAGTGACATTCAGACTGAACCTCCAAGCCACCCCCTCCCCGAGTACAGCAGTGCTATAAGGCATTAATCACTGACCGGCTGGCAGAGTTTGAGGGAGGAATCAGAGCAGTGACATGGTGACTGCGTATGATGTGTAAAAATCACTCCGTGACATGGGCGGGACTTCTTGCACAAGTCCTCCCTCCAGCAGCGCCATCACACACTTTGACAGGGGAGCCAAAACCAGCTTGGAACCAAGGCCCTCATGGCATCGTTCGAGCAAAACACCAGAGACTGGAAGGCAGCTAACTGATGTATGTGGTTAACAGTACCTGGGAGCAAACACCTCACCCATTTCATACACCCAGGAAAAAAAAAGAACTTACTCCACTCAGAAATTGGCAGAATGTTCTTGACAAGCTCTTTTCAATTGGGCTTGTGTCTTTGTCCTTTTTATAAAATAAATTTCAGCCGAACAAACAGGCATTACCTTGGAAAGAAACATGAAAGCCGCTTGAAAAAAATACAAAAGCAATTCAACAAAACACAACCACTACCGTTAAAACCTCGTGCCGTCGTCGGCACTATTCGCTCCCGAAAGGTCCTTCAGCCTTTGTCTTCCTGTGGGAAACGGGCAGCCAGCAATCGCTTCCTGCTCTTCTCCACATTCTCCCCGAGGGCCGCATGCCAGTGGCCGGTGTCGACCAATAAGGACAAGCCAAGTGGTGGGGAGAGCATGACGGGAGCAAGGGCCACGGCATGGGGGCACTGCCTCAAGGCCACGGTGGCACTAAACCCTGAGGAGGCGGGCCGGCCGGCACTCAGCCAATAGCATCAATGCCCATCCTGCTGCTACATAAATGGAGTAGATCTTCCTTATAGTCATTTGGGCCCATGTTTAGGAGAGTGACAACTCTGTGACAGCCCCATTATTGCAAGGGGACACTGAAACAATCCACAACTTCAAACGTCTTTTGGCACAGATGATATTTCATCCATCCACTCACCCACCCATCCATCCATCCATCCTCCAACTGCCTTTCCCATGCACACCCTCGAAGAACGCATTAAAAAAACCCTTGTTTTATTCTGAACCAGAATTTTTAAACTAATGGTTTATAAGATCAAGATCACCTTTACGGTAGGAAAACTGACATAAGTTGATTTTATTGGTCGAACTAAAAAAGAATGGAATCAGATGACACAACCTCTCTCTGTATCTTGCAGCTTTACCAGCCCGTCTCACCAAACTCCCCACGGGTTTCAGATCAGGCCAGAACCCAGGAGAATGTTCCACTGTGCAGCCGGTGACACACCGGAGAGTGCCAGCAGTGAGAATGCGTGGTGTGTAACAGCTTCCCAAACTCAGCAGAACACACGCCGTGTGGCAGGGCGGCGGCACGGGAGCTCCGCAAAGAACAGCCTCCCTGCTTGCTATGTCTCTGTTGTATCAGGAGCAAGTACCTCGGTTCTCAGGAACAATGCAGTAGGACACCAAATCTCCCAGCATAAGCTACGTGAGCTTTATCTCACCCAGTGTCGGCCGTACGCCGCTGCTGGCAGGCTCGCTGCCAGGGGCATCGCCCGTCTCCAGCGCGGCTCGCTTTCAGGGCCGCGGCACGTCTCCGTGACTTTGTGACGTGTTCAAGTGAACTAGGATATTTTCAGGGCGCCACTCACGCCGTTCGGGTTGTATTACATCACCATTCCTCAAGGTCCTGTCCCCTCACCTTGTAATAATACCCCATGTGGCGAGATCACGTGCATTTTAGCGCCCAGCGTAAAACGAGAGCGTGGATTTCTGCTTTCGGCGTCCAGCAGGCAGCCGGGGACAAGGGCGACAGGTCAGTCATGAGAATAAAGCAATTGAACCTGGGGAGGGACAAGCTACAGAAACGACCCTGTCAGCGAGGCATCCCATAAACCAGGATCCAGACACACAGGCTGTGGAATTTACAGCTGCTCTACATCAAAACTCTGTAGCACAGTTGTCAGGATTTAAAACCTTGTAGCATTATTTGGCAACCGCCTGAACATCTTTCATTCCCCCAGGTCCTAGAGTGCGCCAAACCCCATTCCCCAATCCAGCTATGATCAATGTGTTTATTCCAAGATGTACTTGAATACACCGTCACACTCAGCCTGAGAGAACGGGAGGGATCATTGTAGGAGGGTCAATATTAATGTCATGTTTGTTTTATATGTTTAACCCTGAAGTAGCTTTCTTTTTCTTTTTACCATTACTTGTTACTGTGAGCCTGTGTGCCGTCCAAATGAACACAGTTTTTAATAGTTTGTTGTGTGGAAGCACAACAACAGTTGTGTTTTCCTTCTGGACCTGATCACTGATCTGGAAATGAACCGTGAAAAGAGGGCTAAGTGGAAGGCCCCCTCCCGCTCTGGCAAAGCCCCCTAGAGGAGCGCCTAGGGATTGCACATCAAATTACAGGGGAGACGTGCACACATTTTCAAGGCCCGTGTTAAAGATAATCCTATCATATGCTCCGCTCCGCTGGCTCACTAATGGCAGCTGTACACAATGGCAGACAGCAGCTGGGACACCTCCACGGGGGCAGGGGGGTGCTGGCATTTCATCCCCATCCGCTCAGTGCGATTCATACAGCCTTGGTTTCTGTGAAAAATAAAAGAAGAAGAACAAATTCAGAAAGCAGATGGATTCCGCGAGAAGCCGGATGGCCGGTGTGATGTATGAGCTGTGAGTGAGGAGCGTGCTGGACACTGAGTCATGGCCAGGAGCTGTGCCGATTACAGAGGGCCCCGCCCACTGCCACCCACTGCCGCCCAAGGCCGCCGCCCACCAGCACCCACTGCCGCCCAAAGCCCCCCATTGAGGCCATGACTACCGCCCACTGCTGTCCACTACTGCCCACTGCCCCTCACTAGCCTGTGTCTGTGTGTATGTTTGTAGTGGTATCTCTGTGTGTACCCTGTATCTGTGTGTGTAGCCTATATCTGTGTGTAGCCTGTATCTGTGTGTGTGTAGCCTGTATATCTGTGTGTGTAGCCTGTATCTGTGTGTAGCCTGTATCTCTGTGTGTGTAGCCTGTATCTGTGTGTGTAGCCTGTATCTGTGTGTGTGTAGCCTGTATCTGTGTAGCCTATATCTGTGTGTGTAGCCTGTATCTGTGTGTGTGTAGCCTGTATCTGTGTGTGTAGCCTGTATCTGTGTGTGTGTAGCTTGTATCTGTGTGTGTGTAGCCTGTATCTGTGTGTGTAGCCTGTATCTATATACCCTCCTACCCGGTTGGCCCTGATGGCCTTTGTGACGACTCTTTATTTATCCGGTTTCTTTTTTGGGGTGCAAAAGAGGGGCATTGTTTATATGTGACACCACTTCCCTCACACTGCAGTCCTGGGTGGGCAGGGGGGGCTGGCCCTGGGTGGCTGAAGGCGGCGCTCTTCCCTCTTCCCGCCTTTGGAAGCGTGGCAAGCTGAGGGCTGTTATTTATTCTCCTAATAGTGACTTTTATTTTCTGTCTCATTCAAGCTCTGCCAAGAGCCCTTTAGTTGAGCCTGTGTTCAAAACCACATAAAAAAAAGCATTTGTAAATATTCAGTGGGTCGATTAGTACTGGGGTGCTGACAGCAGGGGGCACCGCGAGAACAGAAGCACCCTCCTTGCTGCTGGCCATTACTATCCCTCCCAACCTCCCGCTCCCAGTGGTGCAACTTTGGAAAATTAATTAGAGGCTGCAGGGAGCAGCCCCGGCTCGGAAGGACAAGGGCCTCTTCCACGTATGACAGGCTTCATGAAAATCCCGTCCCTCACTCTGGTTCAGACATGGCAGCTGCCTTGTAGTGCAGAAGCGCCTTTTACTTTGACTTGAATTTTCTGCTCACGATGCCCCCTCCGAACCCCCGCCGAGCCCCCGCCGAACCCCAGCCGAGCCCCTGCCAAGCCCCCGCCGAACCCCGGCTGAGCCCCGGCTCGCTCATATGGAGAACACATGGTGATGATCCCACCTGCATGTGATCAGCAACTGGGTGGGAGGGCGGAGAGCACACTTCACCTCGCAGCGAGGGACGCAGGGAAGGGGCGGGGGGGTTGGAGGAGGGCAGAGTCAATGAGGGGGGGCGGGGGGATTACAAGTCTATGAGGAAGGGCATGGGGGAATTAAAGAGAGAGAGAGAGAATGGTCGGGACACAAACCCTTTTCACATGCAGCTATTGCCCGACTTGGGTGCTGCAGTTCCCAGTGTCTGCAACAGGGGGCACAAACAGGCGCTACACAGTAGCAGCGACTGGCAGGCTCCTGTGAGGCGAATTATAGGAGCCACGTTGCATTCCCTGGAAAAGACTTCCCATGTGTTTTCTTTGGCAGAGCCCGGAACGTAAACAAGCTCACTTAACCAAATGTACGGTCTGTCAAAATATTTGAATATGCCGAAGTAGATCTAAAGTAAAATCATTTCTGCGGCAAGTGGAAACGTTGTGGACAGGATACTCCTGTTTTGTATGTAGTGGAAAAAGGGACTAGTAAGCCTACAGGACGCTCACAGGCGAGCCAGCAGATGGATTGCAGGCCTCATATATAGCTCAATGAGAAAACAATTATTTTTGTAAATCAGTGCACTTTGTCTGTTTCACATTTATAAACAGTCTTTACTATCGGTAAGCCGATAGTTAGCCACCAGCTTCATGCAGCAATGCATGTAGGTTAAAGTTTTCAGTGACATCTGACATCACCGTGTATGCAGTCTGTGTATGGGACTGAACAGGAAGGGCTTGTGAATGTGAGAGGTGGTGGGCGACTCAGAGTCATTTCACTTGGGCCACTAAGCGAGGCCCTTAACCCCCAATTGCTCCAGGGACTGGCGGACTGCTTTCTCAAAATGTAAGAGCCAAAGCTCATTCAAAAGCTGTTTCAGATCCCAGCTTATAACATTTCTGTGACATAGAATTACATTTATTTGTATTTAACAAAACGCGCTCTGTCCAAAGTGACATACAAGTAAGGCAAATCGCCCACCACAAACAGACATGATGTTGAGAAGCCCACTAGACATAAATGCGGCTAAGATGAGCTTTCGATGAAGGCCCAGGGACAATTGTAAGCAGTGCAGATTAAAGATTATATTAAAATGAAAAGAATGCAATGTTTTTATTTAATATTTTTGGCTTTCTCTGTTGATCAGTTGGGGTAGAAATACTTTGCTTATCTGATGCTGGGGCTGTATTGCAGTCATTAACTGCTAAGCTTGAACTCAGTCCTCAGCAGGGTTGGACTATGATTAAAAACTCACCCTTGACGTTGGCGTATTTTGCCAGCCAATAAAACCATCGTTCTAAAGAGAAGTGGCGTTGGTTCCCTGTCATGAAAAGCGTTTCCACTGTTTGCATATTTTATTGCAACTTAAAATGTTTTTGAGTCTGTTCAATAGAAGTCAAAATAATAATTATATATATGCATACATAAATACATACACCCACACAGAAAATGTAATGCAGGCCCCCTTAATCCAAGGTTCATCTTCTGAGTCTGACTGATGGGCTTTGCGTGCCTTTGTGGTTTGTTACTGCTCCACTAGGGGGAAACACAGGACACACAAAGACAGCAGGGTCATCTCAGTGGAACATGTTTCATTTTTATGTCCTTCCACTTGTTTTTATGTTGAGATACCAGTTTTTCCATATTTCACCATTTCGATGGGAAGTTGTATTAAGCCAGATCTCAGTACATACAGTACATACAGTACATACAGAGACACAGGATGGGGCCAGTTCTTGCCTTACTCTGATACTGTGTGCGCCTGTGTGTCTATTTACTCCTGTAAACTCTGTGCTGCTGTGTGTGTTCATATTGTGACTAACATGTCTGCTGACAGTTAACACCGAGCGGCGCGATTGGGGGAGAGGAGGGCTGCCGTCTGGCTCTCACGAGGCCTCTCTAGGGCAGGCTGCAGTCTAGCCGCACCCTGCAGTATGAGCAGCAAGTGGCTGAAACACTGTCTGCCGGCCTCGTGGGATCAGAGGAGGGGCCTCAGACTACAGCAGGGAGAGGAAGCAAGGGACACATACATGGTGTGTGCACTGGTACACAGATATACTCCAAAGCACACACACACACATATAGACTAGCGTACCTATCTAAATGGGGACCTTCCATTCATTGCTATGGGAAAAACCCTAACCCCAATCACGACACCATTAACCCCAACCCAGCCCTAACCTTAACCATAAGTAACCAAAAGACATTTTTAGTTTTTTAATTGCAGTCACAGATTTTTATAGAATTGAGTTTCCACTTGTGGGCATTAAAAGAAGGGTCCCCACAGCGTAAGAATAAACCATTTTTATTGCATTATGGGAACATGTGGTTCCCTTAGTGTAAAACATACATCACCACACACACACGTAGACACACACGTGCAGAAGCAATGGGCTTGTACTTGTTAAGACATGCCTGCATGAGGCTGACTTAATGCAGGGTCTACTATTCAGAAGCATTTAAATTGGGGGAGGTGTTACTGTAGATCATCTCACTACATTGCTGACTCACCAGGAAGCCAAAAGCCAATTAAAAATCCTGGCTGATCAAACGGCCTCCAGCCCCAGCTTCTACATGCTCGCCTCCATGCCTCCGGACTCCCACAGCCCTCCTCCAGAAGACCTCGCCTTTAAGCGAGAGATGGGCAGGGCCACCCAGAACTTTCCGGAACAGCACTGATTCACAGATAAGGAAGTAACCTTTCTGGATTAAATTTTCCACGGCACTCTAATAAAAAAGAAAAGATCCTGAAGATCGTTATGAAAAGATAGGGATGGGCTGACAGCATGCCTCTCCGTGCAGCCTGCCGTGTCTCAAGAGACGTGGTCCCAAAACCGAGGGAGGCTCCAGCCATCTCTCCTAAGCGGAGAGGCCGACCCACCACTCCCCCACACAGCAGGAGGCTCCTATAGCTCGGTGCCACATGCCAGACACAGAGGCATCAGCACTGGAAGACAAGCAAAATGTGGAACACTTTCCGGGAAAACAGAAGCATGGGGGGTAGAAACCAAGAAAGCTCCCCTAGGGGGCGCCACTGAAGCATTTGGCCATACACTGTCCTGCTGGGGTTCAGAGTGATGCTGCAAAGCCACCGCTTCAGTAGCTGTTCGGGAGCTAAACAGCACACGTGTGTCGGGTCGGGGGTGGCTTTGCAAATTCCCACGGCTGATCTTTAAAGAAATAATAATTTTATTCCTGTCAAAACATTTATAGTGAGATTAAGCCAGGCCACTGCGGGCCACAGCTCAGCATACATTTGAAATATATAAAAAGGGCTCCTCCTGGCTGCCTGCTGAAGGATGACAGGTACGAAGATAAAGGGGGGGCTGATTAATGCCTTCCACTGTTCAGAGCCACATTTCAGCTGGATTCTGCCAAGGGTCCATCACCGGGAGGGAGGGAGGACCTAGTGGAGGCCTGTGTCATTCAGCTGAATCCAGCACCACCCCCACCCCCCCAGCTTAAAAGCAGCTAAGCACTGTGGGGGCAGAGAGTGGAGGAGTATAAGACAGCCAGCGTTTTACTGGTGGGCCGTTTGTATACATCTTAGCTTGCAGTTACAGTGACCCCTGCAGGCGGGCTTATGAATTATAACTTCATGGAATCAATGATCTTAAGCCTTAGCCTGTAAATCAGAAAATCGTCTTCATGTGCTTATGCAACCTAAGAGTGAATAATGGAGAATACCAAGTCAGATTTACCTTCTTGGCAGTCAAACAGCAATGATTCTAAAAACTTTTCATATTACATTTTATTATACAATAAAAACTCAAAATTCATTCTTTCTGTGGTTTCTTTGAAATATTGCCTGAAAATTTTGAGAATTTATACATCTATATGTATAGGGTACCTAATGAAAGCAAGTCTGAATTATCCAAATATAATTTATATACACACACATAACCCAATATATTGTGTTTGCCTACAATTGTATATATATATATATATATATATATAACAAGCAATTCTGCTTTATTAAACAAATGGTTTTACTTGTCATGCCTTAAGTTTAATGATTATTCTCAAATTAGAATAAGCACTTGTTTTCTTTGTGGGATCCTTACCAAAGCAAACTTCCAGTGTTTACTTTTAAACAGTCTGAAGAGAGTTGTGTGTACATGATCCTATGTGTCGTCATGAACACAGTATACTGGATACTCCCAGTTTAAGTGGACGACGCGTTTCTAATGGGCCCATTCCTGCAATTTACCATAAGTAACACTTTCTGGACACCAGCAGGAAAAGGGACAGCGGTTGCTTTATACAACTCACTAATGAGGGCAATAAAATAATATATCAAATAAGAACTGAATGTTTTCTGTGACAAAATATTTGAAAAGCGATCAGATTCAGCAGTGTATCAAAATAAATTACACAGCTGTGCGTTTTATAATTATCATGGATTTTTTTTTTTCTCTTTTCATGCGATCAGCCAGCAACAGAAATGAACGATTATAACTGGATGTTTTAATCATTTAAAGTTGTTAGTAGTAGATAATGTAGTTTTTATGGAAAAAGTCCTGGTAACTGATCAAATGATAACTGAGGACAGCAGAGAGACAAGCAACATGCTATTATGTCGTTCACCCAACTTGTTATTGTGCTGAGGTGATTAAGTGATGACTGAAACTTAGATTGAAATGGTTCAACTTAATTGAATGTTTTTGTTGTTAGCAGTAGTCGGGAGTTAGCAGCACAGCTGCTTATGAATTACAGCCCGTGGTGAATTTAAAAGTGTGTGTGTGGGGGGGGGGAGAGGTTAGGCATCTTCATCCACAGTGAGATAGGACATCACTGTGAATGCAGCAAGACGAAGCCCATGCGGGATGTCTGCTGACTTGGGGAGTGACAGTGTCCCCTTCACCACAGAGCACTGCTTACCGACACATCCATCCATCTGCCAACTGCTTACTTATCCTGATCAGCGGCACTGGAGCCTCTTCCAGGCAGCAAAGGGCACAAGGCTGGGGTATTCCTTGGATGGGACGACTGTCCATCACAGGGCTAGGGTACACCCTGGATGGGACGCCAATTCATCATAGGGCACACAGCTGGGGTGTTCCCTAGACAGGACACCAGTCTACCACAGGGCACAGGGTTTGAGTACACCCTTGTCCGGACCCCAGTTCATCACAGGGTACAATGCTGGGGCAGACCCTGGATGGGATGCCAGTCCACAACAGGGCACAGGGCACAGGGCACAGGGCACAGGTACACCCTGGATGGGATGCCAGTCCATCACAGGACACAAGGCTGGGGTACACCCTGGATGGGATGTCAGTCCATCATAGGACACAAGGCTAAGGTACACCCAGGACAAGATGCCAGTCTACCACAGTGCACACACCCTTGACAAGACCCCAGTCCATCACAGGGCACAGGGCTGGGGTACTCCCTGGACGGGACGCCAGTCCATCATAGGACACAACGCTGGGGTACATCATAGACAGGATGCCAGTCCATCAGAGGACACAAGGCTGGGGTACACCCTGGACAGGATGCCAGTCCATCATAGGACACAAGGCTGGGGTCCATCATGGACAGGATGCCAGTCCATGACAGGACACAAGGCTGGCGTACACCCAGCAGTACAATACGCCAGTCCATCATAGGACACAACACTGGGGTACATCATGGACAGGATGCCAGTCCATCACAGAACACAAGGCTAGGGTACACCCTGGACAGGATGCCAGTCCATCATAGAACACAACGCTGGGATACACCCTGGACAGGATGCCAGTCCACCATAGGGCACAGGGTTGGAGCACACACCCTTGACAGGACCCCAGTCTATCACAGGATACAAGGCTGGGGTACACCCTGGACAGGATGCTAGTCCATCATAGGACACAAGGTTGGGGTTTGTCAAGGACAGGATGCCAGTCCATCACAGTACACAGTGCTGGGGAACACCCTGGACAGGATGCCAGTCCATCACAGGACACAAGACTGGGGTACACCCTGGACAGGATGCTAGTCCATCATAGGACACAAGGCTGGGGTACACCCTGGACAGGACATCAGTCCATCACAGGGCACAGGGCTAAGGTACACCCTGGACAGGATGCCAGTCCATCACAGTGCACAGGGCTGGGGAACAACCTGGACAGGATGCCAGTCCATCACAGTGGACAGGGCTGGGGAACAACCTGGACAGGATGCCAGTCCATCACAGTGCACAGGGCTGGGGTACACCCTGGATGGGATGCCAGTCCATCGCAGTGCACAGGGCTGGGGTACACCCTGGACGGGACGCCAGTCCATCATGGGACACAAGGCTGGGGTCCATTATGGACAGGATGCCTGTCCATGACAGGACACAAGGCTGGGGTACACCCGGCGGTACAAGATGCCAGTCCATCATAGGACACAAGGTTGGAGTACACCCTGGACGGGATGCCAGGCCATCACAGGACACAAGGCTGGGGTATACCCTGGACAGGACACCAGTCCATCACAGGGCACAGGGCTAAGGTACACCCTGGCCAGGAGGCCAGTCCATCACAGTGCACAGGGCTGCAGGTTGTTCCCCAGCCATTTTAAATGTCATTCATGGAACACAATACACATAAATCCTATTTTTGGATCTTAGTTTAACTGCATGTAGGTTTATTTAGTACTCTCATTTTGGATATGATGTCAAGATAACCAAATGTTAACATTACAACAGAAACACATATTCCTTACTTACATTTCATTTTCAATTTATATTTAAATATTGGCGTAGTCTGTATACTCATCCACTTGTAGAAGAGTAATTTGTCGTCTCTGTTTGAATAATGGTGACGTGTTGCAGAGAATGTGTGTTTCTTACATAACAGCCCTTCAAATAATCTTTGAGCATGCTCTAAGAATGTGCTACAGATTTTCTTTAAAAACTATACGTGTGTTTTTGCGCTGTTACATTTGAAAACAAAATTAAACCATGTTAAATATTCTACATCACTGTAAAGGCCTAGAAGAAGTTTTAAAATTGGATCATAATGATAATTCACAGTGTAGTTGAGCCCACTGTAGGGACGATATGTAAAATTCACTTTTTTCCCCAGATATTGCTCTGGGAGTTGGCCATTGTATAGTTCTCACACTCAGAACAATTAGTATATGTACAGTATTGACTGTGTATTGTGAATGCTTATTGATTCTTATTCTGTCATAATGTTACTAATGTTGCCGTCACCACTCGAAAAAAACTGTAAACATTAAAATAAAATAGTGTATATTAACAACAATCTTGATGGTCAATTTATTTTACAAAATTCACACTATTCAACCTAAAATCTGCTGAAGGCTATTATAATAATTTTAATTGCAACGAATTTTAGACAATAATAAACAATTATAAATTTCTGACATAGGTGATGTCTGAGTTTCTGACCTGACAAAAAAGAGCATCGCTAATACAGACATTCCACCATCTTTTGGCTGTTAAATACCTCAGAAAATAAACTGCTTATGGCTTATTAAATATTTAAGGGCATTAATTACAATATAATCAGCTCAAATTATTTTCCGCGCACATGTCGATTTGCCAGCATTACTTAAATATTTTGCATTTGGCAATATAAACTTAGTCCAACTTGCAAAAATAAAAACAAAATCTATTTTTGACAAAATAACATGCAGAATTTGCGTATTAAGGCTGTCGTCAGTTCATGTAAATATCATCAGAAAGGTTTGCACAATAAAGATTTTTTTACATTATACGTCAACTCCGAATTATCTTCTAACGAAGGTAAAATTCCATTCGTTATCAAAGCAGTATTTGTAGCAGGTAATGTTACAAATAAAAAGTCATCAAAAATTTTACTTGAAAATGAAAGCAACACATAAATGTTTCCATAATGATCTGTCGCTGTCTTTGTTAAACCTCCATCCGTCTTAAAGCCCTTCCGAAAATCGCGCCTGCGGCCACATCGTCTCCTCCTGATGCGCTGCTCCACCTTCTGTGGCTCCTTAGCACCACATTACCTTCGCAAGCTAAATTAATACATGCCATGCGACAAACATCGAAATACTTCTGTCAAAAATCTGTAGTTACTGGCCGCAGACTGCAAGCCGTTAGCAATATTAAATATGCTGATAGCCTATGCATTTAAAATAGCGGGGGTAATTTTAGATCCCCCTCCCCCTCTCCGAAAAATCAGCCATCTGCCTTGACATTCCTTCCTTCCTTCCACCACAGAGAGCGCTTTGTCTCCGGTAATCAGGAAGCAGGTCTCCGCGGTCCCCCCGCACCGTGTTTGCTTTCTTCTGAGAGCCTATTCAACACCTCGATCGTCTAAATTTATACCGCATTGTAGGCGCCCAAGGCCGGCAGCGGCTAGCGCCGCCCCAGCTTCTCCTGCGAGCCGCCCGCTATCTGGGAGAGCCGCGGTGCGACTTCGGGGCTCGCCCCTCCTGCGGCTCCGCAGAAGGGGGAATGGGCGAGCCGCTGGCGGCAGCCCCGACCCGCAAAGGTTAAGTTGCTGAGAGGAAATCCCAAACGACATTTTCAGATTTAAGGCGGATCCCGGCTTCTGGTCATACACCAGAGCGAGAATTAGCTCCATTGTTTTATGTTACTCATACGCCAGTTAGAAAATTTGGCTGTCTCATTAAAACACAGGTCCCTCAAAGTCCCGCTCATTTAAACGTTCATAGCATGCTGAAATTGGATCATGGAATTTATAATATGCATAGTACTGGTAACATATATTAATGCATTGTAAATTTTTAGGTACCTGTAATGGTAATATATCAATAAGCTGCGTACAAGACAAGTAATTGCTGTTTTGATGGATTTGTCTGCTTTGCCAGAAACAGTTGGCATGAAGTTCCCCTGCTTTTAGTGCCACCATGCATCCAGCCTGTTTGTCTACATGTTGCACGTGAATAACACGTCCACACCTTATCAAGGGAGTGAAAGTATCCATCATCATCGAAAAAGTGATACATGTTATATATAAATGTGTAAGACTTTTAAAGATGACATATTAACACATGGGCATAAGGCAAAAATACAGTTAAAATACAGTTGCAGAAATAAGCAATGGACTTAAGAAAGCGCAGTTGTGATAAGCGTGCAAAGTCCCTGCAAGCCTCAGGTCAGTGTGAATCAGCAGGCGTCCGCAGACACTGCATACAGACATGCGCTCTTCCCATCCACCTCCGAGGGCGGCGTTAGCAAACACCTAGGGTTTGCCTTGCATCGCTCCATCCTGTCCTTTGGAGAGCCGGCCGTTTGCCTTTGTCCCCATGCAAATCAGCTCGAGGCCCAGCGTGAATGAGTGCTGTTTGAAGGGAGTGCGTTGGCAGCAGGGTGATCGAGATCGCGCCGTCTTTATCCTCCAGTCTTCACCAGCCGCCTGACGTCTACAGGCGAACCTTTGACACCGGTTAGACACCTTTGTAGGGGCTCGCAGGAAGTTTGCTTAAATAGCTGAGCCCATTCAGGTCCTGAGCTCTGGGCTAACACTGATTGCTATACAAGACGGCATACTGAACTTAAGCTTACAAGTTCACAACTATCATGTTGCCTACTGCCTCCCGTTTCCTTCCTATTTATTTTATTTTTTATTCTTTTTAATTAGAGACTGCCTGTAGCTTTAAATGCCATCATTTAAAGTCCAGGGCTCACTTCAATGACTGCAATAAAATGCAGCCATATATGTAAACATTAAGCGGAGCGGCTAACAGATAGGTGGGTTAAGTTAATAATCTGCAGGCTTTTAAAGCTTTATTAACGGCGCAAACCGGATGCAGTGAAGCATCTCACCTTCAAAATACCAGCAGAAAATACTCCGACTTTTCCTACCCATGTCAGTTAATGTAATTAGTCACATATTAGTTAACTGCATCATACGGTCCTTTCCATTGTTAAACAATTTAACACACACTTTACATTAGCGTCAGAGATGAGTACAATATCAGTGTCTTACTGATTATCGCATCTATAGCCTTAGATTGGCACCCCATTTTACACCGAGACACAAAACTCAATTATTTAAACATCGTTCCCTTTTGAGCGTGACGTGAGTTTTTAGAAATTAGAGAACAATGTCTCTACAAGTCAGGAAGTGGTGGCACAGCTATGATTTTCTCTCCACAGAACATGATACATTCATGTAGGAAGTGTATGAAAGTCCTCAAACCTGAGGCTGGGGACTCCCCTGTTCCTCTAGTCAAGGTATCTAACTAGTGAAATCCTCTGGTGTA
Organism: Petrocephalus sullivani; assembly: GCA_026780845.1. NCBI lineage: Eukaryota > Metazoa > Chordata > Actinopteri > Osteoglossiformes > Mormyridae > Petrocephalus > Petrocephalus sullivani. The sequence goes on from JAODKM010000043.1 coordinate 7,937,915, forward strand.
CTAACCGCTAAAACTATTAAATGATACAATATCTCAGTGTCGCCGGGCATAAGGTGTGTTGACATAATTTAAGCACATTCGGTGTAAAATAATGCCTTGTTTATGACAGAAGGCCCCTGCTTTGAAAGCTTTAAGCAGTTCATTCTAGAAGGCGACATACATATTTCTCTCACGCCCGCCTCCCTTTGTTTTGATGACTCACCTCCTGCAGGTCAATGCAGACCTTGGTCCTATCACACTGACTGGAGCGAGTGAGGCCAGCCTCTGTGGGGGGGTGGGCAGGGACTGACTGCAGAGTGGCTCCCTGCCAGCTAGAGCAGACCCCCCGCCAGAGCCCTTTAAGAGCTGTAATTTAAAAGCTATAAAACAGGAGTGCTTGTGGAGAGTGCATCGTGGGCCAGTCTCTGAGGGGGGGGGGGCGGGGGGCATTTTCCATCAGCGAAAGTGGACACAGTTTGAAGGCTGTGGTTTTTCTTGCGACGGTCCATGGGGAGGATGATGAGGAGGAAGGCCAGCTGGATGGGAGGGAGGATGTCCGCGTGTTCTCCGGTCGCCAGCAGCCCACTGGAGCATTCTCGATATTACCTCCAGCACTAAAATTTTATTTGCGACAGACATTGTTGAGCCGTTGGAGAGCAATGCCGGAACAATGGTGGCCATTGACGGGCTTGTAAAACCCCGATGGTCGGAAGCTCTATTGGCCTAGCTGGGGAAATGCAGCTGAGAGCAGGTTCATGTTCAGGACAGACGCAGCCAGAAGCGTGTAAGACGAATCTGGGAGGGGCGACGTCAGAGAGCCTCCTGATGCTGGTCCTGAGCCTCAGCCGTCCCACGAGATGGTCAAACCCTCCCCGCCAGGAGAACTGCCTGTGTGCTACCTCCCCTTATTAACGCCACTATATTAATAGTCTCAGCATTCAGTAAAACCAGTTGGGAACGGTCGGGATCCATCCATTACAATCACACTTAGTCGTCTTTGCTGCTGGTGGAGGATTCTGGGAGCAGAAATGCCCTTAGGCCAATAAGCCCCCTATACTGGCCGACACGTTTCTTTTAATGCTGGGCTCGTGTGAAGCTTGAACTAAGTAATAATTACTAATAAGATCCTAATAAATTAGGAAGTGTGCTTTGGAGTGAGTACTTCTAGCATATGTGTAATGGTCTAACGATGGTGTGACAGATAGGTGGGTCAGACAGAAAGAGAAAATAATTTTTTAAATCCAACTGCCTGGGTGAGTAGGGAAGGGGCTTAGGCTGTCAGTAATAGCTTAGGCTGTTTAACCTCTTAAACCTCTGAAATCAAGCTTGATTTGGGGGTCAGTGTAAATCTAGGGCCAAAGAGTGGCAAGCTGGGGAATCATATGTGCAGAATCATTGTGTCGTCCCACCTGGGGCAGATGTGTGCCTCTGTGGGGTAGGACTCTGTACCTGAGATCAGGAGGAGACTGGCTCAAATCCCATGACTGGCATAGTGATGCCACCATTGGGCCCTTGAGCAAGGCCGTTGACCCCAATTGCAGCAGAGACACTGTCTGCCCCTGATCAATGATGCTGACATCAGATTACAGCGTCTGCGCAGTTGCTGAATGTAGGGTAAGGTGTGGCTGCCCACGTTGCTGGGCAGGCTGGATTAGGAGGATGCCGGAGTTCCAGTCTCATTAGCACCAAACCCCCCCCTGACTCCATACCTCTGCCATCCCCTTTAGCTGGAGAGATTTTATCTCAGGATCCAGTTATATCCATGAGCTCCTAACAGGGAGACACTGGTTTGTTGAGCCCCTCTCCCCCACCCCATCTGAGAGAATAAGCAGAAATAAGCAGAAATAAGCAGATAAGCAGAGAATCAGCAATGGAGCCCGGGTTGGATGGGGGGGCACTGGCCACAAGCCACAGGGACCCCGCCTGGCCAGGGCGACACAGCCGCCCGCGAGGCTCCGCCGGCCTCACAGGCCCGCCTTTCTTCAGCCGAACAACAGGCACAGTGACAGCCGATGGGGTCACATGACAGGCTGGGCGTGCTCCCCGCTGCAGATGTTGTGGGGAAGGAGGAGAGCGCAGGGAGAGAGGAGCGTGGCGGAGCAAAGGGTCACAATGCAGCTTTTGTGTGTCCCCGTTCTCCAGCAGCTGTATCAGCCAGCCTCAGAAAAAGACCCCATTTGGACAGACAGAAATGAGTGAAAAGTCAATACTTTGGCCCAAGAGAGACAGCCCTCTTTGTGCTATAATGTTTGATGGCTTTTATTCTAGGGGCCCGAGGCATGTTTAATGTATGTACGTGTATTGTATCACGCTCAACTATCTCACCGAGTCACCCTCATAAATAAAAAGCTAATAGCGATTTCAACTCCCGGCTTTTCAAAGAGGACGTCCCTTTAAAATATAAATTTGGCAGAAACTCCCATGACTTTAAGGAAAGATCTTGCATGCCAAAGAGGGAACTTAACATTCACGGAGTAGGGGTGAACCACCCCCATATCCTTCCATCAAAAGATTCCTTTGGTCCTCTTGAAACAATTGTGCTTTACTTGAATGTTTTAAAATGTGCAAATTCCTGTGCAGGACATTGTCCTCTATGAATCCACTTCCCTCTGCTGGGGGTGTTGAATTTTGCTTTGGTGAAATAAGACATAAACAAGCGATTCAATCTAGCAAGTAAATAGCCCCCTTATATTGCATCCAGGTGAATGAAGCCTGAATGAAAAGGAGGCTCCCCCACTCAGATAATCGCCGTTTAATTAGGACCTTAATGTTTGTAAGCAGACCGTAGAGCGTGTTTCGCAGTGCACCCCACACATGGATCCATGCACGACATGCTGGTGCCATGACTGTGCCAGAGGACGGAGGCACAACCGCCGTGGGCCCCTGGAAGAAAGTGCCGCAAGCCTGGCCGACTGTCCAGGGGAGTCCCACCATCCTGATGTTGATGCAGCTGAAGTGTGGTCTTTAGCCACACTTCAAATCATCCAAAATTAACTTTTGCTTGTTTTTTTTTGCACTTGTTCGTCACTCGCTATTATTTCTCAGCCAAGGAGTGGGGTATTTGTGATGGTTTCTTTACTTATGTCCCACATAAAATGCATTTATTCAGCTGCAACTTCAAGGGCATCTGCTTGCAGGGGTATCTGCTTGTAGGTCATGACCCCTCAGACGGTACCCCACCTTCAGGCTGGGGGCACAGTGGCACTGCATAGAGCCATTCAGGGTTGGCCACTGAGAGCTTGCCTTTACCAGAGCCTGGAGAAGCCCATCTGCATCAAGAAAAGCTGAATAAATATGGCAGTCATGCATTAAGTCTCATTTCTGTAGCCGACTGCATGTTTCATAATTTCAGGCAACGGCCAAAAACTGGCAAAGCAAAGTGTTATTTTCCAGAAAAAACTGTCATTTCTCTACTGGGAAACAAAAGAGAAAATGACTGTGAGTCAGGTGCAGAGCTGCACACATTCCGAAAGCCACGGCACTGAGGTATTTGAACAAGCTCCAAGGGTGGTCTTGGCCGATTCAACAGATGCTTGAAATTTCAGCAACTGTAACCCAAAGCAGCACTGAGCATGTAATCTGTTTGTATTAGCGGTACACGTTTCCAAAGGACGTGAGGCCTTGGCTGATGCATTTATCAGAGAAATCAGTTTGCCAGTCTATATTAGTGACTGAAGTACTTGTTTAAAATGAAAGTATTTCCTTAAGCTGTTGAGTCTAATCATGGTTTCTACCATGTATGCTAGAGTTCAAAATCTGAAATATAAAGGTAACAATTAAAAATGTAGTTATCTGCCTGACTGTGAAGATGGTATACAGAGAATAGAGCATCGCACAAGCTATTTTCATCTCTTTATGGGGTTCTGACCTTCTCTGGTATGTGTCTGGAAATGTCCACGGCAATGTTTTAAAGGTATTTGGGGAGCAGTCAAAGGGATATCACACCAAAAAAACTTTCCGAGACAAAAAAACAGAAATTATGAGCGTATATTTCCGGTCAGTGATAGTGATGGAGATCCACATCAGAATCCCAGGCCCCGACATTCATGCAAACAGGAGTTGCAGTCCCTGGACCACATTCCCACTGCTGCTACAGAAGCATGTGTCCCTAAAGCAAGAATAAGGCTGACCCAAAAGATGGTAAAATCAGTTAATGCTGTAGCACTGAGATATCTCTAGGGAAAGTGTCCAAATACAATGTGAGAACGTGAATAGCGTTAATACAAGATTCATAAACACCAGCTAGACTTAAGAGCATTCTCTTAATTAAAAGGGTTTAAGCATGCTCAATTCTTATGATTAGCTCAACCTGAATTAAATTAGACTAAAAAGGTGATAATTCACTGTACTATTGGCACTATACTGTTTCTTCAGCGTGATTTTTACGGAAACCGTCTGTTAGACAGTGCTGGGTAAAATCCATCCATTTTCTGAAACCACCTGTTTTATTCAGGGTCACAGAGGGTCCGGAGCCTCTCCCAGAGGCTATGGGCACGATGCAGGGCACAATCCAAGATGGGGCACCAACCCATAGCAAGGCACACTCACACACACAGGCAAATTGGTAACTCCAATTAACCTCAGCATGTTTTTGGACCATGGGGGAAATCTGAGTACCCGGAGGAAACCCCACAACGACATGAGGAAAACCTGCAAATTCCACACACATAAAGCCATGGCAGAGTCTCAAAACCTAGTCCCAGGAGTGTGAGGCAACAGTGCTAACCTCTGTGCCACTGTGCAGCCCCAGCTGGGTACAATCACTTAATGGAATTTGAGTCAAAAATGACATATATCTTAACCAATCCCAACATGCCACGTGTTCACGGGACATTAGAGTTTCATTTGAACTTGGAAATTCCGAGTTCCTAGAGGGAAACTTCACCTGGGATGTCTGAGGAATCTACATAACCTCGACCTCAGGATGAAAGACGGCTGTGCCCTTTATCAACAGAAGTTAAACTTGTAGTCTTATACTGTTTATTAGCACTTACGCTTTATTGGTGGCTCATTAGATCGTTTGTAAACACAGTACCGTCCAACCAATATCTGTGGACGTGTTGTTACAGTGTTTTTATGCACAAAATACCACGTAATGTGTTTTTATCAACTGATATTGATAACAATGGGCCAGAACTGTGGCCTGTTTAGAGTTTAGGGTAATTTAGGCTAAATGTAAGTGAGCAAAGATAACAGCCATTAAATTGGGGTTATATGGAACGCCTGCATGGAAACATGTCCTTTAATAGTATGGATCAGTAAAGCTGCATCTTCAATCATTTCATTCCTGTCTATCGGTTGTGTTCTGTTGCTGTATAAATCTCCCATTGTTAAGAGTCTGGCTCCACCAATGCCACCAAGACCTTGTATCCAACACGGAGGCACAGCACACATTAAACCGAAGCAGACCAAAAGAGTTTTCCTTTGTAAAAAATCACAAAAACTAATCAGATTTCCCTCTCTGTTCTAATTCCACATAAACAGGTCCATAAACTCAGAAAGTTAACTGGATCGTCGTATCTCGCACTGTACTGGGGCACAGGTTCTTTTTAATGCCCAGAAGGAACAGCAAGGTGCTTTAAAGTGGTATTCAATTAGAAAGAAAGACCAGTTTGGTCACCATTCTGGCGAAAACAAGTTGAAATTTAAAAAATCCTAACCTCAAAATGAAAGTGAGGGGGTCATGAAATTATAACCATCATTATGAGTGAATAATCAATTTGTCTAATTTATGTGTATATTTGTAATTTTTCCATTGTGAGGACCAGATGTCCCAACAATGTAATAAAAACCTGTAACTTTTTACCCTGTGGGGACGATTTCTGAACCCCACAAGGATAACCTCAATTTATAATTATTTGTGAATGCAATTGAAAAATTTAAAAATTGTGGTTAAAGTTAGGGCTGGTTAGGGCTTATGGGTGTCAGTTGTGATTTGGGTTATGGTCGTTATGCCCATAGAAATGAATGGCGAGTCCCCATAAAGATAGGAATACATGGACTGCGTGTGTGTGTGTGTGTCTCTCTCTTCTTCTTTTTTAAACACTCAGTATTTCCCCTCCCACCTAACGGAGAGGCAGACTTTAATCACGTCATGCTTCCTCTGCGGTCACATTAAAGGTAAGGTTAACATATCCGCGACGGGAAGCCAGGTTTGTGGGCTCTTGGACCTTCGGTCACTGAATCCAGATCAGTTTGTCCTTTCAAATAACAGGGATGATATTTACACATAGAAAGTCAAACTGATGCCAAGTCGGTTGCTAATGGTCGGATGTAATGAGAATCGCGACGGGAGCCTGTACCCTTCGCCTTTAAGTGTGAAACTGAAATTTTTAAGGGGACAGAAAAATATCAGGGTTCGCCTGCTCGGCGGCGTTGTCTGTAAGCTACTTTTAAAGATATTTCATTTTCTTCCTTCCGTGGAATACATTAAAGGCTGGAGAAGCTAGAAGTAAAAGATTTGTGTTCGGATCTTGTATTTGTGTTTTTCTTTTGGCAATCGAGTTAATCAAATCCAGTGGACGCGCTATAGACTGGCTTTTTGGGCGGACGGCGGATTTAAAATGAATGATCAGTGGTTTATTTTGGAGCGGTGTACTAATCTCCTGTTGATCATTTAAAAGTTATTGATCTGCAGCTGTCCTTTATAAAGAAAACCATGGAAATGAAAGGAAATTGCTTTTTGAATTGTAGTTGAAAGTTTTGTATTTTTTCTTGGGTAATGTTTAAGTCTTCATTTTAAAAGTTGGCTGATCACTGATTCGTGTCGCGTTGGAGATTTTTTTAATATATATAATTGTATTTTTCCTAGTTTGAAAGATTGCAATGAAATGCGGGATGATAAAGAAAATGGAGCCAGGAAAAGTAAAATCGGCAGCAATGCGTTAAATCGTGTAAAGGTGTAAGATGGTGGGGTGTAGATGTCTTCATCAATCGATGCTTAAAATCCAGTTTATAATGAACAAGAGAATTCACAAAATAATTATACGCTGAAGGGGGGTGGGCAGTCGGTGGTGATGGGGTGTATTTACTATGAGTGTGCCCCCTCCTTTAAAAAAGAAGGCCAAACGCAATGGCCTGAATGTGCAAAGGAGATTACATTTCGTTCGTCTCTCCATCAATTTTCTGTTTAATGTCACCGAGCCCCATTGTGGGAGAAGAAGACGACGCGTCATCCAACCATAAATCTGAGATTATAGAGCCTTGAGCAGGCTGCTCGGTCTCCTGAATGGATTTGCTCTGCTTTCTGGACTAGATAACAGTTTTCTTAAGAAATAGAAAGATCGCAAAAAATACCCAAAATGTGTCCTGTATATGGGGAAAATGATTCATCGATTTTAAATTAACTACTGCTACAATACTACGGCTTGGCCGTTTTTGAGTGGATCTGTAATCGAATGAAAAGGAGCCGGTGAAGATTTTCTTCTGTTTCCAGGTTGTTTACATTTTTATTCGTGTATTTTATTGTTTATATCCAAATCATTAGTGTATATTTTTGGTCTTCTTCAGGGGCTGGCATATGTATATGTATAGGTAGGTACTTCAGGTTTTACACCTTCAAATTTACTATTGAAAATGTATAACCACTTTATCTAAGCATTATTTTAAGAAGGCGTGCTTTATTGTGAAATACAAACGCGTTTAAACAGTCAGAATTTAATAATTATGAGAAATAATAAGACGTTTAAAAACTCAATTGATCATCTTTGGCCGGTTAAATGTTGAATTTAACTTGATATCTTCGAGCATACTGCTATCGTATTTCTATAAAGTAACGTAGATAAACGGATTCCGGCGGTTGCTGCATTTTTCTAGGCTTAATTTTTAACTTTCACGCGCCATTTATTTGAACAATTAATAGACCCCATCACTTAACGCTTATAGCAAGAGTTCAATCCAAATAATGGAAATATGTGTTTTACTAAACAAATCTCATCAGCAGCTTAATTTAGCTTCTTGATTGATTGCTTTTCGGGAAAGGAGACGTTGGTAACCAATTCACGGCAGACTGACGACTCCTTTAAGACAAACATTACACACAAGCAGCGGAAAAAACATCGTATTTATTGTCCGTATTACCTTTGTAGCCTAAGCAATCATACGATCCGAAGTAGGTGTTTGTTGTAGGAAGCTAATAAACTTTAGACATGAACATCGGTTTGTATTAAATTGCCAGTTTATAAATGTTTTGTTTTTTATTTACTTAAAAAAATCATGGTACTAGTTTGTTTTAACTAAACAATATTTATCCACAAATGAATGAAATCTGGATGGTTGTATAATTTAAATATGTTAATCAGTGGAATTTTCCAGGTAAAACAATGGGGACGTTACTATGAAAGGTTAGGGTTTATGTCGAACGTTTTACATTTTTAGACAGTCGTTTTAGCATGCAAATGTTTATTCTTATACTGTAAGTTGCGAAAACACGTTTTTGTATGTAAAGATATTTAATAAACAGGCTATTTGTTTGAATGTGGATGCGGATACACGGTAGGCCAACCCCTTGTATTGTTCATGCCTTACTGTATATATTAAGGCTACTAGGTCACAAGGTTAGTTCGAGTCACCGCACACATCTCATCTTAATGAAAAGACAGCGAATTGCGTTTACCATTATAGTAATTAAATCATCAGATGTATATTCTATTGTTCAAATCTCCTGTTTCTAAATAAACTTATCTGCGGGAACGTAAAATGAAAAATGCAGCACGATGCTATTTTGATATTAATCCGGATTATTATTAAACGACGTGCCCTTCAAATGTAGAGTTTAGGTTCTCACCCACATGGGAGGATTTAATGAGATGGAAAAATGGAAAACATTACATATTGTGACACAACCGCTGTACTGCAACACGATATTAACCCATTTGATTTGGTTTGATTAACCCATTTTAGGTTTAGTTTGGTTTGATTATATTTAAAAAATTTTTATAAAATATAAAAATCTTCTGCATATGGAACCAACAAGTTCCTGATTATAATTGTTGTTACCGCAGGGGTTAGCCCGCACTGGTAGAAAAGTAGTGATCGTTTATTTTTATTAAGTATTGCAGCATCGCTAGTGTTACATTAAGCTTATCTCACGATATCGTTGTGTATATATTGAAACTGCAGTGCATGGGAGGCACTACTGATTAAAATGTGTTGTGTTTTCTGTAAGTCTGACTCATGGTAGAATTGAAATTAGGATCACGTGCATCTCAGTTTCGCTTTACTACTAGTGTGCGTTAAATTCAGCGTGGATTAAGCAAGGGAATCTATTGTAAATGCATTTTAATATAAATTTGAGTACTTAAAATTCAATTAAATTTTACAAGAAATACATTTCTATCAGTGATACGCGAGTCTCTAACCCCTTGTCTCATTAGGTCTTTATGTTACATTATATAACGTTTCTTGCCTAACACTCGGAGTTTACGTTTGTATTGTATTTTGTCTGTTTAGTAACTGGTTTTCAGCACTAACGACGCAGTTTGTAATTCAGATCATAATTCAATTTATGAATGCAAATATTCAAACAGTTCACGGTATTGCTTATATTAATGCAGTGTATGATTAAGTAATATATTTTCCATCACGATCACGGCAGGTTGTCTTGGACGCTTGTTGCACAACTTGAATCAAAACGCGATATATTTGAAACGATTTCTTGAAAAAATCAAAAGAAAAATCATATAGATTTGTTTTATTGGACCATTGTTTATAATTAATGCATCTAATAGCTTTAAATCCCTTGTATTTGTGCGTATCCGTTATATTTTGAAAAATTGAGTGTTATCCTATACAGGAATAATTGAGATGATTTGCATCGAGCTCACATGCAATTCGAACGGAAAATTGACTGCATAGATCTTGAATTATGTTATTTGGAGGTACGGCTACAGGCCATAGCCTGATGAGGCGTTTCATACACTTGAAGTACGTTTTACATTATATGTTGCAAAGAATGAATAACCAAGTTACAATCATATCAGTAACATAGCTTTAAACAAACCGATACCTGGAATAACGTTTGATTGAAATCAGTAACTGTTATATATAAATAATAGATGTTTATGGAATGGTAGGCTACCTAAGACACCATAATGCATGATATAGATCGTTTCGTTTTTCACGCCCACATCATTTTCCGTTACGTTTTACGTGTTATGACGTTCGTTGTTTAGTGCACAGACAACGTTGTTTAGAAAAACGCTGGGTTGATCTTATTTATGAGAGTATATGTAAAATCCCTGTAGCAAAAGTCGTTTTTTACTGAAAACAACACTATCTCGAAATCAAATATCCCAGTTAAAGATCTCCAGTGGCCATTGGATACACCCAGTAAATAGGGCTTACCATTGTAGAATAGCTGACCTACAAGGTCTTTATGCATTGAGGCAGTCATTATCAGTTAGCGATCAAGAAATACATCTCAAACAGCATGAGGCTCGGCGTTATTGGTACTCATAATATAGAACTAATATGAACGTTGTCGCTTAACTGTAAGACTAAGTTTTTCAAAAATGATTATGGTGTGGCATGGTTTATATTCAAGTGGTGGACTAGAAAGCATAATTTAAAATACCTTTACAGATTGGCATCATGTATATATTTGAGGGTCTCGGAAAGTGTTTACAAACGACATTTGAATTTTAGTCTATTAGAAACAAATACAGCTGCCCGTTACTTTTGTAACAGCAATTCCTGTTAGAACATGACCACGTTATGTAAAGAAGTCCGTTTATACCACGCATTGAACCCATCAAAAAACCGCTGACTCAACAAACTAGCTCACGTCCGCCTCAAACAAATTGCGAATTGTGGTCTGCTTTTAATGGGCTGTAAATTGCCATGTTGTGACACTAACGGAAATGATAGCCATTGTGTTGACTTTCATTTCGGACCTGGTGAAGACAGAACTGGAATATGACAGCCCGGTATCATCTCGTGTACTCCATAATCTACGTGCAAAGCTGTGAATCAAATAATTACTGGCGATTCTGACAAATATTTAGCTATTTCTCAATTATTTAAAAACCAAATTTGCCATAGGCCTATTGATCAACTAACGTGTCTACAAGCCTGCATAAACTATCGAAACCTGAAACCTAAACTTTGCATCAAATATTCATGTCAGTGTATCATATTACATTGCGCATATACATAACATGGTTATGGGGGAAAAGGAAAATTTGTGATATTTATAATTTTTTAATTGAAATTCTACTTTGCTTAGTAGAATGACCACATGTTTTTTATCGTGCTTGAGACGTCTTGGTGATGATTATGGTGGTCACATCGCCTTTTCTCCTTCTGGTCAGCAGTGTTTTCGGCGTCAGAAAAGACCGTTGTTGCCTTTCATCTACCGAAAACGAGATGTTTCCGCCATTACACATTTTCTTAAGTTGCCTTCATCCTAGGTTCGTGCATTCCGGACAAATATCCGAAAAGGTCGATCATACTGTACCCTTGCACGGCCCAGCTGGTGACAAACGCTCTCTTCCGGTCGCTGCTTGTGCATAGAAAATAGACGGGAAGCTCCATCTTGTAATGCTTCATTTACCCGAGACAATCTTCTTCGCAGGACTGGTCTGCTTCAGCAGCAATCAGGCACTCCACATTAATTACTCCGACGTTTCCACACAGAGCACCTACCCAGCACCCTGGCTCCTGCCATTTGTTTGAACTACACATGCACTCGTCATTCACACGGTAGTTCAATCTCCCGGAATATACGCAATTCAACCGAAGGATGGGTGACTGCATGGATAGATAGAAAATGGAATAAATAAAGTCGGCCATCCTGACTTTGCAGAAACGTTAACAATTCTTCACTTCTCCACTCATGGTACATAGGCCTATAGGTCGTACACGCCTATCCGCGAACATTTTGGAGAATGTTAATGTGCTACACATTAAATAAATACTATAACCTTAACACAGGTGAACGACTCCGAATTTTCTATCACCGACCTATACACACTATTAAGCACTGAGCTGAATAATTTAATAGCTTCGGTGTAAAACATTAAGTTGAAGTTTTATTTTTATACACCCACGTCTCAAGCTGTTAAATCTACAGCCAGATCACCAAAACAAAGGGGGGAAATCAATGCCCCTTTACCAGCAATGGTTTTAGCGTGTAGAAAATGCGTGTGGGCGACGGGTGCTGGCGCTGGAGCGAGGGGCCATGGGTCGCCACCCAGTCAAAACACACATCTGTGTGAATATTACAATGAGCCCTTAGATTTCGCCAAAGTGGCATTGCGCGCTGGAAAAGGTGAGTTCTGAATTTACTATGTCAGATCGAGACCATTTACTACTCACTCAAATGCCTCCTATTACATTTATTTTGTTTAAAACTGAGCTCCGAGTCAGGAATTTTATAGCAGGATATTTAGAAAGAGCTTATACGGTAAATATGCATACAGGTATAAATAACCTACCTATAGTTAATGTTATTTAATCTTTCCAAATCACATCGAGGCCTATTTAATACTCTTATGTTAATTCTGTAATTTGATAATGATATTTTATTACCAAAACGCTATATCTAAACAATGTATTAACGAAATGAATTGCAATATCTGTCCAAAAGAAATTTAATCATTTTTGGTCACCTAGAATAATACAAAAATATAGCAGGTATGTAAAATTACCGTTTTTAATATTAGTTATTTGTTCTTCAAGAGGACGCCACATTTCGTTCGATGTAATCTGAAATGTATTATGAACTGAACGACGATAATGCACGACGTACGTTACACCGTCATTAGCGTAAAGGAACTTGGCTCTTAGTTTTACGTTGGCAATTTTAAACTCATTTGATTCTGATATTAACCGATATCGATTTACAAAAAAAGTCAGTAAGAACATGGAACTGCAAAACTTTTGCAAAATGACAAATGTTTGTGAAATCCTCTCCGTTATTCTTCTTGGGAAGAGCCTTACGTTTTCATTTGGCGGCGCTTCAGATCCTACCAGTACAGTCTTTTCTTCTTCAAACGTTATCTTAGGCAACTCTAAATCGTCGTTTTAGCTGCAGCCATCTTTCATGCAAATTACGGAATTTCACCCTACAACGTTAACTGCGACGCTGTTATTGCGTCGAATCGGGACAGGATGTTTTAATACATGTAATTTGCCACTTTTTTATCCGATTTCCTTTGATTCACTCTTGACTCTCCAGTGGATCTAGGGCCAGCGAGGTCTGCCCAAGGGAAGCCTTGAAACAGTCTCTCCTTATCTCCTTTCATCATTCCATTCTGGGCTGCCTTGAAACCACAGGGCCAGTAATTGCTTTCTTCAGACAGCCCAGTGCGGACTGGCCAGCAGCCAATCAGAGGCTTGTTTATGCTTTCTGATTGACAACGTGCTGGCAGCGCGAAAACCAATCACAACCTAGAGTGAGACAATAAGTTTTCAACACCAATGGCTATATATTATATATACATTTTTATTTCAATAATACAAATAAATGATTAAAGTGTCCATTAAAACAGTTTTCATAACCTTGCTAGTATTTGTCGTTTTAAACAAGTCTTAAAACTAAATTCGTATAAAATCTGTTGGAATCATTACATAATGCTCATCTTTTGTCGTTTGCGGGTGTGGAAAAAGGAAAACCCTGTTTTTTCAAAGCCCTCAGTACCACAGCTGGTAGAATTTAATGTGCTGTGCACTTCCGTTAGAATGGTATAGAGGTTACCATGCTGGCGATCAGGACCACTGGTTAGAAGAACAGAAGGACGCACTAAGGACCCACTGGAAGTAATAGTTATTGAAGTATCACCGCTCTGTATCGGTGTCGCTGCAATGTTGATTAATTTGTTTCAGTATGTCAGTATGGTATGTCCAAAAACTTAATATAGGTCTACATATATGTTACTGACAATGAAAGACTAATTAATTACAGTTAATTCTTATAGTACTGTTTAGTAATAACAGATTAAAACAAGAATAAAGCTCTAAATCATTCCTATACAAAATGCCATTTGTTGCATTTCCCTTACGAATTACGCACGACGGGAGTTACGCTTCATAGATCAGTGGGGGGACTTGAATTAGGCGCCCGCCGTTTTGTTTAGGTCTCCCAGTAGCTCTGCCATTGGTCGAGCGCGTCGGCCAATGGCGGAGTCCGTATGTCCCCGGGCTACCTACACGAGCACATTAACATACGGGTATCCGGCCAATGGGCGAACGTGTTTACCCTCCCTGGGTTCGGAGGCACGAGCTGAACGAGGCGCTGAGAAAGCTGTTTGGAGGTTCGAATTTCGATTCACTAGACAAGGAGCCAGAAGTTCGGCCTAGCCCATCTAAGCAGCTACCATGTAAATAATGTAACCATTTCCACCAGCAACTTTTAAACTTTTTTTGTTCACGACCATTTAAATTATATATTGTTATTCGAGGAATAACTTACCAGTAAGTAATCTGTTTATTGTATATTTTATTCCATACTATATGTGATACTAATTCTGTATTATTTTACTGGAGAGCCTGGTATTGTTTGTCAATTTGTAACATTAAAACCCAGTTCCAAGCTCAATAAATCTCAGACAAAGCCGCTGTATTTTACACTATTAAATACTCATAGAATCGCTGGAATCCAATTACTTCGTGCACGTTTGTACCTTCATTTTTAGTGCAAATCAGTAATTTTGGACCTCTCGCACATTAGTATAATTTGTAACATGATCAAAATACGTTATTTGGACGATTTCGCACATATTTTTTTTAACACGGAATAGCTTGGATTAAAAATAACAATTCATTATGATGGCAGCTTTTTTCACATATTTATTGACTGAAGCAAGCAAGATGAAATCGATTTACAAATTACAACAAAATTACAAGGACGACACATTGTAAGTTAATAACCTCCTTTCGCTATGTCATTGTTTTATTTAAATATGTAGTCTATATTTATTATTTTTACAGAGCGATTTTATTGTAATGTCAATGGATTAGTTCTTCATATAAAAGGTTTTTTGGCTTTGATTGAAACGGAACGTCCTTCGTCTTGCCTGAAGGAGTGTGTTTATAATCGTACCCAGCCACGGCGCAGTCTCTTCGGTCGTCCTAGGCGCGGTGGTCGTCTCGCACTCGGCCTGATCTATTCAAAACAGCATCTCGAATAATTATCAGGTATTTAAATCCAACTACGTTTTCAACCGAAAAAAAATGCATTATGTTTGTTGCAGGCTTAAATTCAGAATCGGGCACATTATTCATAATTCAATCCAGACGTTGCTTTGTTTCGACGGACGCTAGTTTTTCTAGTCATATGAAGCCTAGGCTATCGCTAGGCGTTTTTTTCTGAATTAAAAACGGTAGATGTCGCATTTGAAGATTTATAAAATGTTATCGGTTAAATTTTAATGCAGTACCTGCAATAATTATGTCTTATTTTCACGTGTTTTTCCGTTATGAAGGACTCCGAAGACTGACTAAGCAGTGTGGAGACAATGACAGCCTGAGTAGTTCTCAATGAAGTTAAATTGCGAGCGCATTTTAAAATCGTAGGCGTTTAATTTTTATATCTTACCCTTTTTCAATAGCCCCTTACTTTTCCCACATTGCGCAGTTAACCAAGGTAGCGTAAGAGCATATAAACACAAATGTAAATATCGACATCAATCGTTGTAAATATTTATTTTAAAAAGTCAGGAAGGAGGTGTTATAGCTTTATACCAAAAGTATATTCTTGTGTGGTTTTCAATATATAATTGAAACTGGGAATGTATTATGGAGTTGTCTGAAATACGTTTTTATCCTAGGCCTGTACAACCTAAGTAGCCTACTGTTTGATGAGGAAGATATATACTAATCACTCAGTTCAAAATTTTCTCTTGCATTCAGTGAAACATTTTGACTGTCTTAAGATCCTAAGCCTATTGCGATTAAATACGGTGGTGTATGACCTATTGCTCGTAAATGGATTTTCAGTTAACAGCTAGATTCTTATGCTCTATGTCTCTAATAGTTGCTATATAATGCATCACCGAAGCTGACCTCTATATAAACACATGTCATTTATAGATGAAACGTTGAGTTCATTTATTGTGTACAACCTTCGGGATCAAGTCTGTTCTTTTGTACGCCTGCACTTCAGCATCGTAATAAAGTCGGAAACATAAACACACATTCACATATGCTTGCAAAATCAGAGTCTGCATCAACTAATATTTAGTTGTCTAAACGCAAAGACATAAATGTATATTGGCATCCACGGTGCCGTTAAAGGTCATCTCTGTCCTCTAATGACAAAGGAATCTTACCTCCCGGAGACCTGCCCAATTAAAGAACACCCTGAATCTGAATTTGATTGTCACCCTGATAAATCAGTTTTATACTGTGAATCATTAATTCCAAAACTAGTTAATGGATAAAAACAGTTGTTTTCTAAATTACCATTCAAACGAGAGAAAAAATAAAATGCATAATAAATGCATTGTAACGTATATGTATCGCTGAATTTGAATACAGAGGAAGACCATGGGGTGAAACGGCCCGAAACGTTATATAAACCAATTCACTCTTATTAAAGTAATAAGGGTATTTTTTTCTAATTTTACGGTTGTAAAGCCGAGATGTATCCATATAAATGTGTCCTTGGGTTTGAGAAAGCCTCCATCCTTGGAAAACACAATCTTAAGACATGCAGGCGGCTGGATCTCTGTATATGAAAGAGTGTGCGTCTCAGAAACGAAGGTCGTCAAATATCTCCCTTAAAAAAGCGCAGGAGTTGCTGATGCCGACTTGTTTTCTTACAGCGTTTACAGTCACCCCCACAAACGTGTCTCCGTGCAGTAAGACTCACCCTACAATAGTTACAGTTATTCGGACGTTTAACCAAACATTTGCTGCGGAGAACTAAAGTATGCCGCGGCGCAGCTCCTTTTAAAGCACGTTTTATTTATTGTGCAAGATTCCCGTTTCGATGTTTTGCATAACATGTTCCAGCGTTGTTTTTATTCAGCAGCCGCTGTGTTTCTCTCTTGCAGAAAAGACAATGGTCGGAAGCTACTTTTAAGCTCTACCGATATGCTGACTGCAATACCTAGAAGAAGTCCCACAAAGGAATTATATTATTTGGGCTGCTTTCGATGTCCTGGGGATCCCCGCTGGGTTTCGGATTAATCACATTTCAACAAAATGGAAGGCCGGGATTTCGGCCCGCCACCCCACCTCCTGTCTGAGCGGGGTGCCTTGGTCCACCGCACCGCCTCTCGGATTGCTTCTGCCGGCCACGCGTCTGTACAACATCCCGGTCACTTCCAGACAGGAAAATACTATTCGTCCCACCTCCCAATGGCACCGCATTCAGGTTTGTTTGGCGTCACGTTTTATCGTTTAAGGGCACGAATTATATGCATTTTAATAGGTTCAGGCTGAATGTTCTTTTTTTCCAGTCGCTGGCGTTGTATTTCAGTGGCTTTCTCTGCGTTTTTTAAGAGTGACTCCGAGGATTTACCCCAAACAGTCATTTATACAGAAAGGAAATTATTGCGACGGCATGACAATTTTGAAAATTAGAAATTACCCCGGACCCCTGTTTTATGTAGTATTTTAGTAATTAGTCTAATGTTTACGTTTATTGAACAGTTTAACGTGCCTGAAGGTGTTTTTAAGCGTCGAATGTCCAATTTTAAGAAGCGAATTGTTGAAATCAGAACCTACATACACGATGCATGTATTGCTTGTGCTATTTCTAAGCCGTAAAACGGCCTGCGATTTACTCAATTTTTTGTCGCTTCTTAGCTACTTATTATGATGGTTTTCCGCTCTTAGAATATTGGTGAAATCTTCTCCTTAGGCTACTAATATAAATGTTTTACTGTTACCCGGCATTATTTCTCGGTCTTTTTATTTCATGCTCCCGACGCCTTCGTTGCCTTTTGGTTGTTATTATTATTATAAGCCGTGTGTACATTAGATAGTGGTGTTTGCTGCCGCACGCCGGTCGAAAGGCTGGGCTGCCGGGGTTCCGGCCCGGATCTGTCCGGGGTTCCGCCGTGAGCACTGAGCCGCTCGGCAGGGGAGAGAGAGCTTTGTGCGCCCGGTCTCATTCTCATGTTAGTTTGCACGGAGACCAGTGTTAATTATGTCATCAGTGCAAAGGTATTTTTTATTCTGTGGTATGCCCAAATTATAACCATGAATCATGCTTGTTTTGTTAGTTATATATAACGCCAGGTAGCCTATGCGTGCATATGTATATGGATGTCAAATATTATAGGTCTTGTATTTGTTTGTGTGTATGGAGCGGATCAAAATATTGGGGGAAAAACTGGGAAAGAAATACACGCCGTTAGAAAATAAAAATCATTAAACTTCGTGATGATTTGAATATCAAACACAAAAGCTTGTGTTGTGATCACCGCTGTTTTAACAAACGGCTCAATTTATCTGCATGCCAAAGCTACTATTGACAAATTTGGACGATGAGCTCGGAGTTTGGAATTTTGTGAAAGGCTGTGTGCGTTTTAACAAAAATACTTTATTGCCAGCGGAACAACGCGTTGAAATGCTTTGTGGCTCGTCTTCTACTTGGTTACAATGTCATGAAATGTAGGCCCTATTATTAATCTGTATTATGAAATCTATGGACTCTGACGTTGGTCAATTATGGTTAACAATATAACACAATGATGAGAAACAGATTTGGAAGAAATGTTCATTCTAGAGGGGCTGCTACTGCAAAATCGCTACCAACAAATTTAGATAGCGCAGTTGTACGAGAAAACAAAATTTTTTCCTCGCTGATAATCGGCTTTTTTATTTACGGGTGGCACCAATTGAAAAAATGTGTGGTTAAAAAAATAATAATAAAGTGCGCAGTAAAACGGAGAAACGTAATTGTTCCCGAATGCGAGCGCTGTTGCTGTTGAAGGTGTGCCATCTCTTGGCCAAGGAGCTGTCAGTCTGCCACGTCTGGCTTCCCAGGACGCGTGGGTCGTGCGGCGACCGGAGGGGGCATGTCAGATGACGGGACCGCCGGAGAGGGGCGATCGCGGCGCTGCTGACACCGAGGAGATCATCGGTTCTTTCGCTTTCATTCCGCTTTGCAAAGAAACGACCCGACAAAAGTGGGAATGGAAGGCACTCAGCGTGCGTTTATTACTTTGTTGACCGTACGATTGCTATCTTGACAGGTTAATGGCTTAAACGACTGAATCTATGTGATTTGCCTTTTTCCTCCCCGTTTTTTCGCTAGAACTGAAAACTGCAGGCTTAGAGTCTCGTTTGCTTCGAAGTGGCACAGATAGCCCGCAGGATTAGGTCAGTTTTAATGTGGCTGCTTTTCACAAGGGGTCCATCCCATTGTTTTGCTTCTGTTGTTCACCTTGGCCTACATTAGTAGAGCTCCGGCGTGGATCGCTTTTATCCGCTGCATTACATGCCGGGGGGCCGGGAAGGAAGGGGGGGGGGGTGCTGCTGAGGTGCTCTGGTGTTGCTTGGGATGAGCCGGACTTGTTGCAAGGGTATTGGTGCTGGAACGCGGTATAAGGTGCTGGGGGCACTGGGTAGCAGGTATCAGCCTTTCTGCAGAAAGTACCTAAAAGAAGATACGGCTGATTGCTACCAGTATATTACAATAAATACTTAAAAACAAAATAAAAACTTTTTGAAATAAGATCAATATTAAGTTTGTTCGAGAACAGTGTTGAATTCAGTGTGGTTCTGTTACCTGTAATTTTGTGTGTGTGTGTGTGTGCAGTTGGCATTTTAGGCCTGGGAATTATGAGCTCCTCCGGGTTCCTCCCTTTGACTTTCTGAATCCTGGGAAGAATGAGGAGAAAAGTTCCAAAAGAACTCTGAGAAGTTTAATCAGGTCACTAAAAGTGTGAGGTCAGGAAATGTGGGGCTGGAGCATCTTTCACAGTGTTGTCCTGTAAGTAGGAACCCCATGTAGGTCTGCGCCGCTGCCTGGCGACCGCGGGGTGGGACGACCTCCTCACCACATCCTGCCCTATAGCAGCACATTTTGGACTCCGGCAGATGCCGGGTCGCTCCTGGGGCACAGGTGGTAGTGGGGAAAGGGGGGGGGGGGGGGGGGCGGCCCCCCCCCCCCCCCCGCCCCCCGCCCGCGGTGTCCCCGCCACCGCCGGGGCGCGGCTCCGCGCGCCC
>JAODKM010000043.1:8029978-8043038 GCA_026780845.1 Petrocephalus sullivani
TGAGGAAATCCTTCTGGCCCATTTGTTGGCGACGTCATGGAAGAAATTCATATGAGAATCCCCTGAGAAGGGGGGGAGGACAATAACAAACACTTTTTTTTACTCAAGTAGAAGATGAGGACAATCTTAGACAATGGGCTGGACGGATTGTCTTTGCTAAAATAAAAATAAAACGAAATAAAGCCTAGGTAACACGTGCTCAGCCCATTTCAATGCACCATGGTTCGTGGGTAAAGAAACCTCTACTTATGTACTTTTATGCACTACATGCAACCTATAAAGTATGCAGTTACCTATCTACTGGTTTTAAGGCTGTCCCTGATTGTGAATTATACACCATATATACAGATTCTCCACACTCATTGGTTGTCCTGAATATCATCCACTTTGAGCCACAGAACTTTTAGTATGACCCACTTTTCCACCGGTCATCATGGTTACGCTCCATTTGGTCCTCACTTAAAAGACTGACCAGTACTTCCGCATCCTGAACGTTGCCATCCATCACACCTGTCTAATCATTACATTTACCTGTGGTGATGGGCAAACTGTAATAAAACACTGTATATTAGTTGTACATAAGGTCCTGATCCTGTCCCTTGGAAAAAGGCTATATTAAGGGGGTCCCATTCAAACCTCACCACCAACACAGATCTGGCTTTACAGCCCCCAGAAATATACCCTTGTAGTGCTGCTGACTTACCTGAATAGTAGGTTATTACATTTCCAACCATCTACTGGTTAATATTAAACAACCTCCAGCAAATACAACAGACATCCATACAAAGACTTCAGTTGGGCACATGTACCACAGTGCATTAACCTAATTTCTGTCATTAGATTGGGGGGCCTATCACGATATACTGTTTCCCAGATCACGCAGTCAAACACCCAGTGTGTTACCTACAAATGCAATCACAGCCTCTCTGAGAGGGTGCGGAGAGGCGAAAGTCTGGCACCTGGGCGGTGGTGGGGGGGCCGCTATGTAAAAGAGTGCCCCTCCCAGCTTCTAAAGCCAAAGAACACCAAAATGGCTCCTCCCACAAACAACACTGTGCTTGCTAATCATTAGAAATCAACCCCAGGTGCGTGATGTGGGGCGCAGAAATCTCCAGCATACCCCTGTACTACCCAGTTCAGTCAAAATTAAATAACAATAAGAATAAATGCTACAGGTTAAGTCACTTCCCTTCAGATCCTCAAAAGCAGAAAAAAGATACATCTTAAATTAGAATACATTTCAAAGAAACAGACATGCTGTCAGTTTGCAGAAGTTTGGAGGTGGCGTCCTGGCAACAGCGCTTCCATGCCGGTTTCCGTGGAGACATGCCGGAGCTGCAGTAAACATGCCGATTACATACAAGGGAAAGGCCTCACATGTACACATGGGCGCAGCACACAGCTTAGGACAGAAAACATGGGTGGCAAAATGTGGCTGGTGTGCTGAAAGAAAAAGGAGATTAAAAAAAGCAACAAAAATAAACATGTGTAGGAGGAAAATAAGCGACACAACTGCAAACAGCACAAAGTCAGAAAAGACATTGCTGGATTCCCGCTTTCAAAAGACCAACAATAACAGGAGAAAAAATGAAATCATAAAAATAAATACAGTATGCTCTCAAAAACCCAACAACATTCATAAGATCCATGTTTCAGGTGCTGGACCCCCAGACTCGCCGATAGGGTTGCTCTCCACCAGTCTTGGGTGGGGGTCTGACCGACGTGCGTCCGCCGGCCCCTCAACCCCCCCCTCCTAGTCCTTGCACTGACTGACCGGTCACCACGAAGACCTTCAGCTTGCGTCGGTCCTCCAAGTCTGCCGAGCCTCGACTTCCTCGGGTACGACCAACAGGAGTTCGCAGTTCTTCCCTCGCAGCTGATGTCGTAAGAATTTCCTGTCCAGTGAGGGAGGGGGTGTTTAGGGTGGTATAATGAGAGGAGAGCCAGGAAGCCTTGCTTCAGCTTCGATTCGTCTGTGTGAGGTATACATAAAGGCTTAAGACAGAGCATCAAAACCATACCTCCCCCTACAGCACTAGTTTCTACTAGTGCAGAAACAGATCTGAAAAGACAGCAGCTGGTTTGAGAGCTTAAAACGTGGTAAGCTGTTGAAGTATGCCTCAAAATCAGCCTAGGCTGGCTTCACTATTCATGAATCCAAAACCGATACTCAGATCCGTATTTCACATGTTAGGATCGTAATGAGGCTCTGCCCCCTTCTTTGCAGACCTGGGGCCAGTTGTACAAAACACCTTAAGTTTTCCTTTTAAGTATGATACTTAATTTCTCCTTAGCTGTGCTGCCCAGAACCCCTTACAAGGTTTCCTTAGTTAAAGAAAAACATTAAGGGATTTACTGCACTGAAAAAGATTTTACGGCAGTAAAATAGTACAGTTTCCATGGAAACCATTTGTTTGTATGCAGGTGTGCCTGCTCGTCATACCTGTTATTACATCCAGTGTTCATTTTGTTGACAAAAATGTTTATGAAAATATGGCCTGACGAACGACTTTTGCGTAACGATAACTAAAACAAAAACAATATTTAAATGTGCAAATAATAACAATGACAAAATGAAACATTATACATCTGCATATTATGCACATTAAGCTCTTTTGCACATTACACTTAAAAGTATTTATTTTTCTTTTTCCATCATATTATACCTTGGCATTTTGTGTGGACAGCAAAGTAAGAATTTCATTGCACAGAGAAATGCACTTTTCTACTGCACATATGACAATAAACACTTTGAATCTTGTCTGATGAATATTCCTAAAATAAAAATTAAAGCCTGATTTCCACTGGTGGTAACTTGGAAGTTGCGCGAAAGTATGGGGAAAAGACAGAAGTAAATCTGAGCGGAGGGATTTTTTATTGGTTACGTTAACTTTTTTGCATGCATTTACATATCCCTGCATCGGAAAATTTGATCATTAACCAATATACTTCTGTCTTTTTGCTGGTGCCTTGTCATGGGTTGTATAAATAAAATGATAAAAATCGACTACCGGTCAAAGCTATAATGCTAAATCAATTGATCATATACAGTAGTAGAATCTTCTCTGGATGCATTAATTTTCTTCATTTATGGCAGGGGTGGGCAATCTTATCCAGAAAGAGCCATTGTGTATACAGGTTTTCAGGACAACCTTTAGATGTGAGGAATTTTTGGCCAATCAGTCCTCTAATTAGCAACCTTATTAGGGAGTTGCAGTGAAAACCCACATAAACAACAGCCCTTTCTGGATAAGATTGGTCACTCCTGATTTATGGCCATAAACTCGGCTGTGTTGCAGCTACGGTACAGTCAGAGGTACCTTAAGTTATTCTCCTTACTTTCTGCTGGTAAGCACCTAAGCCTAACCTCCTCCTGGTGGAGGCCTAACCCTAACACCCTCCCGGTGAGTAGCTAACCCTAACCGCCTCCGGGTAGATACCCCCTAGAACTGATTTCTGGCTACTGGCCTAGTTTGCTCGTGCTGACCACCATTTTTGGTTACTGGTTTTTATCCGTCTTGTTGGAAACCCGGTCTTCCTCAATCATTAACAACTAACCATTTGCTCACGCCCAAGAGCAGAGCACAGTGTACAAACATCTTTGTATCAGCCAGTCGCAGGTCAGGTGATTTTAGTGGTGAATATGCATCTTAACTGCTGGTACATCCTTCCAGCCAAGACACAGTGGATGAGGCGTGGACCAGCGTTCAGAGGCTCACCCATGTGGACCAAAACTGTAAATGCCACCTAATGCTCATTAATTCATAAACCAGAATTATAAAGCTTCATCGGGGCTATTCATTAATATCACATATAATAATTAAACACCCTTTTATAAACACTGTTCATAAGAATTTGTGTCCAGTAAAAACTGGATCAGCAGGTGTCATATATAGGCAAAACGTCCTCTTCGCACAGCCTTTCAAAATAAGAGCTGGAAAAAGGTGTTTAAATTAGGGATGCACTGATCAATCGGTCAGCGATCGGAATCGGCCGATTCTCAGCCTGATCTGTGATCAGGCGATCAGTCACACATTTTTCCGACCTTAAACCAATCTTACGCATGCGCAATACGTCATACGCACAGCCGCGCTCACACCCATATCCCAGTCACACATGCACCTACAGATCTACCAAAATGTCCATAATTTTTAAATTAGGGCAAGGTCCAAGCACACCATGGGGGAACCAATGCAAAGACATTTAACACAACAAATTTAATTAGACGTTTAAAAAGTCATCACCCCAGTGAACATGTATAACAGAGTGAATGTGCAACTGCTTTTACCCTATACGATTACCCAAAGATCCATTAAAAACTTATATTTTGATACCTGGCTGTAAGGCGGATTCTTTTCCCATTATATTTTCCCCTCCCACTAGTGACGCCTGTTGCTTGTAGGTCCTGTTGCCCAGAGGCATGGAAGGAGGAGAGGTGTCCGTTAACCCCCAACATCTATCAGTGTGTTTTTCTGTAATTGCCAGGAATAAAACTGGATGGTTTAGGTTGACAATCGGGTCACTCCTTTATTAACTGACGGGCCAACCAACATCAACACTGCATAGAACACCTAACTCGCTCTGGGTAAACACACTCAGTTTGAAGAAGCTAGCAAAGTGAAAGCTGCTAAAACGGAAGCCAGCAGAGCATGTTGGGAGTGATCTACAAGCCAGGAGTCTCTCTTGTCTTTCATTGGAATAAGCAGTGAAAAGCACGAGAAAATTACGAGGAAAATGATGGAATTCATGGCACTGGATGACCAGCCCATTTTCCATAGTTGAGGATAGAGGCTTCAGAAATATTGTAGCGCCAGCAGGGATCAGAATATCCCAGCATGCTCGGGGTGAATTGTAAATAGCCACTTGTTCTGTTGTTGTTAAGTAGTTGTATTCCTGATTGTGGCTTGTGTGTTGCCCTTGTGCTGTGTGCACCCTGTCTGGCCTACGTGTGTTCTTAGCTTTGTGCAAGTTTCTCACCGTGTGTGTGTCTTGTGGTCCGGCGTTTGAGGTCCCCGTGTTTCACTGGTTTATTTGGTTTGGTGCTGGTTTAGTGCCTGTGTTGTCCTTGTTAAAAAGTATAATAAAAGAGCCTTGTTGTCTCCCATTAACGAGTCAGATCGTCATTCACCGCCCTCGTGATGTCTCGGCCTACTTGGTGCCACAATATGATAAATTTCCTCAGCCCAGAATACACAATACTGAGCATGCGTTACTTTTCGGACATTGAGCTATTGGAGTTAATCTAGTCTCATGTCACACACATTGCCTGCTCCAAGCGGATCACAAAGTGGTATTCAGTTTTACAACAGATTCCAATTCCGTCTATAAAGAGAAACTTGCCATTAATGCTTAAGGCAGGCAGGTGGTGTAGTGGTTAGGGGTGCAACTGAGTAATCGAAAGATTGCCGGTTCGAGTCCCCAACCCGCAAATACCGCTGAAGTACCCTGAGCAAGGTACCGTCCCCAAGCACTGCTCCCCGGGCACTCACATAGCTGTCCCCTGCCGTGTCACATGGGTTAAAAGCAGAGGACACATTTCGTTGTTGTGGCGCATAAACAATGACGATTAATTACCTTCAATTAAGTAGTGCCATTTTGGTTATAATATGTAGCCAAGACAAAAAAAGGTGCATTGTTATCTCTTTTATAACAATCATATTGATATAATTATATAAATTTTATAACAGTTATATTTTTGTTTTTTTTTCTTATTTGAAAGAACATATTAAACTTTAGTTGTATTTCGGATTGTATTTACAAATTCAAATAGAACTAAATAAAAAATTGTTTAATAAGATTGTGTTATGAAAAAGTTTTGCAGTAAAGAAAATTTGATTTTTGTTTGTATCTGCTGTTCTCGGGGGGGAAAAAAAAAAAAAAAAAAAATATCGGCATCAGAAAAATCTATATCAGCCGATCGCACTTACAAAATTGGTGATCGGAATCGGCCAAGAAAATTGTGATTGATGCATCCCTAGTTTAAAATCCAGGATTTATCTCAAACAACATAGCAGGGAGCCACCCAGCTCTTTCTGCGCCTGAGAGTCCAGGAATAAACCATAAACATTACCAAACACTACCCAAACGAGGTGCACCCACTAATCACAGGCAAATCTCATCATGCCATTACATTTTCGATCGATGTCTCATTTTCCCAGAACCACTTGTCCAAGCCTTGTGCATATCCCAGGAAGCTCAGGATCTGGGCGCCCCAAAGACAGAATGTCAAATTACACCCCCAAAAATAAAAACAACCAACCAGCCAAGTAATAACAGACAAACCAAAGCAAAAAACTGAAAACTAGCATCACTAAACAGGCCCCTCGGACCTCCTCTTCCAGAGCGGTTAAGGACACAAGCTCACGATTTTTCTGGTTTATGTCCCGGGGGTGTGGGGGGGGGTGTGCCTCACTGTAGTCCCTTAACCTGGTTTCCAACAGAAAAACAGGCAGCTGCACAAATAGGCGAAATCTGCAAGTCACTCTACATCAGGGCCATCAGATGGGCCATCAGTCGCAGAGAGTCTGTTCCCCTTTAAGGTCCGGGGTGGTACCTGAGCTCTTCGGGAGGGCCAATGGGGTCAGGGTAGCGCAGCTTGGAGTCCAGGTTGTAGTAGACGCCGCCCACCTCTCTCACACCAATCCAGTGCTGGCGTTTGAGGGGCAGCCGGAGGGGCCCCCAGTGCAGGTTGGAGGGCACATTCAGGATGAAGCCCGTCACGTTCTCTAGGGCAATGCTGCACACGTCCCTGAAGCGACACACACGGCAGGTGACCATGACGACCAACCACAGGCTTAGTGCCTTTCAAACACCACACCCCGCCAATAACAGTGGGAAAACATTGGTTAAATAATTACAGCCCAAGCGCCAGGATATCCAAATGGATATAATGAATAAATGTCGCGAGGCATCTCATCCAAGGACTGGAAGGATTAAAAAGGTACTTATGATCACATGTGTAAGTATGGGCAGAATATACATTCCAAAATGCCACATGCTAACATGCCATGTATCATGAGCCTTTGTGTGAATATGGAAGGGCAAAAGTGTCACACATGAAGCTGCCTTTCAGTGGCAAGATGGCACACAGTAGAGGAAATAACAGCGCCCCCCAATGGCCGAGTGGTATCACGCCGATCACCTGCGCTTGTCCCACCACACAGCCTCAAAGCCGCGCGTCTGCAGAGCCGCCATGATGACGTTGACATCGTAGTTGCCGTTGCCAAGCACATTCTTCTTGTGGGGGGTCACCAGGGTACTGGGAGAGAGCCTGGGGGGGCATCAATGGGCCAGCCGTCAGCCAACAAGAGCAAACCCCCCCCTCCCCGCCCCCCAAAAAACAAGCTGTACAGTAATGCGGACCCTGAGCCTGACTGGCCATCATGTAGGACACCCCCTGACACCCCCACTAACGTTCGTGCACAGGGGCGGACAAAGGTCCTTTGTAAGGACAGGGGGTGGGTCACTGTCTCACTAGCATGAAGGACCCTTTCTGTCTCGGTCCCTAATCATCAGAGTGACTGCTCTCCCTTAATGGCTTATCTGTTAGGGGCCGCAGTGGGCCGGCTGGGAACAGTCAAGACAACTGAGAGGTTAGAAAAACAGCTAAACTGCATACACTGGGGGCCAGGGAGGGTCATCAAGTGATGGGAGAAGCTTCACACAGAAGCTGCATGGAGCCTATAAGGAGGCAAACCCCCCCCCCCAACCCGCCACCCCATCCAATGGGCTTCAGTTTGGGCTCACGTACGCCAAAGGCACACAAATATTCAAACGCATGTAAACTTTTGGGGGGCTCCCTAGCCAGGCTCACCTCTGGAAGATGTCCTGCAGAGTGTCCTTGCTGAAGGCTCCGCCGTCCTGGAAGACGTTATTGAGTGCGTGCAGAGCACACAGCTCCCTCCGCTGTTTCTCGTGGTAGATGGGCGGAGCCGGGGGCGGGTTTGGCGAGTGCTGTGAGACAGGCTCGGGCTCCCTGTCGGCCAGCCCACCCCCGCCCCCCCCCTGTTTCCGCCTGCTTACCTTCCACGGCATACACCTGAGCCCCCGCAGACCCCCGCCCCCCCTCCCAGAGGTGCTCCCCATCACTGACCCCTCTGGGTCACAGCCTCAATCTCAAAGGCAACCATTCAGAGCCTGGGGGGGCAGGGCAGGGAGAGTGTTAACAGGGAGCAAAGGTAAAATTGCCCACTATACTGGCCTTTGGGGGCAGGTCGGCGTTTTTTATTCTCAAGGCCAATATATTCAGTTTGGCAAAAAAGTTAAACAGAAAGAGTTAAACCATCTAGGAAGAGAAAGGAAACATACAACAGGAAAAAATAAGGCTACAAAAAAAGCACATCCGTCTCCCTGGCTCTCCATGATTCCATCTGAACTTCTAATGCAGCACTTGCCTTGCCCCACAACAAGGTCCAGAAGTCCTCTCCATGTTCAGCATCCTGTCAACACAACAAATGCTGGCTCCAGTGTTTGGGAATGTCAAAATGTGGATGCTTAGGGTTTGAAGTGCTCCAGGAAGGAATGGTAACCCCCCACTCTCCTCTTCAAGTCAGAAGGCTATGCAGCATCACTGAGGGGAAAACATAAAGCAAGTAGCACATAAACACGGGCTCACAGGCCATTAATAGGGACTCTGAGCATGTGCAGGAAAGCTCTCAGTCCTGAGACCTAAAAGCAATCAGCCAAACCCTACAAAGATCCTTATGTGGCCTCCTAGATCCTCGCCCATACACAGTGCACAGGCACGTTGATGTTATCCACAGAGTGCGAGCCTTTACCACCTTTAAGGAATTGCCTCCGCCTATAGAGGAGTCTGAATCACACCTCTGGACTGTGCAATGTGGGGAATTACAGAAATGCTAATCCCTACACACTTCTGCCAGTGCTTCCTCATTCTGCAGGGAGTGCTGACCACACGCACTGCTACTCCGATCGTGATGCCAGCGCAGAAAAATGCAGAGCGCTCTGTACTTTGCAACCGTGCATAATACGTAATTTTCCCTGGACTGGCGATTTCAGGTAACCGGGACTCAGGACACATTCGCCGTGATACTTTGCCGTGATGTCAACACCGTACCTGGTAAGTGTGTCAAGATAGGTGTTAGTATACGCAGAGTAAACAATACGCGATCGGCGCCTCGGCGGAGATAGCTAGCGACTTTAACTTATTACAACTGGGCGTTTGTGTGCATGGCGTCTTTCCAACCTACAACTGACAAAAAAGGAAAACAAATAAGCGGCAGCAACTACCCCCAATAAACAACAAGCAGATCCCGATTGCTAGTTAGTAGTAATTTGTTCAAAATAAAGAAAGAAACGCGGTGTCAACACGTCGCCACTGGTCATCCAGTACGGTCCCCCCCACCCTGCTCTCGCCTTGGCCAGATCCACGAAGCCCGCTCACCTTTATCGTGCATTTCGCTTTTGCTTTTCGGCCGCTTTTATCCCTTTTCTCCCTCTCCGCTCCCACTGGCAGCTGGCCGTGCCCGACGCGGGCATGCGCACGACGTCACTGCCTGCGCGTTCCGTGTGGCGCTGGCGGGGGCTCGCAGCTGCGCGGCAGCCGCGCGCGGTCCCTGCGCTCGAGATCGGACAATTCGCTGAGGGAGCTCGCAGCTGCGCGGCAGCCGCACGCGGTCACTGCGCTCGGAAGGGGGCGGCCGTTTAGGGGCCAGTTTGGATCCTGAAATTAAGTAGACGTCTGATCATTTTTAAATTCTAATTATAGACGCCTGTTTTGTGACATGCTATGGTAAGAATGGTGTCCATATTCTTCCCGTCACTGGGGCTGCGGACATACAGGATACTAGCAGCTGGCGCTGTGCGTCTGCGGGCTCGTCGTTCCGTGGACGGTAGCGTCCTATTTGGGTTTTTATTGCCTGGGAACACTGTAACGTCTGTCTGGTCTTAATTAGCACACATCAGGAATGTATTCTCCAGATGCACTTTTTAAGGAATTAATGCATACAAAATAGGTTTTGCTGTACAGTTGATGAGTCGGAGAAATTGGGACTTGAGTTTTAAAATGCTTTTAAATAACCATCCGTTCCCCGCTGCGTATTAAGCAATATTAATATGTACTCCCTGAAAACATACTAAATGGGTCACTTTCTGTACACATCATTTTTGTGGAAAGTTTATTCTGTGCCTCTCCTGAATAAAAATAAAACAACTGTTATTCTTTAATTGCCGTTCTGGTAATATTGACTCTAGGAATAGGACTGTAGTAAAAACCCTTTGCTTAGTCTGGCACTAATAACTATTGAACAGTGACAAGCACAATATCGATTAATTGCTTTTATAATGAAAAATATTGTGTGATCAATAAACAGAAAAAACAATTTTATCTGTTTATGCTGATTAAGATTTTACTGCTGAAATACTATATGAAATACATAAATACCTTTCTCAGGAGAACGTCACAATTCACCCCCCAGAAGCATGGTCTACTCAGGGTATCTTCATCGTAGTCTCCAGGCACCACCTGTCTAGGAGTGTCCTCAGGTCCCAGTAGCTGGGAGTACTCAGGAGTTACACCAACAGGTCCGGAGTGAAATGCAGCCCAGAAGGCCTATCCAGGAAATGAGGGTCACCTGAGCACTTCAACAGATAGGTGTCATCCTCATCCCATCTGGGAGATCTCACCCCATCACCCTGATCAGAGTCATATGGATGGCATGTCTCTGGTATGGCCTCCAGAGAGCTTTCCTTATAAGACAGAATACAACCCAAAAGTTTTAAAACGTCTATACACTACCAGTGAAACGTTCTTGCAAACCACAGTTTTTTTTACCACTTTTCCATTTATTTCAGAAACTGCAGATTATCTGTTCTTGTCAAGCTGTCCTTTAACGTAAAATGTGCTGGTTCACTGTTTCATCCCTTTGGCTGTGACTTAATAGCTCGTTAAATATCTAACACTTGTCTGGTGATCAACATTATAATTATATTAAGTAGCTTTTTCAAGGTCAGTCATGAGAATTTTTGTGTCTGAAAGACTGATTATGGGTGGCAGACGTCAGCTTAAAACAGAGAAAAGACAAGCAATTGTCACTCTGGGAGGAGAAGGCTATAGCTACAGAGTAATTGTCAAGAACTTGGGAAATTTCTTTCCATACAGCTGCTTAGATAAGAAGCAGATAAGTGACCGAATCTAATCTGAACAGGAAGAGGACCAGTAGGCCTCGATCCAGTTCTAAGGCACAAGACAGGTTCATAAGAGACACCAGTTTACATAACAGAAGGCTAAAAGTACACCAGTAATCAACGAGCAGCTGAATGAATGCCATGGCACCAAAACGTCACCTTCAGCTGTGCGCAGGAGATATTGTTAAGTGGGGCTAAAGGGTTGTGTTTCAGCCAGAAAGCCATTTTGAGAGTTCCTAACAATACAGAAAAGGTTTGCATGGGCCAAAGAACACAGAAACCAGTGTGTAGAAGACCGAAGATCGAAGTTTGAAATCTATGGTTCCTCACGGAGGTGTTAGGTGTTCCATCACACTGGGGAGCCTCCATTGCTGTCACAGTGTATAACTTCCACTGATAAGCATGAAGGAGGCATTGTGATGGTTTGGGGGTACTTTGCTGGATCTAGTTGGAAAGCTGGAAATCTGCGTAGAGTGACTGTAATCGAATCAGAAAGACTACCATAGCATTCTGCAGCAAATGCAATGCAATGCAATTTTATTTATATAGCGCATTATCACAACATTACATTGTCTCAATGCGCTTTACATTTCTGCCACATAAATTGCACTGCATTGCAAATGTAGAATAAAATGATACTTTATTGAAGTCTGTGGGTAAAATTCTCTTTTAGGCCTTCCTCATCCTGCTCTCCATGAGATGCACACAGATGAGAGGAAGCTTGGGGATGACAGTGAAGGGCAATCACCTATGTCACCCATGGAGCGGCAAGACATGTGATTATTCTACTGAGGCCAGGCTTGAATCAGTGACCTTCTAATCACTGGCACAGAGTGTCACGGCCCCGCCCTTCGTGCTTCTTCCCCTGTTTTGCCCTCAGGCAGGGCTTGATTCGCCGCACCTGACCCTCGTTGTGTTTGCCTCGTGTGATTTGTTCCGCTTGTTTCCCCTGATCAGCTGCCCTGTGTTTGATCCTTAATGTGCTGCCCTATTTTAGTCAGTCTGTCCTGTGCCCCTTGTCCGGTATTGTCAATGCATATCTATGCTTGCTCTCGTTGTTTCCCTGTGCTTGTTAATAAACGCCCTTTAGAAGGGCTTAATCCCGCAGCCTGCCAGTATGGGTCGTTCCTCCCGCCACATATTACATTTATGACAAAAACAAATGGCCTAATACATAACATATAATTATTGTAAAATAATTAAATTACTTAAATTTTGTTCTTTGTAGTGATACACCTGCTTATACATGGATGAATTTGATGATAACGTTTAAGGATTTTTGAGGCATATGGTAAACATGATTCTATTGAAGGAGGGACTTGATGCTTATTACATGGCAAGTTATGTCATGCCCTGCCCGTGCTGCTGGCCAAGCTGGCCCCACCCCTCCTGAGCTCCGCCCCAGTGTGGCCATCCCAGCCTGTCCCACTGCCTTCCCTGCCCTTGTGTGAATGTCTCCAGCTGTTTCTCGTTTAATCCCATTAGATGTGTATATATCAGGGGTAGGGAACCTGATCCATGGAGAGCCGGTGTATTGTTGGCATGACTTTTGAATCAGCCAATAAGACTGGGTCCCCAGGACAGGATCTGACAACCAATGCTTTATTATTGGCTGATTGAGAGGCTATCCCAAAAACCCACACCCACACCGGCTCTCCATGGATCAGGTTCCCTACCCCTGGTATATATATATATATATATATATAAATATATATATGCCCAGTTGTTTCAATGTTGTTAGTTGTTAAGTGTCGCCCTGCCCCAATTCTGCGTGCAATAAAGCTCCCAAAAGGGATATTCCTGCAGTTCTGCCCCCAACATAGTTCTTATGTTCTTATAGGTTAGTTGAGCTAAATCTGTTCAGCCTCAAGCAAAGGAGACTGAGGGGGGACATGATCCAGGTCTATAAGATTCT
>JAODKM010000043.1:8078806-8090834 GCA_026780845.1 Petrocephalus sullivani
GGAAGGGAGAAAGAGAGAGGGGGGGAGGGGAGAAGGGGGGACGAAATAAGAAACAACCCCCCCCCTTCAGAAATGTCACTCACTGACACCCTGTTTGGGACTGTACCTGATCACCTGGGTGTAAATATCAAGTTGCACCAACACCCTGCCTGCTGGGGTCGATCCCCTGGGAGCACTTATACTCAGCATCAGTCAGCACCTAAACAAACTGGTCAATGTGTAGGAGTGGCAGCTGTGCGGACATGCTAATGACACTGGGCTGCAGGCTCTGGGTATGTATCCACTTGCAGGGAGAGAGAGCGCCACTGACTAACGCCTGCTATCACCGGGCCACAGGCGCAGGGGGACAGGTAAAGTGGCCTGAGAAAAGTGCACCGTGGGGGATCACCGCATCCCTGAGTATGTGCATGTGTACACAGACACGCAGTGAGCACAGAGGAGGCGGATGGGGAGGAGCGTCAGGTAACACAGTGAAGCAGTCAGATGCCTTTTTACCTGAAACCTCTGAAGTCTCCAGCTGAGGCTGCTCCTCCATTACGGACCGTTATGGGCGGGCGTAATGAGAGCAAGGGAGAGGCGAAGAGGACAGGACAGAGGGCAAGGGAAGAAGTACAGGAGCAAGGGAGAGGGGAGGAGTACAGGACTGACAGAGAGGAGAGGAGTACAGGAGCGAGGGAAAGGCAAGGAGGACAGGAGCGAAGGAGACGTAAGGAGGACGGGAGCAAAGAAGAGGTGAGGAAGACATAAGCCAGTGAAAAGTGAGGTGGATAGAAGAAAGGGAGTGGATAGGAGGTGAAGGTGAAGGAGACAACCTAGGGAGAGGGACGGAGGACAGGAGCAAGGGAGAGGGGAGGAGGTCAGATGTGAAGGAGAGGGGAGGATGACAGGGAGGGCAGCAGAAGTCTAATTGCTAAGGAGGAAATGGTGATGTCACACAGTATGCAGCCAGCGAGGGTGGGGCCTCTTTTACACCGCCAACCAGAAGCATCTTGTGGAATGTGAAAATCAGTCTGAAGTGTTAATGCAGTCAGGCTGAAGCAGTGGAGGAGTTAACACCCCCGAATAAAAGGGGAGTGGGCTCACCCAGGGGCAGACAGGGGTTTAAGGGACTGGGAAGGCAGAGGACAGAACTGGACTGAACAAGCAAATGACCTTTCAAGGTAATCTACACAGCACAAGTACAACAGATGATGGAGCCATTCCCGAGCATGCTGTCACTGTCACTCCAGTCTAGGTCTAGGGCAGGCAGGGCTAATGGCATGTGTTAGACATGTGACATGGCAGGGTGGCTAAATGGGGGAGGGGTGATTGTAACACCTCCCCTTATAACATGCTCGAGGTTGCGCCCCTGGGCAGAGAGGTTAGTTCGCAACAGTCAGTGAGGAGTTCCCGACATGGCAGTGCGTGGTTGCAATGCCACAAGCGGAAACAGCACCATCTCAAGAGTGCCTGGGATGGATGATTTACCCCCGGGCCAGTTCTGATCGATCTGGAATCCATACAGGCGCCCGCGGGCTAACACAAGTTTCTGCCGATCACGGCTAGTTCTCACCAGAAAAGATGGCCCAGAGCAGACGGCATAGAGATCGAGGGAGCAAGGGGATCCTGTCCACAGCCAAGCTACAGTCAAACAGAGGGACACAGACAGTGGGTGTGCGCAGTACTGGCTGAGCAGCTCCCTACCAAGGAAGGTGTTTGCCATTAAAAAAAGAGCTTGAGCATCTGTGAGCTGGAAATGGGTGACTGCGGGATTACAATGCCTCCCCCTGGCAGGATGACTAAAGTACAAAGTCAGACATCAAGAGAGAGCGCACGTGCAATTATACTCACCCGACCCCACACAGCCAGTGATGTGTGTAAGCTGGCAGCCAAAAAGAAATGAGTCGATTTTAATTACGTGGCACGTAAAAACTTGGGCACGCCGGACATGCCACTCTGGGCATCAGCAGTATTACCACAGCCCGGGAACTGTGATTTCAGACGTGGATGGGAGTTGTGGGGCATCAGGCGGGGGGAACATGACTTTTATTGTCAAAAGCATCAAAATGAGACACAGGCACAGGTGCTCTGAAAATATGCTGGGGTTACTAAACTAAGTACATGCTCTGCTCATGCTACATACCCCAGCCAAGGATACAACAGAAAGGCCTGTCCCAGGACTGGCTAAAAGCTATCCCCGAAAACATCTCATTCATAAGATAAAAGGGTGGGGACGGCGTTTGGGAGGGACAGGGGGATCCAGTTATGTATAGTATAGTTAAACTATATATATAGTATAGTCAGAACAGCGGCGTGTAAAGCATGAACATATCACTGCAGGCAGGGGGCGCTGTCAGCTGCCAGGACAGGACATAGAAAGTGTTTCATCCAGAAGGAGCATGTTCTTTGTTTTCTTAAAGGCAGCTAATCACAAACAGTTTTATGTGGAATCTGCCTGTGGGGGCGACATGGGGAGGGTGCTATGGCTGAAGCAGGCAGCCGAATCGGGGGCGGGGGTAGAACAGAAAGTTCCATAACACTGAGGGGTGCTGGCAGACAATGGGCCTCCAGCTGAGGAGTAGCTTTAAGCGTCACGGCGCCCCCTGCCCTGCCTTCATGCACAAGTAGCGGATAATCCCACTCTCAGGGCAACTCTGCTGGTACCCATAGTACTTTGTGTAATGGAAGATGCCAGAAAGTGGGAGATTTGAGGAACACAACAACAACTATGACGAATGGAATGGCATCCCACATGTGGCCACCAGGTACCAGTGCGCGTGTCCCCTGACACCCTGGCTCCGATCTCTGTGTATAAACCACTTATACACTTCTCTTCCTTTTCTCTAGGGGTCGGACTCAACTCCTGAAGCAGCCTGGGGGAGAGCTGGGGTGCCTGGAGGGAATGGAGGGCCACCCACCCAAGGGGACCAATGGACTCTCTACCAGGGGGCCACGCGACTCCAGAGGTGAGCTGTTTACAAGTGTGGCCTTGGCTTTTGGACATGAAATTTTTGGTTCCATGTGCTGGCAATACAGCTTAAAAGAGAATGAGAGCTCTGCCTTTAGTAAAAGGGACCCTGAAAGCCTGATGACAGCCTTTCAACTGGAGCACCTGATGACTAGCCCCCTCTGGTCCGCCCCTTTAAGAAAGCAAGCACATGGCCTCATAAACATAGCCCCTCTTGCCTGGCACCCTGGCTTCTGCCTGCTAACTGGATATCTTTACATGAAGACACACACACACACACACACACACACACAATTTCTATATTCCATATTGCCCACCCTTGTTCCAGGACGTTTCTCCTCCACTGGGCTTTGCTTGTGCTTAATTAAATGGTCATTAAAGGCTGCTGACAAAGCAGAGAGGCCCACCTGCATATGCACCGTCTGTCTGCCATGCCGCTGGCACCCCCCACCCCTCCCTGGGACTCTCTTTGCAGGGCAGGCAGACGCCCAGCCGGCCCCCATTAGCTTCTGTCAGTGAACACTGCCCCAGCTGGGCACCAGCGGGAGTGTTGTGCCTTTCAGGATAATGGATGGATGTGTGCAGCACAGTGTACACTATGATCACCGTGATGTGGCACGTGGAAGACAGAGCTTCGTGACTGAAGGGAGGATGAGGAGGGGAGAAGAAAGAATGTGTAACACAGAATTATGCCCTGCCCTTGGAGACAATCACTGATGACTACAATCAGAGGCAGGGACAGCTCAGCTGAACCTCGATCAGGGGTGCGTTTCCCGAACAACAACGGAGGTTAACATTAACGACGCATTGCACTGTGGTTAATTCAAACTAACCAACATCCAAAGTACAACTGTTTCGTAAAACCATCGTACTTTATTAGTTACCACCGTAGTTTGAACCACTTTAGTTCGAACCACTGTAGTTCGAACTACAATGGTGCCAGCGGTGATTGGTCGGACTCTCCCAGCGAGCCATATGCAAAAACTCACAAACTTCCTAATATTATTTTGAAATGTGACAATTGTGCCAAGATTAGATTATAAATTTATTATTTAAGTCATGTTTTAGTCAGCTAGAGAAATCGGCTCTATCTGTAGTTTTTTTAGTTCAATCACACCATTACACTTATAAATGCCTGATTCATCATCAGTTCTATAGGGTGTTAGTGGCTCAGTGGGATAGATAGATGTGTATCACATTCCATCGTCATGAGTTTATATGGCAACGAAAGCTCTCAGTAATTAAAAATTGATTCAGTATTTTAGCCTTTAATTTGCCTGTGTAATATTTGCTTTCCACGTGTTCTTTTCCCATGTGCTACTGTGTATATTTGGTGTCTGTACAACTTCGTTGTCGCGATGTGCGCAAGCGTAATAATCGTTTGTCGGCATGACAACTTGACACCAGCAACATCAACAACTTTCTTGATACACTCTGTTGCCAAATACGTTATATTTGACAGTAGTTCATATTGGGTAATTTCATGTTTTTGATTTTATAACTATAACAATATTACTCCATGTGATGTCATGCTCGTGCATCGCCAAATATATATGTATATATATAATGCATTTTATCATATAACAAACAAACGTGGGTAAACAACATCCGCTCCAATCATACCATACTCATGAACACAGGAGTACATTAAAAGGACTCCTACAACTACATTTTCAAAGCATTTGACATTATATATGTTTGTACAGCAAGATTATTTAATATTTTCACCTTGCTTAATGATGACTCCCCTCCTTCGACTGCATTTTCCACATTCTGCAGGAACTAAGTTTCTAAATAGAGAACCAGCGACAACTCCACGCCCAACTGGCTGGGCCATGATAAGAACCAGGGACAGTCCGCTGGGCTACAATCAGAACCAGGGACAGTGCTTTCCCCTCCATCTTCACTCACTGGGTTCTGGGATGATTTATGATTGTATTTCTGTTGTGCCCTCTGAGCTCAGAATCCCTACAGTGCTGCTGATAAGAGTGTTGATGCAAACATCTGGACATTTTCTAGAGGCACACTGGGCACCATGTCTGCACACAGTGTGACAGTGTTATGCATCCACAATGTGACAGCCATAGGTCGCTCTGTCAGAGATAGAGTCGCATAAAGTTGTGTATGTTTCTCTCGCAGCAGGAGGAGCTAGCATCACTTCCATAAGCACCTGCGCAGCCCTGCGCAGCCCAACGCAGCCCAGTGTAAGA
This sequence comes from Petrocephalus sullivani, assembly GCA_026780845.1. Taxonomy (NCBI): domain Eukaryota; kingdom Metazoa; phylum Chordata; class Actinopteri; order Osteoglossiformes; family Mormyridae; genus Petrocephalus; species Petrocephalus sullivani. The sequence continues at coordinate 8,083,964 of JAODKM010000043.1, forward strand.
GAGGCTGCAGGCAAAGGCCGCAGACATTTTACCCCCAGTCACCAGAAGCTGGTCATTAGCATGCAGTGGTCACTCACTTCAAACTACTTGCCTGCCTCACTTTTCCAGTTAGTACAAAAATGGCACTTTCTTCTGGGATGCAGCCACATCAGTCATGTACAGGTAGACCCCCCCATGCTCAGGACAGAAGAGCAAAGGCCTGTGGCAGAGGATGGCAATGGAATAAATGGCGGTGTGGGGATGTGAATTTGCAACCAGGGAATTAAGAAAACATTTAAAAGAATAATGGCTGCAGTTTGCATAGTGAGCGAGTAAGTGAGCATCTGGGGACAGGCATCTACAGCCTTGCTGCCTCCCTCACTCTGCCCCCCCACAGTGGCTTTTTATCCATGCTCATTTTTTCCCACTGCCCCCCCCTCCTCTCTGGCATGTGTTAACCATCATCTGTCTGTTTGGTGTCCTCTTTCCTCTCCATCCATTTCACACTCTCTACACCCCCCCCAGCTATCCAGAGACACAAGCAGCTTGTCCCTGGGACCTGTCAATTACAAATGTGTGCAGAGACTGATAACCCCCCACCCCCAAGCTGCCTGCTTCCTTTCAATGATCCAGCCCAGCAGGGAAAAAAAATATATATAAAACCAGGTCCTTTGCCAGGACATACCAAGTGGAGAGATTATGCAGGGGGTGGACAGAGGTGGATGTGTTCAGTTTTTGAAGGTCAAGGGGACACAGGGGTTTGGATTGCGCAGGCGCAGCCCCGAGCTCCCTCACCCTCCGGTGGGACCCACGCAGATGTCCACGAAAGCCAGAAGCTGCCATATGCGAGTCCCTGCAGGCTTTGTGTGTATCACATTAGACACGGTAGCTCTGAACGGTTGGGTGGTTGGTTCCTACAGGCTGCAGTCCTCAGCGGCCCCGGCCCGTGCTTGCGTGGGAGCACGGAACCGGAGGCAGCGGCTGAGGTCACCAAGCGCTGGGGGCAGGGAAGGGACATGGCTTTGGCAGGCCGAAGGCCACCGCAGCGGGGAGGGGGGGTGCCATCCCAACGCCACCCGGGATGCCTGCTGCGGCAGAGTGCTTTGGATACCAATACCGTTACACCCTGCTGCGGAGCTGCTCCAGGCCCCAAGGGCCTCAATAGACCAACGGACTGAACCAAAGATGGCAGCCGATCGAGAGCCTATGCTGTGCATTTTTACTGCGGCAGGAGGCTGACGTGCCAGCTGAGCGGGAAGGAGGGCCGTATGGACCTGAGACTCGGCACACCCCCCCCCTCGCAGCCATGGGGAACCTCGCTGCCACCACCTGGACATTACCTCACCTCAGGTGGCCAGCAGCCACACAGAAAGGCTAAGCAGAGGGGACCCTGTCAACCCTCGTTAACCATCCAATTATACGGTGGCGGCATTTCCCTGACATGCTCACTGCAGGGGCAAAGGGACCTGACAGGCATCACGGGGGGAGGGGGACATTGTGGCACAGCACACACACACACACACACACACACGTTTGTATTCATATTTTTTTGGGGACCCTAATAAAAATAACACCCTAATCTGACAATCCTTACTGAGCCCTAACTTTAACTATAAGTAACAAAACCAAATATAAGACTTTGAATACGTGTATATATATATATATATATATAACCCACACAAACACTTTGCTGGTAATATTTAACTGAAATATCTGCCCCCCCCCCACAGAATCACAAACCATAAATTGAGTTAAATGAGTCCTCTCAGCTTGCAGGACTAAAGGAAACAGCAATGTACCAAAAACGCATAGCGGCAATTCACGACCTCTAAGCCCCATTCACCAGAGGGCAGCACTGAGCTGGACAGAGCTGAAAACCATGGAAACCTGGCTTGATGCCGTCAGGCCTCCCCAGGGGGACGGAAGTCGGCAGAAAGTTCTGTGCAGCGAGTCGTGGCAGGAGAGGGAGCGAGTTGGCTTGAGCCCTGTCACAGCACCGTGTGTGCAGCCTCGCTCCCACTGCCAGGGTAGCGGATTCCCCGTCCCACAACGTCACAGTGGGGGTCCATAATTAAAGACATGGTAAAGAGCAGCATGCGGCAGCAGGTAACGGAACGGGCTGAGCCACAGTAACAAGGGAACAGGGAAATGCGGGAATGGGCGAATGGAGGGAATGGAGGGAATGGGGGAAGGGGAACAAGGGAACATAGGAACAAGGGAATGGGGGAACGGGAATCGGGGAACAGGGGAATGGGGAACAGTGGAACAAGAGAACAGGGGAAAGGGAAAGGGGGAACAAGGGAATGGGGGAAGGGGAACAAGGGAACAGGGAAAGGGGAATGGGGGAAAGGCTGATGGGGAACAGGATAATGGGGGAAAGAGGAATGGAGAAAGGGGAATGGGGAACAAAGGAACAGGGCAAGGGGAATGGGGGAACAAGGGAATGGGGGAACAGGGGAACAAGGGAATGGGGGAACAGGAGAATGGGGGAACGAGGGGAAGGGGAATGGGGGAACAAGGGAATGGAAATGGGGGAACAGGGGAACGGGAAGGTGAATGGGGGAACAGGATAATTGGGGAAAGAGGAATGGGGGAAAGGGGAATGGGTCAACAGGGGAACGGGGGATAGCTGAATATGACTGTGTGGACATGCACTCAATAATCGGTTTATTGAGAATTAAACGGTTGTGGCAGTAGCTTGATTATGGTGTTCACATGTGTATTTAATAACCTGATTACTTTGTGTTCATTATTGGACCCATTCAGTTGTATGGTTCCAACTATGTACTGGATGTTGCTAATGTAGTTAGAGACTATGCTTTGGGGAAAAGGACCCCAGGTAATTAAGCGAAATGATCGCTAAGTGAAAATCACTGTAGGCATTATTCAGAAGAGACTGTTATTATTCTGAGCTATTATCCCATTCATGTATTGCCCAATGTGTGTTATAAAACTACACAGTTATAACTAGGGATACACAGCAGTTGCCATGAACCTAGAACACTAAAACAATATCTCTTTACCACTGAAATGACAAATTTTCTTAGCTATTAATGACTTTCCACAAATTGTGAAATGGCTTGAATTGCAAAAGTAACCAGTGAGCATCTGTGTACTCGACATCACAAGATTTTCAAGATTTACACTGCGTCTGTCAATTGCAGCACCTCTATAAAATTGCGGCAGGTTTTCTGTTTTTGCAGCGTATTGACCTCTCAGGGCCACCGCACTTTAGACACTTCCCTTCCTTTAACACAGCCCCAACTGGGGGCCCATCCTACTTCTGCACTGTCAGTTGCTAACTGATTTGATAGGATACTCTGTGAAAACATAAGCAGCTGCTAGCCAATGACTCTGGCAGCTATTGAAAAGCCAGAGGAACACAGGAGCCCAGTGAGGGAGGGGGCTTAGGGAGCAGAGCGGTGTGACACAGCTGGCTGTGAAAATTCCTGCGTCTGGGATTGAGCGGCACTTGCTGGGCGGTCCCCTTTGGAGCCTCTGGGAAGAATGACGAAGGGAGCCGAGTACGCAGCCTCATAGAAATGCCACAGCACTGTGCATTGTAGGTAACTATCAGCCTGTGTGCTCCCCCCAGGGTCGTCTGTAGAGCACAGCCGCCTGAACAGCACCGCCCTCTCCCCGCTGTACCCGCCCCTTTCCATCACGCACCCGAACAGCCACTTCAACACTTCCAGCCTGGGCTTCAGCAACCACACGTCGCTCAAGCTCACAGGTAAGTGCAGAGCAGGTGCACAGGCACGGCCACTGGCAGTGGCAGCAGGCCCCCCAGTCCAGAGTAGCACCCGACCCGATGCTGCCACAGGCACGCACACAGCCAGAGAAGAGCAGGCAGGAACCAGATTACATGCTGAAATGCACACGGTCTGCAGTTCGAAATAGTGCTGGGGACAGCATGCAGACAGTCATGTGGCAAGACAGCATGCGGACAGGCATGCGGCAGGACAGCGTGCGGACAGGCATGCGGCAAGACAGTGTGCGGACAGGCATGCGGCAGGACAGCGTGAGGACAGGCATGCGGCAGGACAGCGTGCGGACAGGCCTGCGGCAGGACAGCGTACAGACAGGCATGCGGCCTCTTGACAGGGGTGCGTTTGCTGCTTAGTGGGCGGGCTGAGCAGAGGTGCTGTTCAGACACAGTCACAGAGCCTGTGTCAGTCTGCTCTCACTTATTAAAGGTGAACCAGCACATTAATCCACCCCATGGGATCACCCCTCCTCCCAGTGGGGAAATGAGCTGTGCCATGCCCCCCCCCCCCCTCACAGTGCAGCCAAAGTCAACCAGAGGATATAGTCAGAGATTTTGGAAGGCGCAAATCATGCTCTGCCAGGAGTGGCAGCAAGCGCTGGATCAGTATGGCTCTAATTACACCTTAATTAAACACTAACGACCTGCATGGGCCTGATGGAGGGCAGAGTCAGGAGCCGATGGGAAGGCGGAAGGGCGGCTCAGACCATCTCTGTCAGTCAGTGATGACACAGCAGCTTACTGCCACAGGCTGATATGGAGCAGGCATGAACGTGACTCAATCTCCTCATCAGTCTCCATCATTTGCTGATCCAGGGAGACACTGGCAGCATCTGTGGCGGACAGAACCCGGGACAGCCTCACGCACGGTCTGGTTAAAACTCAAACCGACACAGGCCCCAGTTCACAGGATGATTACAAACACAAGCCGGGTAAAACCAGCAACTACTGTCTGCAGAAATGGCCAACACCACTCTGGATGAAACTCTGGATTCTTTAAAGGAGACAGACACCTAGACATGAGTACTGCTACCTGTGTAGGTTCACAATTCAGTGCAATTTCAGCACCAAACTGGAGTTACCAAGTTGCCCTTTAGTGTGACTGGTGTGTGAGTATGCCCTGTGATGGGTTGGTGCCCCATCCTGGGTTGTCCCCTGCCTTGTGTCTGTAGCCTCCAGGTTCGGGTCCAGACCCCCCCTCCGGACCCTCTGAATAGGACTAAATATAAATATGCAAAATAAATAAAAACTCAAAAACATGGCTGTATGGCATGATGGTGCAGTGGCTGGCACTGCAGCTTCACGTGTGACGATCATGGGAGTCATGTGTAACGACAGACGGCATCCTATGGATGCTAGACTCATACCCAACAGAAACAACAGAAATCGTGATCCATCAGACCAGGCAACCTTCTTGCATTGCTCCAAGGTCCATATCCAGCGCTTGTGTGCCCATTGTAGGCACTTTTGACAGAAGACATGAGTCAGCATGGATACTCTGACTGGTCTATGAAGCCCCATACAGAACAAGGCTTGATGCCCCTGCATGTCGTGATGCACTACTCCCGTGATCATCATGAAAATTATCTGCCATTTAAGCTGCAATAGCCCTGTTGGTTGTGCCAGATGTGACAGACCTTCATTCATGTCTCACATTGACGAGTCTTGGTCGCCCAGCACCTTGTCACTGGTTTGTGGTTTTTCCCTTCTCGGACCTCTCTCAGTAGGTGTTCATCATGGCTGACTGTAAGCACGCCTTGTCGTTTCAGAGATTCTCTGACCCAGTCATATGGCCATAATGATTTCGCCCTTGTCAGTAAAACAAACTATTACCAGTGAAACCTGACAGTTTCATTAAGGGCAAACAAAATATGGAATCACCAAGCACAGGATAAAAGCAAACAACTCACCATAATCTAGGGTTTGCATACCAAAACTCAAAACTAAAGTATATTCTTATGAGGGGTGACAGATTTCCTCTTCAACTGTCTTAAATGAATCATTTGCTGTGTAAAGAGATGCACATGCCTAATATGTGCTGATGATGTGTAGAGACCCTGTGGAAGTTCCACTCATAGCTATCACATTCCTCTGCTTTGCACCATGACTAAGCACTGGCTAACAGGATCATTTTTTGGTGATGATGCTGCAGTATACATGCACTTATTACTGGTCTCCAGGGGTATCGGCACCCTGGAGCGAAATGATTTCGAGCCGTCTAAGGATCTGAAAACATTTGTTGGTACGGAACAAATTGACTATGGGGGATGTTTTTATAGCTCTAACAGAGAGGGGAAAATAAGGAAGTATAAAGATCAGATGCACAATAACTTAAGTGATGATCACAACTGCTGTACCACGTTATTTTAAACCCACCAGGAATAAATTGTATAGAGCTTTAATGAAGCGACATATTTCCCCTGTATAAGGCACATTATTAAGAGACACATTTATTACTGATTATAAAAGAGTAACAGTTCACAGATTACTGGGCTTTATTAAGAACGTGTTATCTGATCTGGCCCGGAGTGCTGTTAATACGCACTGCACACATGCTATGTGTTACTGGGCGCTGGCAGCTGTACACCCGTACGCACCCTCTGCATTTAGACTCGGTAACGCTTCATGCTTTTTTTGCCTTTTTTTGTCTGCAGTAAAAACATAAAAAGAGGAGCAGGGTTGCACAATTCTCAGCAAAATATGAATATTTTTCAGTGAGAATTGAAATCACAGGATTCAATCAATTTCTCTTTATTATTATTTTGCATTACATATTGTCTTTATGAAGATGGAACAAACAATACGCAGAGATGCGTGACATATCGGTTAACATCAGCATCTCTGCAAAATCACATAGGGTGCCCGGAACGCCCAGGTCCAGCCCTGTGCTGGCAAGTTTTACTGCAAATATTAGTCATAAATATATAATTTATTGATCAGTATGTCAACATATGAAAAAGGCATTTATTAATGTATTTACTGTAAGTGAGATACAAAAATAATTCCATTCCATTTTGCTCCACTACTTCTATCTCTTACCCCTGCACTTCTCGAAGCGGCAGGTATTTTAGGAACTGTAGCGACCTGGATTGATAACTGGTTAACAGATAGGAAGCAGCGAGTAGT
>JAODKM010000043.1:8095479-8114653 GCA_026780845.1 Petrocephalus sullivani
CCCCCGCCCCCCCCCGTCCCCCTACTTGGGCGGGCAGCCCCCCCCCCCCCCCAGACCATCCCGCCTCTCCTCCCAGCTGGGTTCGTACTCCTCCTGTATACCACATGCAATCCGCATGGCCCATTCGGTACGGGTAGAGTGAGATATATAGTCTCGCTTTCTAAAAAAGGTCCCCTGGGATACAACTTGGCTGCAGGGACAATGCACCCAGCAGCTTTGGATGACGACAGAAGAGAGGCCCTGTTCCGACAACCGGAAGAGAAAGGAAAAAGAAGTCTTTGCCAAGGAGGAAATAAGTCTGTTTGTCAAGGAGGAACAGGATCAGAGAGAATAGAAGTGCCATCTGCTGCTTGGGCCCCGAGCAAAGCCCAGACTGCAGCAGGCTACCCGCACGACTCGAACAGCAAGGATCACATCACACGCTGGTGCCGATGAGGTCAGAGCCCTGTTTGCCCTAGGGGCCTTGTGGCATGGATGCCACAGCCGCTGAAGCAATGGGGTTCCGGGTGTCAAAAAGGTGTGAACTGACTGAACACGGATCTGGTGGAGGGATGCTCTGGGACATCTTGATTCACTGGTGATATTCTGGATCTGATTTAGCCATCGATTAAAGATCACTGCACACTTTCAGCTGGGGCTCAAAGTTAAACAAACTGTGGATGGTCCCCAACGTGTTAAGAGCAGACACCCTTAGTGCAGACTTATTGTGGCTTTACTAGAATGACCTAAAAACCAGGAAGGATTCATATCTAGTGCATGCTGATTGCATTCATAAATCACAACATTAGCATAGACACTGAACTCTTGTTTAATACCGATGTTTAATACAGTTACATTATTACCATGCATGTGCAGGATATAGGTTACTGATGAGGCAAGAGATAAGAGAGTGAGTCTATCAGGTATTAATGATGGACCTCCGTGCTGACGGCATTTACTAAAAATCACTTACCATTACAGCTTTATTGCTTCTTGTAAGCCCCACCCCCCCGCAGACAGTTTGAATAATAGCAGGAGTTCCTCAAGTCGACCCCGAGCGATCAGCCAAGCTGTTCACAGGCATACTGCATGCTTTTGTTAGCACAGACCTGCAGTCTGGTAGCAAGGCGGGAGCATGTTCAGGAATATCACTACACCTTAGGGTTGGCAACTGCCAGATGGAGAACCATTCCAGTCAGGGTCGGGGGGGTCGGCGCTACATAGCCTTCAAAACAGTCACTAGTGGCACATTACGTCAAGTTATACAAATATTCATCGTTATGTAGAAAACACATAATAATGCTCTGTTTTTGGGATTGCTGTAATAGATAATGCCATGTTAGCTCTAGGTGTTTGATGGTTTACATCCGCAGTAATCAGCCATCAGGACTCATGCATGGAAGGGCACTTATGAGGACACCGCAGAGTCTACCTCATCGCTGCCTCGTGCAGGCACTGCAGATCTCCGATGCTGGTGTTGACTCGGAGTAGGATGCTGTTGCAAGGGATGCATACTGATTTATTACACGTAGAGAAAGCGCAGCGCTGCCTGTCTCCAGCGTGAGAACTGCTGCGGACATCCCATCTTTCCATCTTTATGCATGACAGGCGCAAGGAGTTCTGCAGACCTTCCCAGCTGAAAGGCGCCGCGGCACCAGTTACGGTCTTTGCTGCATGTCTTTGGCATATGGGCCACTGGGGGAATTAAGCTATATGCAATTTTCTTTAAAGAGCAATAACTCCTAGTCTACCCAGGAGGCCCCTACGATGTTCATGCCTCATGCTTAAGTGACGGTACAGCCTTACAAAGAGAGATGCTCTGAGATTGGCCCTGATAAGGCTTCTCAGCCCTGGATGGGTCCATTAGTTTGTGTTTCCAGCAGGAAGAGATGGAATCATGTGTCCATGGCTGACTTTTCCAAACCAGGGGGCCAGCACCTTCCGAATCAGCTGATAGACTGACCAGGACTTTATCCAACTGCATAACCATAGAAAATATAAATCAAGCCCATTTTTTTCTTTGGTTGTCTGCAAAAAAATATATAGATTTCAGCTACAAAACCATCAGTGCCAGGCTGCATATGAAGGGATATACAGTTTACATTTGGTCACTAAGCACCAAGTACTGTGCTTCTGCATTATGATGTGCGGTCGAGGTGTCCCATTTCTACTTGGAAAACCAATAATCAGTCTTTGGGAAGGCTTAGTGACAAGGGGAAAGATGTGTTATATAACAAAATGGAAAAGTGTGGGGCTTCCAATGTGGAGCCAACTATATGGGGCAGTGTTGGGTGGTCAGAGGATGGAAGTATGTGCACCATGGAATGCTTCTAGGACAAATGGCATTTCTCGGAACCCCTGAATGACAAAATATTCCCCATGCAGCTCAAGCCTGTGCCGGGGGTCACAAACAGCATGGCTGAGCATGCAGTTCTGGTACCCATAACCATGGGCGTCTGTGATGGGCCCAGGAGCAGGGGACCGAAAGATGCTGACTCAGCTGCGTGCCCCAGAGCCGGTGTCACAAAAAAATACCAACCATGGAGGGAAAAAAATGTAATCACGATGTTTAGAAAGGAAACAGGCTGGTGCTAGTAGCTGTTTTTGATGTTTTTATTCATATATATATATATATATATATATATGCGCAAAATGACTTCATGTATTCTTGTAAAAATAAACCGCATTCAAGTGTTTGAGCAGCACATTTAGCTACATTTAAGCCAAAATCGATTATCATCAAATCATGTGACAAATCCAGTGTTCAGTTGACATACACCGTATCTGGTATCTAAAGGGCTTTTTAAGAATTCAACTGCTGGTTTGACTTCAGTAAAGAAGAACCGCAACTGTAGCGCCAAGTTAGTTTGTTCAAACAGCAATTCACTCGGACTGACGAAAATAAATCAAGAAATTGCCTTCCAAACGAAACAAGTTGTTATGCCGACAAATTGAAATGAAAAGAGAAAAGAGCAGATGGTGCCTCAAAACGTGGTAAAACACAGCATGATTTTATCTGAACGTAAATGCAAAAGTCTGCTTTGAAAGGCCGGAACCAAAAAGGCAAACGTGCTCAACCAGCCTGGATGCGAGCCAGGCAGGACTAACACATGCGGATGATGTTTAAATGCCTGTTTGGAGAGTGGAATGACTCACCAGCTTTCGGAAAAAAGGAGATTTTAATATTTAACTGCAATAATCATTTCTTAAGTATTAACCATTGAATTCACTTACATCCACGCTTACGACTGCTGTTCTTAATTCTTAGTTCAGGGAAAACTGAGCAAAAAAGCTTATACATGTATTTGTATGAAACACTGTATAAATAAACATTTTAAACACACACGCACGCAATCTGAGGTGAAATATAAATGTTATACCAAGACAACACCTGAAGCAGACCACTTACGCAAGGCCATGCCAAGTTTCTCTCCCCAGGGTAGTCTGTTCTGCAGACAACACCCAAGTCTTCCTGTTTTTTCAGTCTCTGTAAAAATGAGGCATACAAATGTTTGGAATGTCTGGATATGGGACAAGGTATGCTAAAAATTGAAGAAAATACCATATTTTTGATGGGAGGGTTTTGACGGGTGGGTTTGACTGGCTGTTAATAATATAGACTATTTAGTCAGATGTATTCAGTTTACTGTTAAATTGCATCAATGCAGCTTCTTAGCTTGATTTTGTCACGTACATACACACACACGCTTTCATATTCATATCTTTATGGGGACTCTTTGTTCATTTCTATGGGTAAAACCCTAATCCCAACAATGACACCTTTAACCACTAACCAGCCCTAACATTAAACATAAGTAACAAAACAAAACACATTTTTAGTTGTTTGATTCCAGTCAAATATTTTTTTTTTTTTATTTTTAAAATAACAGGTTTTTATCACATTGTGGGGACATTTAGGCCTTACAATGTAAAATATACAAAACCCCCACGGCCTCCCACACACAAATTACCCGTATTTTTTAACCAGACATCAAAAGGTGACAACGTCCTTCACCGTTCACTTGACACCTGGACTTGGCTGCAGTTTGGCCAGGAACTGGGACCCACTGGCTTCTGTTTCAAATGACTGCAGCACTTATGTTTGACCAAAAAAAAAAAACAATTCTTCTAGAAGGTGACAGTGCTGATAACGACCTGATTTTGTGGCAAGAACACTAATTGTTTTTCACGTCGAGATTCAAGGTTGGAACTATTATAAAGCTTTTTAATTGTCCCTTTTTGTGGAAAATATTACTAACTGTTCTTTGTATAACTTGACGAAAATAAAAAGAGAGAACCACACTTGTTTTTTTTTAGCTGCATAAGCAATTCTGCATGTGTGTCCTGCGTGTGCACGCTCATTCAGCATGAATTTGAATAATCATTTCACCTTTCCAAAATTCCGAGACGCAATGATCTGGAGCCAATTCCAGGTAGCACAGGACATGAGGGTGGGGACACCTTGGACAGGATCCAAATGAAAACAAAATGGCAAAAATATAAATGTGTGGAATGGGAACAGTAAGAACCTGAGATAAACGCTAGAGCCACATCTGATATGAGTATAGATAATTGGGTAATAATGTGATTGATTGTAAAGCACAGCCAAACACTAAAGGTGCGTACCACAGACAGGCAAGGGGGTTCGGGAAGAACAACAGCCTGGTTCAGCCATCAGTGGCGGACACGGGCTGTGGAAGGAGCAGGAACATCCGTCAAACACCCCCCCCCCCCACCACCACCCACACCACACCGTGACAGCTCTATCAATCTCTCTCTTCTGCAGTCTGCTCACAGCAGCTGTCAGCACACAGGCTGGAAGGTTGTGGGCTTCATGAGCAGGTCGCAGGACTGGGCAAGAAGACTGCATGCTTACACACACCAGGTCGGGAGCAAACAGGTCTGCAGCCATGTCAGTTCAGAAATGGACAGTTACCACCAGCGATGCCCTGTTTTCAAACGCTTTAGTCATCAAGTCTTTTTAAAAATTCACCTGTGGATCTTTTCATCTCCATCTTATTACATTTAATGTGACAGCCAGTATCAAAGTGTAAATTAAATAGATAAATTGGTACATAATTGTAAATTGATCTCTTATAAATCTATTAACGTAAATTGCGGTTTCTGGAGTGCTATCATATTGTATTAAACAATGGCTATACAGTACTGCATTTATGAAAACACACTGCCCCCTGATGGCCTTGAGTAGCATTGCGGGTACAGCCATAATTAAATCCCTGTCAAGGGGATCATTCCATTCCTCCAAGTAAACTACATGATAAACAAAGAAAAAAATATTTCAAAGGTTCAAAATCCTGTGCCCCCCTTAAATACAGCCCTGTGCCCCCCCCCCTAAATGCTACTTGGGTCTGAAAGAAATGCATTATTATTATTATTATTTACATTTATTTATGTGGGCTAAAGTTTTGTATGCTGTGAATAGGTGCAATAATAAGGACATTTTCTTGAGTCTTGACGCTTCAGCTAGTGAAAAGAGAAGTTATTGACGGAAAACAAATAATCAAGCTTGTGGCAGCAAGACAGTTTAAACAAGAAATCAGTTTGTAAAAACTGTAAAATGTTACTGCAAAGCATAAATTAGTTGCATAAATAATGGTTTTCAAAACTGTCTTTTGCCTCTAAAAGCTGGCAAACAAGTACAAGTAATAGAGGCTCAGTGGGTTAAGCTCTGAGCCTGTGATCGGAATGTCACCGATTCAAGCCCAACCTCAGCATGTCTGTGGGCACCCCCCCCCCCCACACCCCTCAACAGATGTCCAGGCTGTTTAAAAGGATGGATGGACCAAAAAACGTTATGGACAGAAAAGGAACTGCAGAGAGGAGCCCTACACTCTAGCTTACTGGGGTGGGGGCAGCATAACATCTACATTAGTTTAGCTTTCAATAAGGCTCAAAAACCACTTTGCAGTAAATAACAGAAAAAACATGCATGTCTACGAACACCTGCATGGTGAAGTTTAGCTAACTTGAGTGTTGAACCATTAAGCACTTTGACCGAGTTGACAGGTTAATTAAATCAATCAGTGGGACTGGAAAAATCTTTGATTCATTAGTAGAACTTACGTGTTTAAATGGGCAGAATGTCCTGACACTCAGACCAGGCATGCAAGTATTGGACCGTGCCGGGAAGAGGGCGATCCACCCTTTTATCCATAATGGTATAATTTTAAAGGCACCTGCTTAGTAACATACACCATTATTACTTCTATTTGATGCATGAATATTTAAAATAGCATGCACATAAATTACATTATAAATGATCAACCATGGTTTTCTTGCAGAGCAATTATAATAATCAACATTACTGTACTATTTCACTAATGTAGATAATGGCAATCATAATAAAATTCTAATCAAAGGTTATTCTGTCAGATCCAGGATCCAGAAAACAACTGCACACATTTACTATTCTAGACTCTGATTTGGGATTCTGAAATGGGGCAGACTGGGCCCAGTCGATCTCACACTACACATATACGTCAGTACGCTAAAATCAGCATTAAGCCACAAGTGCTGCAGTGTGAGCTGGGCCACAGGGGCAGACAGTCATGGCACAGGATGGCTGCAGATCGCCCTGCAGGGGGCGAGGTCTTGATATTAAAATACCACTGGCATTCTTTATTTTGCCTGCCCCCATGTATCATAAAGCAGATCAACAACAGTAACTCACCTGAATATGCTGAGTATTACCCAGCTTGCGTGCCAAATTTGAGAAGGGCTCAAACACCCTGTGCGATCTGGGCGTGAGATCTTAGGACACTGCCAGGAATGAGGGTGTAACACTCAGAAAAGCAATACAGGTAAAACATAAAGACTTTAATTGTTTTTCTTTACAAAAAAAATATATCTAAATGTCTAAGCCCATGGTGCCGGTCCGTCTTCATGTGGAGGGCTACCGGGCCCAGGTACTGAGCAAGTGCAAGATAAGAGAGGCCCGACCAGCACCTCACTAACACTCGGCAAAAAGAGAAGACCCCGCCTATGACACCCACTCCCGAGTACAATCATGAAGCGGGGGCAGATCTGCGCTGGCAGAGACCCTGAAGGTGTGTGTCTACAGCATCCTCCAGACACAACCCCACCGATAAACACTAGGGGGAAGAGCAGAGGCCAGCGATGCAGGCCAGATGTGCTAAGGAGCCGAGTTACCGGCATGAGGCATAGCTGTCACACAGGAGTGATATTAAAGATGCATCTTCAGATACACTCAGTCACGCCGACTCGCCACAGATTTAACAAGGCTATGCGACGAGACATTTAAAAAAGTGTAAAAGGCAGGGTACTGATACAGTACAGTACAAAACGGTAAAATACTGCAAATCAAAATAAACCTAAAAAATTCAGTGTTTTACTCTGAGAAAGACACTAGGGGGCAGTAACACACAGCCCCTCCCCCCACGAGCATCTAAACCAGCTAGAACCTGATATTTCTAGATTCAGCAGAATGTGAGTGCATGTGCACAGGACAGAGACGGTGGGGGGGGGAGAGAGAGACAGAGCAAGGAGATGAGCTATTCTGCAAATCATCTGGGGAGGGGGGGTGGCATAGCTATAAGCAGGAGTCCCAGTTAAGCTGTAGGTCAGGACTGTCCAAGAAGTCTGCTGAAAACACACTGGTGGGGGCCTGAGGTCCCAGAGGGGGCATGGCTGAATGCCCCCCGGCCCCTACTCCTATGGTAATGTCAAGCCAGTCCATGGCATCCAGGCCTGGCTCTCCGAATTGGGGGGTGAAGGACAGCTCACATGTGTCCATAGGAGACGGAGGGTGGTCCAGGATGCTGGAGGTGCTCAGCATTTGGCTATGGAGGTCATCAATCAAAGTCACTGGGCCTCCTGGCTCCACCCCAAGCAGCGGCTTTCCAGTGGTGCTCTCCAGGAAGTCCTCCAGACGGCCACTTCCTGTGCCAACCACTTCCTGTTCTGCAGAAACAGGTCCCTGAGGTTCCCCTTCTGAAGGCTGCTGAGAGAGTGCTGAGAAATGGAGGGGAGAGTGGCTAGGAGAAGTTCCGGAATCAAGGCAGGAAAGCCCTGGGTCTTTAAAGTTGGTAGAGATTTCTGGGGAAAAGAGATGAAAGAACATAAGATCACAGAATGGGTGGAGTCAGAAACAGGTGACACAAGGTGAAAGCAGAAGAGTAAAGCTGGGCATACACTGTGCAATTTTCAGCCCATTTTGAGCCGATTTTTTAATTGTGCGATAATTCCTGGAGTGGAATTTCAGCTTGATTGTGCGTTGTATATCGTATAGTGTACAGGATGTAAGTTGCACTGATTCACCCCTCCCGACCAGGTCCTGACCGGCAATTGGATGATCAAATCAAATCAAATCAAATCTGTTTGAAATTTTGGTCGCCTGTTGTGGGGATATCGCACTATGGAAGCGGAGCCACGAGCCGACTCGTAGAGTGTGCGGACATAAATCGTGAGCTTTGCCTTTTCATCACATGTGATTTAGTCGTACAATTTGAGCTGGGTGTTTGCAAATCGACTGTAAAAATCGCGCAGTGTATTCCCAGCTTAAAGAAGGCGCCCTAATCACAGAGGGGAACCAACAAGGAAACAGGCACACTATCGAAAGCAGGAAAACTGGTACCTCCGCTCTCAATTAGGATGTCAAAAAAGTCAGCCATCTGTTCACTGGACTGGTTCTCCTTCAGGAGGGAAAAGACAGTCAGTATTTCATTTATATGAAGGCATCCCAAGACAGAGCCTGCACATAAACAGGTACATTTTGCAGCCAGGGAGTGGTTAGCAGCACTGTCTTCCAAGTCACGGGTAACCTGCATGTACGCAGGCAGCCGGCTGACACCCATGAAGGAGGAGGGAGTGAGATGAGCCGTGTTACATACCTTGTTGTGCTGTGGAGGCGGGGGACTCGGCCTCTTAGAGACTGGGGATGGGGGCCCAAACAAGGCATGCCCATCGAGACCAGAAGACATACCCACCTGATCCAGAGAGAGACATGGAATGAAGGAGACAGCAAGCAGGAAGAGACACACATCCACACTGTTCACACTTACTATGTGGGAGCGAGGTGAAGGGGCGGGCTCATCACCGAGAAAGAAAGGCTGCAGGTTGGGCAGGGCTGAGAGGGAGCTGGCTGGCTCTGGCTTTTGGTTGGTGGATAGCTGGAGCCCCGCCTTTAGTCCCTGGTCAGAGGACAGATTCTGTCACATTTAACTTACTCATTAACCAGACAGATACAAGGAAAAATAGCAGGGAATTACAATAGATAGAAGCACATTGTACCTTTTTCACCAGCTGATGGTTGAGACCTGGCTGGAACTGTGAATTGGACTGGACATCACTGTCAGCCAGGGAAGGTAAGGAGGATTTGGTGGGCGTGGGCTGCACACTCTACAAGATACAGACAACAGAACAAAGCTGTGTTTTTAGAGAATTACCGTACCGCTGTAACCCCATGGCCATCATGGCAGGTCAGCTCGCCTCAGGCTACCTTCAGACAGATGTCTTCAGGTCCTGCACTCTGTGACAGCGCCCCCTCCTGGCCATCCTTACAATGATCGCCAAGTGCAACCAGGAAGTGGCTGCTGTTGCTGTCGTTCAGCAGTGTCGGGGCGGGGCAAGACTGGAGGATGTCCAATGAGAGGGAGGGAGCAGGCATAGAGATGACAGGTTGCTGGCTCACAAATACAGGGGGCACCTGGCAAATGGATCACAGCTCATTGTTCTGCCCGGTTAACACATACGTCCATGTTTATTAGAGCCCCCCACTCCCCATTCATCTGTCCATACCTGCTGCACCTCTACCTCCAGCGGTCTTCTTTTCTTCTTCTTCTTCTTCTTCTTGCATGTCATACTCACTAGTCTATCCTGCACCAGCTGCTCCTGAGGCACCTGTTGCCACTGCTGTCTTTGGTGCTCTAATTCGATTGCCTGCCGCATCTGCATCACTTGGCGCTGCTGGATTTCCATTGGCTGCTGTGCCTGCACCACCTGACGCGGCTGGATTTCCATTGGCTGTTGTGCCTGCACCACCTGACGCTGCTGGATTTCCATTGGCTGATGTGTCTGCGGCACCTGACACAGCTGCAGTTCCACTGGCTGCTGTGCGTGCGGTACCTGACGCTGTAGCATTTCCATTGGCTGCAGCATCTGTGGTACCTTACGCTGCTGGATTTCCACTGACTGCTGCGTCAGTGATACCCGACGGGACAGTATTTCCATTGGCCGTTGTGTCGGTGGCAGGTCAGCAGGCTGGTCAAACGACCCAAGCTGCAGGTCTGCCTGTGGCAGTATGTCGCCCAAGTCATCCTCCAGCTCCTCCTTGATGGTCACTTGGATGGTGTCCTCCTCGCTAAGGTCGGAGACCAATGAGCTGTAGGCGCAGCATGTGGTCTCCCCCATGCCTTCGTCGGGCTCCTGCTTAACTCGCACATTGGCCACTTCCTGCAGCTCCCCCCCAACATGCTTGCCCTGCTCCAGCTGCGAGCGCAGCGTCTCCACCAGCCGCTGCTTCTGCTGCAGCATGCGTGTCAGCTCCTCGATCTGCTTGTCCTTCTCCTGTAGCATCTGGTCCTTGTCCAGGATATGAGGATGCTGGGAGAAGCAGCACGACACCAGGGCCTCGTCTTTGACTGTGGCAGGCAGCAGTGGGGAGGAGTGGAGCTGCAGTTGCGTCTGGGGGGAGTTGACCTGTGGAGGGAAACCATAGGACAGTTTGGGGGAGAATGTAACCCAAGCTACATGGAGTACCAGCCCCGGGGGAGGATGGGATTGGGTTAGGAAGAAGGTGCATGAGGCTCAGGAAAACTCTGCCCCCATACATTATCTGCCCCCATTAGAGAGACGAATTGCAGGCCAATACATTCAGTCACTTATTTGGTTTAAAAGTTAAATAAATGTCAAGTCCTTGTCAAGGTTAAATTCTGCCTAGCAAGTGAGACATACCATATCCCCAAATGCATCTCCGTTACAGCTTGTTTCATCTGGACTCATTCCAGCCAATGACCGGTCAGAGGGGGTAGGAGACTCAGGGAGGGATGAGCTTGTGCTGGCGAACTTCATGATGGTGGGTGGAGCGACTTGTCCAGCTCCGCTTCCTGCAATGGTGGCCACAAACGGGAAGGCTGCTGCCACCACTACTCCTCCTTCACCTGACTGGTGCAAGACGGTGGCTCCTCCCAGAATGGGGGAGGGCCCGACAGGCTGCGATAGCTGCGGTGGGTTGCATTTTGAGCCACTGACACCGGTAGCACCACCTGATGTGGCGGAGCCTCCATTCTGCTCCTGGAAGGTCCGTAGTCTCTCAAGAAGGTCGTTCTTTGTACCCGACACCGGCAGGCCCCGGATCTTCAGTTCATGCTTCAGCTCAGCGACCTTAAAAGATTAGTACATCTTTAATGCCCCCTGGAGGTCATCATGGCCCTGCAGCCTCTCCATTGCATTCCACTAGCTTGACTCACCTTGAAGTCATCCAAATTCGGGGGCAAGGCTCCCAGCTTAGGCAACACTATGGTGGGGTGGGCCTGACGGAGTGGCCCACATGGACTGGATGTCGGCAGTGCAGGGGTGGGTCCACCTCGAGAGGGAGACGGGCCAGGATTGGAAGGAGATTGTTGTTCTGCTGGAGGTCTAAAGAGACAGTGTTTAAGTAAATGTGATGGGATAGGGTTAGGGAGAAAGTGTTCACTTGGGAGGGGCCGGTGGTAGGGTTAGGGTTAGGAAGGAGGTGCTCACTTGGGAGAAGCAGGCAGGATGGTGTGGTAGGGTTAGGGTCAGGAAGGAGGTGCTCATTTGGGAGGAGCAAGCAGGATGGTGTGGTAGGGTTAGGGTTAGGAAGGAGGTGCTCACTTGGGAGAAGCAGGCAGGATGGTGTGGTAGGGTTAGGGTTAGGAAGGAGGTGCTCACTTGGGAGGAGTAGGCAGGATGGTGTGGTAGGGTTAGGGTTAGGAAGGAGGTGCTCACTTGGGAGGAGCAGGCAGGATGGTGTGGTAGTTGTAGTGCTGCTGCTGCTGGCTGATGATCTGAAGCTGCAGGAAGAGCTGTTGCTGCTGCAGGATCTTGGCATAGGAGGAGTCCAGCAGTGGGGGTGGTTCGCGCTCCACCTTCTGGTCGGGGGGGATGTACTGGTGGTACTTCAGCTTCTTCACTTTCGGTTTGCTGTCCTTGGGCTTCTTGGAGCGGTGAGCGACCCGGTCGGATCCGGTCTTCCCTTGGGCCTGGTCGGGGGGAGGGGGGAGGTGGGGCACAGTAGTCTTTAACAGAAAAGCACTGACATCACTAAAAGCACTGATAGCACTAAGAGTCGGACAGCTCACCTTGACCAGCAGGGGTGTGGGCCGGGAGGGTGGGGGGGTCACAGAGCCATTTGTCAGCTTCTGCTGTGCTACGGGCGTGGCTGGGGCAGAAGAAGGCGGGGCGGGGGGTGGGGCCTAAGGGTAACACATATATTTTAGCAGATGCTGGTGTACAGATTGTCTATGGAAGTCCACAGAGCATGGAGACATCATGCACCTGCGTGGGGGAGGGGTCACCGCCCCCGTCATCCAGCGTGTCTGGGGGTGAGGGCAGGGACCCAGGGCCCAAGGGAGAGTCTTGGCTGCCCAGCTGGCAAGGGGAGAGGCCATCACTGCTGTCGTCATCAAATGATGAGCTCTCTGTCGCCCCCTTTGGCAAGTCTGACAAAGTATGAGTATTATTATTTTATTATGTTCATTTAAAATCATTTATCTATGCTGATGTAGATGTTGTGTTACAATGGGGATTTTTGGCAAGCATTGAATTTCAGTCATCATAGAGAGAACAACTTACATTTACATTTCTATCATTTGGCAGACACCCTTAGCCAGAGTGACTTACATAAGTAATCCATAGTGCTGTTTTTGCTGAACTAAAAGCATTTCCGGTAACAAATCAACCCATCAAAGTGATCACAGACATATATCATGTAGGAACTGCCATGCCTCACTTAACATCCTCCCCCCTTCATTAGTTGAGTTATTAGTCGAGAATTCCATCGCTGTACTTTTTCAGCAGCTGACTGACAGCTTGAGACTGTTCAGCATGTTCATTCTCTTGATAGACAGCGTGTGACAGCTGGCCAGAAGCATGCGTGTCTGTGGCGCCCCCTACCGAGCAGGGCCTGCTTGACGCTACTATGCACGGGTAAGATGTTCTTGTGGATGAGCTCCATGGGCCCGGGTCTCTGTGCGATCTTGTCGTTGAGGTCGTCAGCGAGCCGTGCCCTTTTCAGCTGCAGCTGGCGGGCCTGCAGGGAGGGCTCAGCTGACGACTCTGTAGGCGAGACACATGGCGGCCAAAGCCTCAGTGACTGTAATGGGACTAAGGGGGGTGCTAAAGCCTTTTACGCATTTCACGCTGTAGGAGTGTGGAGTACGACACAGTGGCAAGGACATGGTCCAATACCAGGTCAGTCCGTCTGTTGTACCTTTAAGGAGAAGCATTTTGATTGGTCCTGTTACTATATCCTGCATTTACTGGTGGGTGTTTTTTTAATTTTATTATTATTTTTTTTATTCTATATATTAACTTTTTTTATTAATGAATTAATTTCTTCTCTGGGGTTGAGTGGGGAGGGACAGACTGATGTACACTGTATTGCCAAAAGTATTGGGACACCCACCTAAATCATTGAATTCAGGTGTTAAAATCATTTCCATGGCCACAGGTGGATAAAATCAAGCACCTAGGCATGCAGACTGCTTATACAAACATTTGGGAAAGAACGGGTCGCTCTCAGGAGCTCCGTGAATTCAAGCGTTGTACCGTGATGTCACCTGTGCAGTAAGTATATTCGTGAAATTTCCTCGATACTAAATATTTCATGGTCAATTGTTAGTGGTATTATAACAAAGTGGAAGCAATTGGGAACAACAGCAACTCAGCCACAAAGTGGTAGGCCACATAAAATCAGAGAGCGGGGACAGCGCATGCTGAGGCGCACTGCAGAGGCGCACTGCAGAGTCAATAGCTACAGACCTCCACACTTCGTGTGGCCTTGAAGAGTTGAAGCTGAAGGGTGGGCCAACTCCATATTAAAACCTATGTATTAAAAATGGGACGTCATTAAAGTTCATGTGTGTGTAAAGGCAGGCATCCCAATACTTTTGCCAATATAGTGTAAAAAGATGCTGTTTGTATTGAATGTATTATGTGTGTGTGTGTGTACCTGTATGTATTTTTCTGTAAAGAAAACCTCAACCTCAGAATGGAACGAGGTGAATTTTTCTAGCAAAAGCACCCATCTGCAGGGAGAGCTGTTATACTTTTGTACTACTGGAGGTTTTTGTTTAAGCAGGACTGGAATTCAAAGGTAAAAAGGAAGGCCCTGGCTATGGAAGACACTCACCCTTCAGGATGTGCATCCTCACCAGCTCAGATCGCTCAGGCCTACTACGGATCTTCCTCTTCAGGTAGTCTTCAGTCTGGGGGGGCAGGCGAGGGGCGGTCAGCGAGGGGTTGAGCGAGGGGTTGATTGGCAGCTGGACGCGAGAAGAGGAGGAACACTCACCCGTGCTCGCTCCAGGCTCCTCCTCTGCTCATGAAAGGCAGCCGGACTCTTCAGGGCTGGGGAGGGGGAGAGACTCAGTGTGCTCTTACTGTTTGTTAGAAGAAATGGCAACAGGGGAAGGAGGAAGGAAAGACGAGAGCAGCCAGACAGGCATGCTGGCAGCAAGCTCACTTCCTAGAGAGTCCCGCTGTCTTGTGCAAAGGAAACCAGTGACAGAAGATCAGAGGGTGAAAATCGAAGCCCAAAGGTGCTGCCCTCTGCTGCATCTCACAGGAGACACATGCAATCGCTTCACATTCATTCTTTCATACTCTCTGCTCTGCTCTTCTTCCTGCACTGCATGACCTCCAAAAACACCAAAAAACACCAGCAGTCACCCAGTTGCAGGCTGCACAGCCAAGGCACAGCCTTGTAATCAGGTGATGAGGGCCACTTGAAACACACAGCTTCCGCTGGTCATTTATGCCTGCTCTCATTGCTCTCAGTTTTACTATCAGAACATGGGCTGAAGAGATGAGAAAATGCACTAGCTGAGCTTGACTCGCCGTCCACAGAACACGTCAGGGCCACAGTGTGGTGTTCTGAAGCGCAGGGGGCGGAACATGTGTGGCTGCTGAAATTCACAGGAAGTGAAGTCCTCGTGAACCTGGATCAGGCCAGCCAGAGCAGAGAATGAAGGGACTGAGAGGAAGCTGGGTCGCCTTGCCAGCTTGCAGGCTAGGTCATGCAGAAGCCCTGCAGAGGGCGCCCCCAGCACAACCCGCACGGCCCAATGGAGAGAAGAAAAGAACGTGCTGATATGACTCACGGGCAGAGCAGATAAAGCAAATGGCACACAGCGAGCACACAGCGAGCACACAGATAAGACACACTGAGCCCACATCCAGCGGCAATCTGCCTGCTGGCCCATTCCACATACGCACCTCCATAAACATGCAAACACGCACACACACACAAGCACGCACAGAGACACACCAAACCGCCACGCCCCCCCAATGGCTGCATCCTGCTGCATGAAGCGCAGGCAGCTGGCTGAGACATGCAGGGCACGGTGATCATAGGCACTGATAACTCACCCACGCGGCCAAGCTCACTGTACAGCTGCTGTAAGCCCTGTCCCGGGCGGAGAGGAGAACATGCACCCCTACTGTGAGCACCCGAAGTGCAGTACAAACCACCAGCGCCAATGGGGTCGCGACTCACAGTCCTGCCTGCTTCTGTTGTCTGAAATCCCCTAATATGACCCCGTCTCCCGGAACTCGCAGCCTATTCAGCTCACAAACATACACCCGCCATCCTCCCTCCACATTTGCCTCGCCACCAACTCTTCCTCTCCAAGAGTTGGCCCGCTTTGACGATACAAAAAGCAGCTAGGAGTCTCTGAGCAGGAAGTCCACTTCTCGGCAGGGCCCCGCACCCACTGGACCGCCGCTCGCCTCACACGGCCATCCAGGGTTTTACTGACCACACCGGCCTGACCTGCACACCCATCCCTGATCACACACACCCCCATGTCAAGAAGCAACTCAAACATGATACCGAAAGCGTCGCAAACATAGAGTCAATCAAACAAACATGCAGGAGTGGCCGCTAGGCACCCGTGGGCACTCAGCGCCAGAGGGCATCACAGGAAGCTTGGGCACAGCAAAGCTAGCCAAGTAACCGGCCACGAGGATCATGGCAGGCCAGCTGTACCTGAAGGGGACGAGGAAGCCAAGCACAGTAAGAGGACGGTGACGAGGAGGCGGGACTTACGTGGCATAATCCCTTGGCTGACCAGCTCTTCACGAGTCCGTCGTTGCTGAAGCTTCAGCTGCAGAACTGCAGGAGAAAAAAGTGGGGGGTGAGCAAGCATGGGGGGCCAAACCGGGCGAGGAAAGCAGCCGGGGCTACGGCAATGCGGAAGGGCGGGCGGGCGGCATGGCCGATCAGCTCACTGCCACTCGTCACCCTTACACACGCTCTCGCTACTCGCTGGAGTTTATCAGGCAGCAAGGGAAACGTCGGGGGGGTTTACACACTTCCTGTTTCTTCATTTACTTGAAACAGTACTGAGTTGGTGGTTTCTACACGGCCTCTACCACAAACACACACAAACACAGGCACACACAGTCATACACACACACAGAGACAGACACAGGCACACCGAGCCACGATACAAGGCCTCAAAATACCCCGACTGACGGCATTTAAGTCAGAACAGCCACACTGCCCCTCAGCAGGGAGGAAGTGGAACTCATTATGGGAAGTTCAACATTCAAACAGAGCTCCAGGCTGCATTCGGCGGGGAGGGGGGCACCAATCGATAACTTGAGCACAAGGATCTCGGTTCCTCCTGCGACTTCCAGTTCCAAGGTTTTCCTCCTTTTTTAGGCCTCCATCTGCAGTACCTGATTCTGCGGCTTAGGACTCTCTGCTATGATCAGCAGGTCATGGCTGGCAGAGTAATGCCACTGTTGGGCCCTTGAACACGACCTTTAACCCCAGTTGCTCTTGAGACACTGGTTGACCCTGCTCTCCAAACCGCACTTGCATGCTGCCTTGGACCGAAGCATCTTGTAAATAAATCAATGTAATATAATGCCGACCTTACATGCCCTGTCTGAGGGAGTCCTATTCCCCACCACTATGAGTCGCTCAGCATAAGCATTCCGAGTGACCTGACTGGGTGAAAATCCAGTCAAAGGGGTGACGACAGTGTAGCCAGACCTGGAAAGGACGCCAGATCGGCTTGCTCATATCAAAGTCACCAGCTGATAACTGTAATTCTGCAGATACACAACATGGCCCCACCTACGGGTGAACAGAAGTAGGCAACAAGGAGCCACAAGCCTGCTTTTCACTGGATGTTACATGCATCACTTTCAGCAGTAACACATGTGACTGGACGTCCACAGAAAAAAACCCTGGCATAAGCATGTCACTGGGGCGGGGGGCACATGCACGCGCTGGGAAAGAGGTGGGGGTGTGGGGCACTAAGCATGTCCCCTCCCCCGAGGGCAGGTTCACAACAGAGAAACACAAGCACGCATACAGACACACACACACACACACACACACACACATGGATACAAATGGCCATACACGCACAGACATGCACACACACACGCGTACGCATGCACACACACACACAGACACACGTGCACAGACACGCACACACATGCACATACACGCACAGACATGCGCACGCATGCACACACACAGGAACGCACACACATACAGACACACGGGCACAAACACGTGCACACATGTACACATACACGCACACACATGCGCATGCATGCAGACACACACAGGAACACACACACATAGACAAGCACACACATACAGACACACGTGCACAGACACGCGCACACATGCACACATACACGGACACACACGCACGCATGCAAACAGCCCCCACCACTGCTTCTCACAGCACTCCCACCATGCTGGGAAAGACCCAGCCCACAATCCCAAGGTCAGAGTCTTGCCCACTGCAGCTGCACAGTGAAATTACACAAAAGCACACAGGCTCTGAGCAGACTCAGTGCCTCCCAACACCCACGTCCCAGGCTGCTTCTCTACTTTCCTATTTCCATCTACACTATAACAGTGCCTGATGCACCCCCACCCCACCACACACACACACACACACACACACACACCCACCCGGGCTCAGAGCAGTACTGTAAATCAGGCGGCTCAACTGGAGAAAGTGTGAACTGAGAAACCCTCAGGGGCTTGGGGGAGGGGGGGGGGGCCCTGAGCCAGCAAGCCTCTGCCCCCCCAGACCCCCATTCTCCCACTGACAGCTTAAAAAACACACCACCCGCCCCCAACTCCTACAAGGTCGGCAAGCTGGATGTGACCATGTGACCTTCAACGCATCTGAGAGCAGCGAACAGATTAGCACAGCAGTCGCGTTTCGCAAAAATATATCATGGCTCTCCTCCCACCCCCCAATCGCCTTTCCCACCTTCCCTGAGACTCTGACAGGCATGTCTCTCATAATCCAATCGGACGGCCCGCTTCTCAGGGCTGTCTCCGATTGGCTGTGGCACTCCCAATGGGGCAGGGTCTATGCGAAGTAGGGGGCTGGTGTCCAGCATGGTGACGGAGTCTTGACAGAATAAAAATAATCCTACAGTAAGTAGGAGAAAAAGTCACAGAAAAGCTTCATTTAGTCCAATAGGGAGGAAAAGGACGACAAGCTGGGATATTTAAAGAGAGCAGCTCTGTGTCAAAGGGGTGATGAGAATGCAAGCTGCTGTCTGTGCTGGTCCTATGGGACACGGTACACACACTCCAGGGAAAACACAGAAATAGACAGGCAGATCAAAGGCAGCCCTGCATGCAGCTTTATGCAATGTCAGGTAAATATATTCCAGGGTTAAAAAAAAACAATGCAACTTGCATACGAATCCTAATTTTGTCCGGATACAAGGAGCCACCACAAGCTTCTGGAGAATTGCAGAGCAGTCCTGGGGGGGCTAATCCGCAGTACGCAGGCCAGCACGAGCTGGGGGCCTGGTTTGAGAGAGAGGTGCTCAGGCCAACTAGACGATCTGAAAGCTTCACCAGCCAGCCGCAATTACAGTCAGTCATTTGGCCAGGGACCGGTGTCATCCCGACTGCCCCCAACTGCTCCTCCCAGCTGCCCCCCCGCCCCACCCCACCCCGGCCACCTGGCCCCAAACG
>JAODKM010000043.1:8122913-8133272 GCA_026780845.1 Petrocephalus sullivani
TTTTTGCGCATCCAAGTTCCAGGAGGTGCGTGACAGTTAATAGGGAATGACAGGGAAACTTATTGTCTGGCATGGACCATCTGTCTCAAATACCTAAATTGCATACTTAATTTGAAATTACGTTTTATACAGGATATCATAATCTGATAGATGTGACTTTGAGACGAAATACAGGAAATAATCTGAGCATCTGACCGAGCTCTCGGTTTCTGACTTTCTGCATTGTGTGGACATAAAATCGATTATTATTCTGCTGCCTATATGTTGAAAGCTATTCTTCTTCTCGCTGTTACAATTATTCTGTGTTGTATTTGCACATGATCTCAGACAGAGAGATTGCACTCCTTTTTGCTTTAGATCTATCTTCATTGCATTTATATAGTGAATTTTGGCTAAATGGCAAGCTGCTAAAATAACTCTCTCACGTTATAAAAGAATGCTGCTAAATAGCTTAGCTTATCACAATTCAAAGTGGGCACTTTAAGGATTTCCAGCGCGCAGTTTGAAAACCGACCAATCATTATCTTTGTCCCGACCATTTAATTTGCATGCAGTCCAGATTTGTAAAACTTTGCGTTCACACATCCAAGCAGTGTTCTCTTTATAAATCACATTCTACCTGGAGTTGTGTGCACGTGGATCAGCCTCATATTCCACCCTCTACACGCCCACATTCAAATATAAATGGTCAATGCAAAAAACCTCATGAATACTGATGCATACAAATTAAAACATAAATAGTCAATGCAAAACGCTTAACGAATATTTAAGAATTCAAATTCAAAGGAAGGGCAAGAAACTTTTATACACTGGGCTAACAAGGAATCAAACGGGAGGCAGCTTGCATGAATCACAGAAGGGCAGGGAGGAGAGGTCAGACTAACGATTAACAGGTGTGGCTTAGTAGCCGCGCTAGTGAGGAATCAGGAGGACATAAACAGGGCAGGAAATGACATACACACACTAAAAAATACAGCAACTTGTTCTGTAATGGAGGGGATGATAGTTCCATATAATTAGAAGCAGAACTTAACAACCAACTTGCCGTTCTTCAGCACCATGGTCCTTGACTTAATGGGCTTAAAACTTATTCTAGCCCAGGTGATGAGTTTTTCAAGTCCTTGTAGGATCCACTAATTCCCTGGGACCTCCCTGTAATGATCAAGCATTCCATAAATGCTCTAATGGGGGGCTGGCACACACTCAGCTTAGTTAAGGGGCCTCTACATTCCACCTTGGCATTCCAACATTCCAACTTTGTCACCATGTTCTTGGCTAGGGCAAAAAGAATAATGGAGATGGTACAGCACCCTCAGACTGAACTCTTGGGGGGTTGGGCTGATAAGGGCCTCATTAGGTTCAAGCTCTCCATCCCTCATCGGACCACTTAGGATATCAAGGGGGCAATTTACTTCATCCATTGAACACTGAAGGTGGCCATTGTATTTTCCCCCCAACAGTTGTTTGTTAAAGCCAAAGGGATTGGTGTGAAAGCTGCCCATTTCCTGGCTCTCTCTCTACTTCTTCTCCTGTGCCACTCTGCTCTTTGGAGGGTCAAGGATATTGCGTAGGTCAGCCAAAGCTTGCTTCTCCTCTCCTGTGGATGTCTTATATTAGTTTGTGAGAGATCACAGCTCCTGCCACAGTTGATGTTTTCTAGTGGCTCTTTGGTTCATGGTGTAGGTGGTTGGCTTGGCACCTTTCTCAGCATAACTAAACCTTTCATAGGCAAAGCTGATGATGATGGTAGTCATTGTCTGGAATCGACTGCATCTCCTTTAGTTGTGGCGTGAATAATATTAGTCACATCCTTGTCAAACTGCAACTATGCATTGTGATTGCTGGCTGGAGGCCACTAAATCTGTCATCAAACTATAAGGATAATTATAGACTGCTGAAATTTGATTAGCTGTTGTTTGATGACAGGCATACATTCTTTTTTATGCCCAATTGTTTTTGAGTTATTAGCTATTTTTGGGTTATAGCTAGTGCACAGTAATAAAAATAATGTGGAAAAAGATCCCTGCAAATACAACAGGCTTCCAGCACTGCATGCTTGGACCCCTAACAGGCAAGAGCAGGCAGGTGGTGTAGTGGTTAGGGATGCAACTGAGCACTCAAAAGATCGCCGGTTTGAGTCCCCGACCAGCAAGTACTGCTGAGGTACCCTGAGCAAGGTACCGTCCCCAAGCATTGCTCCCTGGGTGCTCTAGTAGCTGGCCCCTGCTGTCTCATGATGTCACATGGGTTAAATGCAGGGGACACATTTCATTGTATTGTGGTGACAATTAATCACCCTTCCTAACAAGAAACTACCTCTAGGGAAACAAAAACACAGGTATGCACATATGTGGTCTTGTTGTAGCAATGCAAATGTGCCTTTGTGCTGCCAAGACATGAAGTTTTGTATTTATGTACCAAGTATGCAAGCTTTGAAACCCCAGCAAGACAAAGGAGTTGGTAACAGAGTTACAGCAGGACAAAGAGCTCCTGAGATCTGTCACCATCCAATGAGAAAAGTGGAGGTAATGTAATGCTACTGGTTCAGGGGTGGAGAACCAGATACATGGAGAGCCGCTGTGGGTCCAGGTTTTCGGGATCAGCCAATAACTGTGGGTCCCTAGGACTGTAGTTGAGAACCACTGCTTTTTTATTGACTGATAGAGAGGTCATCCCAAAAACCTGCACCCACAGCAGCTCTCCATGGATTCAGTTCGCCACCTCTTCACTAGTATTTGGGGTCCAGCGGTCTGGGGGGGGGGGGGCTTATGTAGGACAGCTGAATTGGTCTACAACCTGTTGAGCTACTCCTCAGAAAGTTATTACAGTCACAGTTGCCCAGACCCTAAATATGAAGTCAAGACAAAAGACATTTTCAAAAAGACATTGTAATTATCACCCTCTGACTAGGGGTGGGGGTGGAGACAGGGAGACACTATACATCGAAACAGAATGCATCTCAGTGGCACTAAAACTCCTTGCAGCATTCTCTGGTAATCAGTAGCAAATATTTAGAGTTCGAGTGACCAGCCCCACATTGGCAGAAAGTACGACATAACAGTTTTTTTTTGTCTGGAGCTCCATGCACCATAGCAAATGCCAGCGAAACGAGCGTTTAAAGTGAGTGGGGTCCGGATGCTGGTCCTGTGGAGCGCTGGCACTTCCTGGGGGGGCTTTGAAGTCAGTGACTGGCCATGGCTCTTTTCACTCCCATGATGTGGAATGTGCTGGCGGTGATTTTCTCGTACAGGAGAAACATGAGGGCTGCTGTGAGCACCGTCTGTAACAGCTTGGCCTCCAGGCCCTTGAACAATCCCATGATGCCATGCTTCCTGAGGGGACAAGTGGAGAACGCTGTAGGGTGTCTGAGCTACAGAAGCCTCTGGCCATTTTAGCACACATACTTACCTGATCCGGCTGCTCAGCAGGTAAACGATGCTCTTCAGGCTACCCAGCAGCCAGGACCTGTCCTTCTGCTGCCTGCACTGACCGAACTGAAACAGGCACACGTCAAGCAGATAGTGACGCCACAGGAACACACAGGACAAGCGCACACACAGCCCCCAAACTGCCACACTGCAAAGCCAGGATGCATCTGTGCAAACATCATTTCACTGGACCATGGAAGCTCTAACAATATAGCATATTCTTCACATAAGTTACAATGAACCTCATACTAGCATCAAAGGGAGACTGAAGCATAACAACCGAATGACAAGCTATTTTAGTACATCAGCATGTGATGCACTCACCCTTAGGACAGACTGCACCGTCTGTAAGGGGTAGGTGGCAGTGGTGGCGATAGCCTTGGCTACAGCCCCGATCAGAAACACCTCCAGGGAGGATAACTGTAGCATGTACACAGAAAGTCAGGTGAAGAGCGACTGGCATTCGGGCACATGTGCAAACTATGCCACGTGTGCAGACTATGCCACGCGTGAACTGACCAAGTGTGGCTGTACCTCTCTGACGACCCCCCTCCACAGCTGTCTCTTCAGGCCCTCATAAATCATGAATTGGACCGCCGGGTTCAGCACCAGCAGCAGGGATGGGAAGGTACCGTTCCAGAGAGCTGAAACCCCCTCACGCTGCATGATCTGCACGAAGGCATCTTAGGGGACACAGCAGGGCAGTATTCAACTAAAACCAAGACCAGTGCTGTGCCCTCAAAGCAGCTGTAACTATCAGCAATGTCCTTAAAAACACAGTTTTCACGGTTTTCTTCACACAACTTTTTCCCGGAACCAGAACATTTTGTCGTGTTCACACCACAGGAACTCTTAGAGGCAGTTCTGAAGCCCTTTTTAAGAACCTATTTCTGACCAGGTACTTTTCATTTTTCAAACCACTGGGGAGGCACTTACAGCGATAGCTTGCTGCTTGATTGACTACAAGCTTGGAAGTTATGCAGAAAACCAGAAAAAGATGCAAAAAAATTGAGCAGATGGAATTATCTTTTGCAACCCAATTACATTTATTATACATTTATCATATGCATCAATTAACACCATTTTTGCTTGCTTCTTCATATTTCCACATCAGAAAATTTGATCGCTAGCCTGTAGCACTGTAGGTGGGACGTGGGGCAGTACTATAGAGCATGCTGAACCAGAGCCAACTCTGTAAATAAAGTAAACAGTTCCCTGAATTTGTCGTGTGTTGTGATGTTATTGTGCTGCATGTAATGTCATGTGTGGTGTTGATGCTAATTGCTGCAAATAGCGTGTGTGTGTACTGACTGTATGTTGGAGTGGTCACAACAACCAGCATGGTGGGCAGTGTGTGGGAGTTATGGTTGCTATTGGCGTTAGTCCTTTTAAGGGCTAATATTACTGAGCAGTCTTGTTTTGAACGTCTTGCCTCATCTCATCCCAGCTGCTGTGATGTCTCTGTCTGCAAAGTTCTACGATATGTTTGTCTAATTCTGCTGGTGCTGGCGATGAAACTTGCCCGTGCTCACTAGCAGGATAACATTATATGATTTTTATTCTGTGGAAAACTAAAGATCAATCTGCCAGCCAGATTTAATAATGAATTATAAAATTGTCACTTTTCATACAAATAAAATATTAATAAAAGACGATCACGATCAATACCTCCAATAACAAAATGACATATTTATCCTCCATTGTTTTGGAATGGCCATGTAGTTTTGCATGGAATTTTGTAAGTTTAACCTACTAACATTTTGTATCTCCCATACTTTAGCATAAAGGTCCCAGGTCCTGTTTTGCGGTGTGAAAGCGCCACACGAAAGTGGCCAGGAGCTACAAAAATTCCAGGTCGAGACAACCCAGGGACTTGAAAACCTGGAAAAAGTTCAAGAACTTCGGTGTGAAAGCGCCCACTCTAGATTTGCATCCCATCTAAGGTTATCTCTGGCCTGTAACCTGTTATTCCTAGGATAAGTTTTAGGCTCACTGTCACCTGTACAAGCAGTTATGATGGAGCGGATAGATATAATATTCTTTCAACATGTAGTGAATGTACAGTAATCCCTTCACATATCGGTTATTTGTGAGTTCGCCCTGAACAATTCAAAGGGAATATTTTTGGAGTTTGCCGAAAGATGCAGAAGTAAAGTTTCAGAAATTCACAGACGAGGTGTATGCCAAAAACAATGAAAGTGATTTGGATCACATAAAAATCATATAGTATATAAAGATTATTTATAAATAACATTTCTTAGTGTAAGTGTGTATCTTTAATATTAAAATCTTGGTTTGGGTGCGCTGCACATCTTTGTCACGGCAATCAGCCTCACTCACAAGTTGTCTGGTGTCTTGTGACCATGGAATTTCATGTTTCTCACAGGCACTTTTAAACTATTCAGTGCTGGTAATTTTGTAGTTCATACAGTAGTAACTTACAGAGGCAAATTTTACATGGTTTGTAAATTATATTAAAAAAGTCTACATAGGACATGACACAGTACTTTGACATGCAAAGTTTGTTTAGAAATTGTTAATAAATAGAATTTTTATGTTATGGTTCAAGCCAGCAGACTATCCATTGTGAATGTAAAAGGGTTACTGTACAGTATATGGTGGGAAACAGCCATAAGTATGCAATAACACCTATTGGCCAATAGAGGTCAGACAGTAGCAGCTATTAGTGCTTACCAACACGTTTGACAGAACTAACCAAACCCGGTCAGCCAGAAAGGGACATTCACTCACCTAGAATGCCCGTATAGTGAGTGGGATGGATGTCTGTGTTGCGAAACCTAGCCCCCTGCAGCTTGAGCCTGGTGTTGACAACCCAGAGTGGGGTGGTCACCAGGACGTTCACCACGCCTGCACAAAAAAGACAAACAAGACAAAATCTGCCTCAACCCTAGAGTCAGCCAACATGGGCACTGAAGGGAGTTAGAGTAACAGCAGCACCTGCAGCAATGCCGATGATGAGGTCTCTGCCTGTGCTCGACCTCTGCCGCTTCAGCCAGGTGGCTTTCAAGCTGTGGAAGCAATAGAAGTAGACGAAGTTGGAGCAGCACAGGCTGCAGATGACGGGGAACCAGCCTCGGAAGGGGGCCAGACTGCAGAGAGGGAGCAATTAAGAAGGAAGAGTTACACCGATTTCTGCAGCCAGCGTGAAAAGGAGAGGTGTTCCACAGCAGATCTCTGTCAGCTTTTCTGTGTCCCGATTCATAGAGATCCTTTCTCATCAGACTTACAGTCCCTCTTCCTTAATGATCTCTGCGAGGATTGCTGGCGTGGACCTGGCTTTCCTGTTCTCATCCACTGCAGTGACGGGGCACAAGGTAACGAGAAAGAAAGAACTTAGGAATGATTATATTAAAAAAAATCAGTAACTACATAAAGAAGTTCACTGCAACAGTTCTAAATGACAAAAAGTCTCGAATTTACCCAGTCTCCAATGATTCAAACACAATTTATCGATGAAACGTACGACTGTGTATCATACTGTACCGCTGGGCACACCGAGGCATTGTGAGAGCAGCGAATAATGAGGAGACTTATAGCCGTGAATACAAGCACTTGAACAGCACCGAACCCAACCGTAATGCCAGGAGCACGAGGAAGTCATACGCTGGACTGTCAGGCACACACATGGTGGGGAGCTTACATAATGCTAAATACACACGAGGATCAACCAGGGGACACACAATACCAGGGCAATACACCAGCCACAATCAGGGATAAACACACTCCAACATGAACAACAGAACTTGGGGCTATTTACACACCCGCCCGCGAGCATGCTGAGAAATGCGGAACCCCGACGGCGCTACACTATGTAATACTTACGTTTATTGGGTGCGTTTGACATGGGCTTACGGCTGTCTGCAACTGACGTGACGTGGCACGAGATCTCCGCGTGGCTGCAGGGGTGGTGAATAAACTGACTGGCGTCAAGTCGGACACCTTTCACTGCTCCTAGTGTGCGAGACCTGACTGCAATGGTCGAGCTCGCTGCATTGCCGTTTTTACTGTCATATGTACAAAGTCAGTAAATTGAATTGTAACTAGTTATGATTAAATTTAATTATATCTAGTTACAATTCAATTCCTGATATCAGAAATTGGATATTCAACTAGTTAAAATTTTATTCCTGATATCAACAATTGGCATTTTGACTAGTTAAAATTGAATTCCCGATATCAGAAGCTGGAATTCTAACTAGTTCAAATTCAATTATAACTAGTCAAAATTGAATTCCTGATATCTAGTTAAAATTCCAACTCCCACTATAATAAATGAGGAAATTGTTTTGAATCTAACTAACCAAAATAGAATTTCTGATATCAGGAATTACCGTTCTAACTAGTTGGAACTGAATTTGTGATATCAAAAATACACATTATAACTAGTGACAATTTCTGATATCAAGAATGTGCATTCAAACTATTTAGAATTGAGTTTGTGATATCCACTAAAAACTATTTAAAGCTAAAACGGCTTGCCATAAGGATACCACCATTTTAGATATGCATAGTGTAATTTCGAATATCCAAAATACATTGTAACTAGCAACAAATGTCTTTACGGATATCCATAATTAATATTATGACTAGTAAAAATGCAATTTCAGATATCTACAATTAGAATTATGACTAGGACCATTGCAATTGCAGATATCTACAAATGTAAACAATGAAATGTTTACTAGTAGCAACTCAATTATGGATATCTGGGCCTGGAATTCTTACTAGTCAAAATATATTTACAGATATCTACAATAGGAGTTCTTACTAGTAAAAAAAACTACTAGTGAAAATTGAATGCAAGATAAGTGAGGCGAAAATACAATGGAAGTCAATGGGAATATACGACTAGTAAAAGTTGAATTATAGAGCTCTGTAATATGAATTCATACTAGTAAAAATACAATTCTTACTAATAAAAATTATAATTCTTACTAGTGAGAATTGTATTGTAGATATCTTGAATTCATATTCTAACTAGTAAGAATTAAGTTTCGACTAGTAAGCTTTTATGAATAAAAGACTACTTGGCTTGCCATAGCCGCGCACAGATCTCGTGCTACGTCACGTCAGCTGCAGACAGCCTTAAGCCCATGTCGAACGCACCCAGTGAAAGGGTTACCTTGAAGGCGGAGTCTAGCTGTGTCCAATGGAAAAAACACGGTCATCGCGGTTACGCTGCCCTGCAGAAGGACAGTATAGGTAGTTACCCGTTTTCCATATTTATTAATCTTGAATTAATGCAGTAACACGTAGGCTTGCAGTAGTGTGTATGGCGCCAATGTGGTAACGGATATAATCTTATTAACTAATCGAGGACAGAAGCAAAGCGATTATTAATGGAACACGTTTTGACCAGTCTATTTTGTAAATGTTTTTTTTGTACAGTTTTAACCCAGGCATTTCTGCAACTGCAATCCGGCAGCTGCCAGGTTCCGCTTTCAAACGCGAACCCACTATAGCTAAAAATTGCAATTTTACGTTTTATCAAATGAAGAAATGGTCCCTGCCAAGTATTTACAGGTAGTTATATAGCTGGATCTATAGCAATAGTGACAGATTACTGTATAATAACCACATAGGCAAATACAAAAATGTGCAAGTTAACATACCGTTGCTCCTGCAACAGCATGTACAAGACTTTCATACGAGAAAACTTCAGCAAATTTGAAATCCTTTTCGCTCCCCATTGTGAAATAATATTTCCTTCTTACAGATTTCTACTGAATAAAGATTGTTATACCACACAGCACACGATCAGCTGTAACAGGGATTTTTATATCCAGGTCATGCCTGTAGCAGCTTGAAGGGAGCGGATTGGTTCCTCAGTTAATTATTCATTTTTCTGCTATTTAATTTGTCGTTTCAGACGTCGGTCAAGTGCATGTGACCGCCAACGGTAACTATAATTACTCCGCCCACGACGATCCGCATGGCTGGGCAATGCACTTAATGGGTCCTTTCCGAGTTGTGGGACCCAGGGACGTACTCACAAATTCTTTCAATTTCAATTTTACGTATTCAAGTGGTGCCCCAGAATCTTCCAGTATATCCATGCCTATCTGACACCCCTGCTAAGAACTACTGATAAATTATTCATTGCAGCTATTATGTTGTAGGCCTATTTATTTATCCAAGACAGGTTTAACTTATCTCAAATCAATTCATCCCAGTATTTCCATCTCACCTAATATAGTTTAATTTGGCGTGTCCCAGTATTTTACATCCTGAACAGAGATCTCAAACCTAAACGATGATGTTACATGGCAAATAATATGGTCCTCAGGCTTGAAACATTTGTTTGGAGAAGTATTCAGCATATTCAGCATCAGTAAAATATGAATGCACAATTCAGAAGTAAATTATGTAAGTTGCCCCAACTTGATTTTAGAATTTAGTGTTCATACAAACATGGTAAGTTATGCAAACAATGGATTTAACCTCACCCACACCAAATTTTTTTGTGACACAAACTGTAGACTGACACTGCCCCCAAATAACTTCAGACCAGATCATATAATAGTCACTATTATAAATATTACAGTAGACAGTAAACTATTCACTATGTTGTAATCCTAAAATTTTTTCATTGATTGCTAATTTCAATCAAATGTAGCCATATTTAACTGAATCTTCAATTGTATAACTATTACCCCGTTGAGCTGATGCTTAGAAAGTGATGCTGACAAAAATTACATTTTTAACAATTTTCTAAGTGCACCCTTTGTTGAAATCATCATTATAGAAATACAAGTAAAATTTGACTTGTTTAAAATATGAATATGAGTAGGCTCCACATTACATGCATTGTAACACACATACTAATAAAAACAGTTTTACAAAGCCTAGCTAGGCTCAAAATAAATAAATCTCAGGGCCCTGATGGCATCTTACCAATAGTGTTAAAAGA
>JAODKM010000043.1:8141595-8153255 GCA_026780845.1 Petrocephalus sullivani
TTAAAATAAACCTACCATTAAAATGATACTGTTCTGAGACTTTTCATTTCTTAGTCAATGGACAAACTTACAAAATCAGTGAGGGGTCAAATACTTATTTCCTCCACTGTAGATTTTAAGCCATAACGCTCAGGCCTCATCTGACGACTTTTCCACTGCAGTAAGTACCATACTTTTGGTACTTACGGTTCCTCAATATAGTACCAAAAGTTCGGTACTTCTTTTGTGTTAGTTTTCCACTGCTGTAAAAACTGGTACCGGTGTTGAATAGAAGCACAACATGAGGCGGGGTATTTTGTACTGAATTCGAACAATGGCTGTATTATGCAGCTAGACGATGTTGTGTATTAAATCTAAACATTGCATGTTAATCACATGCAGTTCTTACATCGCTAGTGTGTTACATTAAGATCAGACTTTTTCTTACTTTTGGCTTTATACGGACATTATGGACGGCGCAGGTGGTTAATGTTTGGGTAAAAAAAATTTATTTTGACATAGGGAAAATGCTTAGCTAACTTTGCAATGTTAATGATTATTCCTTGCATATATTATATTTATATCCAATATATCTTTTTATCTGTTTAAAGTTTACCTCTGCTGCTTTTGCATGAACTCTGCATGCATTCTCCAAGACAATCATAATCATTCTGACCCTTAAAATTTAAATCACTCCTAAACAGGTTTGTGAGAAATTTATGCTAACTAATTTTTTAAATTTTACCTTAACTAACCCAATATTTATTACAACAAACAGCGCTATATCTAGAGACTCTCCAATACCGTGCTGCAGTAGTATATTAAATAAAATCCTTTTTAAATTTTCAGCGATCCAAATGGTCGCCACGGCACCAGCTTCCACCCCCAGCCCATAGATGCTGTGAAGAACTGCCTCCGTGCACTCACATAAGACTGAAGGCCCGAGCCTGTCCTCCGCCAGTGTGCTGCCACTTTTGCCCCGCCTCTCCCACGGCAACCTGTCCCAGAAGAAGCAACATGAGCACCGTGAGCACAGACGCGGGAAGCTCCCGCCTTCACACGCAGCTCCCTCCCTCAGTGACCAGCCTCGCGTCTTCCTCTTTATTACTCTCAGATAGGCTTGATTCTTCTCTCCTTGCTTGCTTTTCCTTCTCCCGAACCTCCATGTTGTAAAAGGACAGTTTCCATGGATTTCTCAATCCTTTAATTCCCTCTAAATCACTGATGTTTTCTTTGAAATTACACATAGACTGTGTCCATAACTGGAAGTTTTCATACTCCTCTTGAGCTTTTTAGGAAAGAAAATAGAATATGGTGAATATACAGATCCTGTAGGTGTTCGTGCATTATGCACGCTGACTGTATAAATTATGCATTCAACATGAAAGGTCTCAGAGAATGTTATCTAAAATCAGAGGGTACTTACTGAGACTTTGGTGCTGAAGTGGCTGCCCAGCTGCTCCGTCTAAATGTTTGTTCGGCATTTCCGGTGTTTCATAAGTGCCTGTGCTGGGTGTAACCTGTCAAACTTCATACCAGAAATGACCAGTTTCATGCCACATATGTCAATCCTAATTTGTGACCTATCCATTTACCTAGCCAAATTGTGTTTTTCATGGATGAGTCTGCCCCTACGTGGTAGATTATTCCACTGTACCTTAGTTCTCCGACAGGTTGGGAGTGGACAGAGAGCAAAGATCACCCAGAGTAATGGACACATCCTCCTGACTGCCAGCAAATGGCAGGCTGCCTTTGCAGGAGATGCGTGCGGTAGAACTTGTGTGCTGTATTTCCAAAAATTATTGTTGATGGATTCTTTGCCACTGGGACACCAGGGTATTTTTAAAAAGATTAAAAAAGATTAAATTACATGAAACCAGAGAATGGCAGTGAATTGTGTGTACCAGGAATATTTTAATTATGTTTCACAGTAGCCTTGTTAGGGCAGATATCATTGAATTTGAAACGATTTTGCAATTACAGTGCAAAGAGACATCATAAATCCTCAAGTAGCACTCAGACACAGACAGGTGTGGGTTTAGTTGCGTCTTGCCAAGTAAAACTGTCTATTTTTAAGTCTCTGAAGTAACTGAAAGTGTGTACTGGTCTTCAGAATCATGGCTACCCCAACAAAGGATCCGAAAGCCCCTCCTATGGTGGAAAACCCAAATGCTGCATATGCTACATACTTCAAGGCTTGAGTCAAAGGAGTGGGCTGACTCTCTGCCTGCTCCTCCTCCATCCTCCACAGTTCCTTCTTTTTTTCTCCAGTTCCTCGCCTTTGTGGTACTTCTCCAGCTCCCTCTCTTTCCAAGTGATCTCTCGATCTTTCTGCGCCAGTATCCTCTCCTGTTCTTCACGGATCTTTCGGATGCAGGGTACATGCAGCTGGTGAAGCAGTTCCCTCCATTCAATGCTACCAGAGTTTCCAGCTTTTCCAGGAATTTGGCTACCTGCTGCCAGTCCCCCAGGTCCTTGCTGTTGAAAATGAGGAAGCCACCGCTGCACTTCCTGATGAACTCGTGAAGGTTCTTGTCGCCATTCTGGATGATGTCGTTCAGCATCTTTCCCTCCATTCTGTCGCCGTGCGTGACCAGTCATAAGTCAGAGAGCACCTGACATTCTCCCTCTGATCTTCTATACAGACCAGCACAGTATCATACATCTGATTTTTTTATTTTACTTTCTGTCTGAATTTAAGTAGCCTAATATGTAACAAGGTATGGTTGCACTTTGTATGTCTACTACCATCAGCTTAGCCACTGACTAACAAGGCAGTTGTGAAACAATGCATTGATACTGTACTTACCTGTCAGGTGCTTTTCTGTACTTGATGGTGCACTTTCCATTTTCCAGAAGCTGTTTTTCTTGCTATAACAAAGCACACCTCTGCTTTAACAGCATGCAGTTACAAGTCTTTCAAGGAATACACCAGTCACCAGTGTTTCCATACTATCTACCCAGCACCAGAAGGCTTCTTACAGGAAGCACAGCATGTGAAGTAGGGGAAACCGTGGACACAAGACTTATACACTCACATACCATCACATCATGAAGGGATATTTACACAGAAATTGACCTAAACCATGGTGACTACAGATGACTAGAAACTGTAAAATCGAACGAGTACAAAACCTGAAACGAAAACAAAATCATTTACATTTAAAGCTGAAACTCAAATTTCAACATTTTTCAGCTCCAATATTGCCAAATACAGTGTATTATGTCAAGTAAATAAATGAAGCAGTCAAATAAAATGGCAGATTAATTACCAGCACTTTTGCTGGAGAAAATCAGATTCCCAAACTTATCTATCACTTCCCTCTTCTTGTAAATTGTGTAATGACTAACAGGGCTGGGTTTTTCCAATAGAACTTCATATCACAGAGTTTACTCATCCCACTTAACACTCCTGTGGAAAGAGCACATCCCCCCAGTGGTGGTCAAGGAACTGCACTAGAAGCACACTTCCATGGCTGTGAGCTGCACATTATAGGTATTTTCACTGCACAGTTGTCTGAATCTCTGAGATCATGTTTCTGACAGAAGCACATATTGTTTGCTTCAAGAACTAATAAGAAAAAAAGGTTCTGTGTGGGCCGGCCTCAGCACTGAGAGTTGACAACAAAAAGCTCAGGCTTATATATGTGCAGTTTGCAAACAACATGGCAGACAAAAACTAAATGCTGAGAACAAGTTGCATTTAATTCATGACTGAAAACAAACACCCAGGTAATTCATAACCAAACAAAAACAAACGAAAGCTGATAACCACAAAAACCATCAGAAAAAAATGTTAATGGTCATCTCCCATCAGCGACAAAATGCAGACTAATGGGGCAGAAGTCCGTGGTGAATGGGGTTTGCAGTCAGTTGCGAGACCCCATGCAACACAATGACATATTTCAGTTCTTTCTCCACAGAATAAATCCTGATTCAGGAAATGCGACCAGGCTCTTAGTAACACACAGGAGTGTCACACAGGAGACATCATCCAGTTGACCCACACTGGTGGAGTCAAGATGGCCTTTGTCCCCCCCCCAGCAGCAGGGGCTCGCACAGCTGGCTGCCGCGCCTAGCCACCCTGCCTCACTGCCTGTCTGCCAGCCTCTGCAGTAAGGCAATAATGGTGTCCTGTTTGGCAGACAGCAGCTCCAGGGCAGTGGCCATCCTCCCCAGGGCTTCCACCATCTTGTTCTCCCTCCTCTCACGGCGCTTCTCACGGGCTTCTCCCCGGCGCAGCCGCACCTCCTCCTGCCGGCTACGCTCCTCCTGGCCCCCGGCGAGGCTGCGCAGCAGAGAGGCGCACTCCTCACTCTGATCCTGCTGACGGGCCGGGAAAGAGACAGGCGTCGCCATGCAGGCCGAATCGCGCCGCAGCTTCTGGCGCGGGCGGGGCCGGCCCGTGCTTCGGGGGGGGCCAGGGCCCAAGGGAGACAGGTCCGGGCTGGTGGGTGGGAGGGGCGAAGCAGGGACGAGGCTGGGGATCTGGGCACAGGAGGGGGCGAGGCTGCAGGGGGACAGCAGGCCCGGCTTGGCGACATCGCCCAGGCTGGCGGAGGCCGTCTCCTTGCCCACGTCCAGCAGGGTGGCTGATGTGCTCCCGCCGACCTGAGCACCTATCGTGTCACCAAGCATGGCGTCCATCATCTGTAGAGGGATTAGAGGGATGGGCCAGAGACAAGACAAGACAGATAAAACTGGCATCAGCCCCAGCACAATCCGACTGCGAAAGACGGAGGGATGTTAATTGTAAAATTAGGGAAATGATTCTATCTATAACTATGATTAATAATTTATGTCAGTAACTCCTCTCCAAGGCAGAAGAGCAGAGCCCCGCTGGTCCTGTGTCATGCTCATTGCGCAGGTTATTGGCTGGGCCGGTCACCCCCACACCTCATAGTACTCCCAGGACGTCTTGGCCTGGCCCGTTTCGCGGCTCCTGTCCTTAACACGCTTGTACGTGACGATGAGGTTGTTCCACTTGCGCCGGATCCTCTCCACAGGCATGCAGTATCCCTGGCCCTCCAGCTCCTGCTGCACGCCCTGGAAGAGCTGGGCACGCTCCCGCGAGCCGTAGAGTCTCCAGCGACGGCCCACAGCCTCAATCAGGTACACAATGGCCTGGTAGGTGAACTCTGGAGCAGCGATCTTCTCTGCACTACCAGCAGGGGGTGGCTTTGGCATTGTGGGGACTGTTCCTGCAAGCACAATTACAGTTACAGTTACAATTGTTTCTGGTACAATTTCTAGTCATAAATGTATATTATGCTTGTAGTGCATGAAAAGCTCATCCAGGACTGATTTTAGCTTCTACCTTGACATCTCGAACGATGTGTGTGGGGTCACCACATTTAAAGTTCCAGGTCAGCTAGGAGGACAATGTCGAGGAAAGAAGCAATTGGACCAGAATGAGTAACTTGGCTCACCTGCGGCGATCTTGAAAACTGTTTTGCCGCCTGAGGTGGTTGTGGAAATAACCCTGTCAGAGCTCACTGGGTCTGTGTGAGGACATGCAGGTGGGCAAAATACATATTTTTGAGTCCAAGTCCATTATTTTTTTTAAATCTTTAAATAAATACATAGCATGCCTAACATTATTGCATGAGACCTATTTAATGTGAATATATTTTCAATACATTTAAATAATATAGTTTTGCCATTTTTGTATCTAAATCCAAAAATGTCAGATAGTGCATCCCACATAAGAAATGAGCAGAGTAACAAAACTATTAAAATTGTTATTTAAGTAATGACAAAAGAAAAACTGCAAAATACTGAATATTATGGTAATTGTAAAATAAATCCGCTAATTTACATTACCTAGCACAACCAGGAAGAGGAGGTTTTTAATTTAAAAGTCAGGATTTTACATCATAAGGAAGACCCCAAGTGATCTTCATGAAGCAGGAAAACAGTCAAGCCAATTCAAACACTGACAAAAATATCATGAATCATCAAAAATCATGAAAATATTGCAATATGTTCTTAAAATCGTTATCAAGGACAAAAGTATGTGCCAATCTCTAAGTATATGTCTATTTTGAAATAAGCTTAAAAAGGCAATTAAATTTATTTTATATAGCGCCTTTCACAAGAGTTGTCTCAAGGCGCTTTACTTGGGTGTGTTGGGATGCATTGCAACATCTTTAAGACAATAATAGCAAGGCAATACAATTTTATTTATATAGTGCTTTTTAACAACATTACATTGTCTCAATGCGCTTTACATAATCTCTGCCGCATAAACATAAACCCCCCAGTGAGCAAGCCAGAGGCGACAGTGGCAAGGAAAAGCTCCCTAGAAGGAAGAAACCTTGGGAGGAACCAGACACAAAGGGGGTGCCAGTCCTCCAGGGGCAAGCAGAGGAGTCAAATGGACCAAACAATGTAACAATATCCAAGTTTATACAGAACAGGCATTTCAATTTCTGTCTCTATGCAGGGGCCGGCATGTGGTGCTTGATTCTGCTTCTGATGGTATGAACAGTGGTCCAGTGGCAGGGAAGGAAGGCGAGGCAAGTGGAACAAACTGCAATAGTTATTACTACTGATCATGCAAAAAACACAAAATTAACAATGCAGGCTCTTAAATTGTTACTTTGTGAAGGTTTTCATTTGTAAAAAGTATCTGCAAAATATATATATTTTTTTTGGTTGTACCACCTGACATTTTTCAGTTGGTGAAAACCCATGTGACTCTCTCCAGTTCCCCCTTTCATCCCACATCAGGATGAAATGCTTGCTGCAATTTAAGTAACTTACA
This sequence comes from Petrocephalus sullivani, assembly GCA_026780845.1. NCBI lineage: Eukaryota > Metazoa > Chordata > Actinopteri > Osteoglossiformes > Mormyridae > Petrocephalus > Petrocephalus sullivani. The sequence goes on from JAODKM010000043.1 coordinate 8,148,341, forward strand.
TCACTCACATGTGAATTACCATGCCTGTACTAGGGAGAGTCTGGCAGAGAACCTTTCAATGATCAACTGGTTTGCTTACAGACAAAACGTAGTAAAATGTCACATCAAAGTATATCATGCAAATTGCACGTATGGGCAACAATTAATCTCGCGTTATTTGGATAACTGAAGCCGGTATCAGAGTGTGGGCGAGGGGAGACAGCGCGACTCACACAGGACGATCGGAGCGGCAGCATCGGCCGTCTGCGCTGTTTGTAGCGCATGGGCCGCCTGCGATGCGCTGCCAGGTGTGTCCGTGGACTCAAAGACGTCTTCGCCACTGCGCGGCCGCGGTGTTTCGCTCCCGCTTAGGAACGAGTCACTGCTCGGGCTGCTGTTCATTCCGTTCAGTGCAGAGCTTTTCTCCCTTTTACGTTTAGGAGAATCTGTACTGCCGTTTTATATACCATGAAGGTAGCTTTCCTGGCTGGATTTATCTTGTAAGTACGACAGTGTTCTTTTTACACCCTTCCAGCGCATTCGGGCTTTTTCTATGCTCTCCCTCTCATTTATATTAGGTTTTTTCACACTGTAAAACACTTCTTCTGTGCAGTTTACTTAAGCGACCGCCTGGGTTATTCGCGCAGTAATGGCTGCGTTCTTTGACTAGCGCGTCTGCGCAACAGTGCTGCGCATTTCTGGGCAGGGATTGGCTGTTGGCCTGTGCGCTGACGTGATACGCAGGGCCTGCATCAGCGTGGCGCAGACATTGAAGCTGCGGCGCAGATGGGACGGGGTCCACTACTAGGCAAACGATATGCACGTATTATTGATATTCTGTTGCATTTTATTCACTATGAGCTTAAAGCGATTACATAAAACGATATCCAAATGCCTAAACGATATGTAGTCAGGCAACTGAAACCAGCCATGTTGTAAATGAGTTGATGTCTGGAGAAGCTCCAGAAACGGAAACAATTTTAAAATTAAGTATTTTTTTATGTGACGCTACGTTTTCTTCCTAAATGTTTGTAATGAGTGGCAACACGCTCTAATTGACTAAGCTATTGAGAATGCACAAAAATGCTTGCCTACAGCCTGCATTCAGAGTTGAGCCATTAAGATTAGATCCCCATATCCATATCATGGATGATGATTACCTTGAACAGGAATGCTGATGGTGAAATGTTCATGGATTGTTTGAAACATATCACCTTGAACTCGATTAAACCATTGAGATCACTGATTTCATTATTTATGAAACATCTATTCAAATGTTATCATTAAGGGAGGGACAAAAAAATCGAATCCAGCAGTTGTGGTGAAAATCAGCTTTAAATTTTAAAGGCATCAGATAACACAAGTGCTCCATCACAGTCTGCTTTCTGAGAGCATCTTTTAGAGCAAAAGGTCTGAGTTTATAAAAGCAGGAAGTTGATACATTTGCAGGGATGCTGACAGACAAAATATGATTCCAATTTGAAATCTGCATCAGATGTGACAACCACTGTTCTAGAAATACTTTAAGGACTTCCAGACAGTGGTGGAAAAACTATTTATCAGAGACTTTGGGGTTAAGGGTGTATGAAGAAGACTTTACAAAATTCCTCCTCAAACAAAGTGGTGAGTTTGGTGGCCAGCTCCCCCAAATAATTGCCCTGAGGAAGAAAAGTTTCTAAAATTAGAACAGCATCAATATGAAAAGTCACCAAAGAGATAAATGGAAGCACAATCAATTATGTGTCCTTTTGCCATTAACCAGACCAATAACTACACCGGAAGCTGTGTTATGTCTGGGACCTGTATCCTCTGCTTTCTCAACTTGCCGTCTTTATCTACTGAGTTTTAATTCTATGCAAAACTTCTCCATCTTACCCGATTCAAAAATACACAGTTTCGAAACATCAGCTGGACATCTGTGTAGAACAGCCCCACAGTGGAGTAGGACTTGCTCTGCAGCTTCTCCGCAATCTTGTCCAGCCACATGGGCTTCTTGATGACTTTGGTATTGGTACTTGCCTGCCATGCACACCAGTACACTTAGGGGTGCACATACTTTAATCCCACCAAAAAAACCAACAGAAGCACAAAGGTATGAAAAAATGGCCGACAAACTCACCGAGGGCCGGGGGTCACTTCTGAAGACCTGCTGCTTGTCCTCCTTGTACAGACACAACAGCAGATAATGGCATTCCTAGAAAAGTACCAGGGCCAATTAAAAGTCGTAAAGGCAACAAATGCAAAAAGCGGCCTGAACTACGGCGAGTTCATCATATACTCTTAGTCACCTATGCCTGTTGATATGCGGCCCTTGTTTTTGAGAGGTTAGCTAAGAGCAATGGGGCAACAAAGCTGTTGGCACTCACTAGCAGCCGAGCCAAAATTGGTATTTTCCGCACACTCTGGAGTGTCATTTGGCAGGGGTGACGCCACTCCTGAGCATTCTTCAGCACACAGTATGTGCAAATCCACTTGTCCCTAGGACTGAGGAGCAAAATCAGTCATTCACACAGACACCCCCCCCAATGCTAGCTACCTGATTTTCACCTGTCCATTTCATGTGACCAGTGTCAATGGGACTCACAATCCTTAAAATTGTGCAGCGATGCCAATACATATGGGTGTAGGTCAGGATCCAAAGAAATTAATCCTGTAATAAAACCACCATGGTCATGTCTATACTGTTTAGCTAAGGTACCCAAGTATGTGTTCATTAACCACTTTGTATCGTTTCCCTCCCATATGTGGAACAGTAAATGGCCAGCAGGGGCTCTCACTCCACAGTGCTCCTATCCACAGCAGGGAGGTGGCACTCGTGGTGGAAGGCACGTGGACACTGATCGCAGCACAGCAGGTAGCCTGGCACATTACATATGAAGCAGTCGTCGTCGTTGTCTTGTTCTTTCTGCTTGTATTGTGACATTAGGGGAGAAGTACCGGAAAATACAAAGAAATAGAAAATAAAAGGCAGATTTTTAAAATTTTGTTAAATGAATTTGACCTTTATTTAACCAGATCAGTCCCAGCATGTGACATGTGTAAACATTTTCGGATTACCAAATGCATAAAAGACTCACATCTAATAATAAAATAAACACTACAAAAACAAAGACAATTTTTCAGTGTGTGGTGTTACCACCGACAATTCATTTTGTTTAATTTCTCATGAACGTGCCACACGGTCTAGGACTAAGTCAAACGGTGAGGATGAGAAAGATTATGATTGTCCCAGAGAGCGCGTGCAGAGCTCATGCAGAGGCGGCAACTTAAGACTGATTTTTTAACATGTAGCATATAATTTTACAAGGGATTCATCACTTGCTAAATTGCTAAATTTTCTTTCCTTTGACCAAAAATGTTTTAGCCCAACGTATTGATAGTTTGAACTCAGGTTATTGTGGTCCTTGCGATGTGACAGTCGCATGTGCATGAAATCACACATCGTTAAAGCCCGTTAGGGCGGCACAATGGGTAGTGCCCGCGCGGCACACCGCCACTTCGTGTGTGTTTGCGTATTCACCTTCACAAAGTAACAATTTAAGAGCCTGCATTGTTAATTTTGTGTTTTTTGCATGATCAGTAGTAATAACTATTGCGTATTTACACAGTCTCTGCTTTCCTTCCAGTCCAACTTAAATGCATTAAATGGACCATGTGTGTGATCCTGCAATAGTTGGTTGGTTCCTGCCATGCGCCAAAAGCATTGTATATTATATAATATATTATAAACAATTACTCGATGAATCATCAGATTAATCAGTAGACTATCGGATTATTGATATAATCGATAGTGACGGCCCTACTCACAGCCACAAAGCTTCTTACCAGGGCCTGATCCTGAGTGCTGCACAGTCTGCAGTCACATCGGAGTAGGTGGAAGCGTAGGATCCCCTTCTGTAGGCAGGTGGGTGGACAGACAGACAAGCCCTCTTAGTGTCTGGAATAACAGGGTAACACTGGCCAACTGAACCATGTGATATGGGGAAGGAGCAGGGACTGTATTTGGTCTCAAAAACATTAATGGCATAAGGTCACAGCAGGACTGCGTGTGAACCCAGAGTCAGGATCAGGGCACATGAGGTGAATGTGTGGTCTCACCTGTTGCTACCCCATATCAATAAATCTGGCTAATTGATCTGCAGGCACTGATCCCCCTGGTCAGTAAGTGCTAAATATTAGCATTAGGCTTCAAGCTTCAAACATGTTCAAATGGCTGAAAAATAAATTTGATGCAAACAATGTTTTACTTAATTCAACAACTTATAGTTTTTAGCTCCTGTTAATCAATTAATTCAAAAACATTAACTACTAAAACCAAACCGACCACTTGTCCATTGGACCCAATCACTACTAATATAACGTTATCACTCCCATGCCAATGGCACCCAAATATACATTTCAATTACACTTAATGACACCTCATCTATTGTCACTTATTGTCAACGAAGTAAAGACCTGGATGACTGAAAACTTTTTATCCATAAAATCTTGGAAAACTGAGGCTCTGTAGTTTGGAGGCAAGTCCAGGGATAGAAATGCTAGAACCTCCACACTCCACTGTAAAGGGCGAACTTTTCACTCAGCAGCTCAGCCTGTAACTTTGGTGTCATCTTAGATACAAGGATCTTCTTCAAATGTGGATACAGTATCAAAGGTGTGCTTCTTACAGCTATGCAGAGGCTCCTACTTACGCTCAAAGTGACAGGGATTTTAGGAACTGTAGCAACCTGGATTGATAACCGTTTAACAGATAGGAAGCAGCGAGAGGGGCACAATGTCTCGGTGGGCCTGTGTTCATAGTGGGGTACCACAGGGTTAAATTTTTGGGCCACTATTATTCCTAGTTTATATAAATGATATTGACACCAATATATACAATAAGTTGGTCAAATCTGCAGACGACACCAAGGTGGGTGGTGTAGCGGATACTGTAACA
>JAODKM010000043.1:8197799-8219420 GCA_026780845.1 Petrocephalus sullivani
TTTTGAGTCATTCTGCGCTGCAGATGGGTTAAATGCGTTAGTATTTTTAATCAGATTAATCACGATGCTGGATTAATTCGCGTTAACGCGTCAATTTTGACAGCCCTAGTAAATAATGAAATAATTACAGGTGTTGATGTGATGGGTAAATTTTCACAGGTAAAACGCACCTGAGCGGTAACCCTAATTTGCCTTTAGCAAGTGAGTGATTGACCAGTAACTGGCTGGCATTCCATTTGAATCATAATTTGCATGTCCTCTCTCCTTCTTGACATAAGCACTAGCTTACGGAGAGCCTAACTTAATATTAGTAATGTTTAGGTAAATGTTTGTTGGGAAAATATGGAACTGATTTACACGCATTATGAATGAGTGCACAGGTTTTTATTGTGTTTTGCTGCTTGGAAAATTTCTGCATAGCTTGTTAGCAAAAGTATGGTGAAGCTTCTGGCATTTTCCTTTACAGGGGACATCTTGATCGAGATCTCAGAGAGTCAGAGAAGACTCATGGCTGAACTGGAGGCTGTTGTAGGTGTACCTTGCTCTTTTGGCTTGGTCTGAGTCCACACCAGGAGCCCATGTTGCTATGGAAGTCTCCAGAACATTCTTTAGGAATCGCAATGGCATGGGAATAGCAATGGCTGTTGTCTCACAGGGCCTGCTTATACTGTAAGGTTTATATCTTTTAGGAGCCATTGCGTCACATCTTTAATAGGGCCAGACAACTAATAATAAGCAAAGAGGTCAACCCTGGCTAGGGAGCTGTAGAAAACCCCCCCTGGCTCCCTAAACTGGAGCTCTACACCTGTTCCAGTGACATCGTTAGTGTGCTAAGCGCTACCGAAGACCCTCTTGGGAGAGCCGATAATAGAGCTACTATACAGGAAAGCATATCGTTACCATTCCTGTCGCTGCAGTTAATTAATGAATGTTCGCTTATTGCATGTTTTTCTTGCAGTTTCACTGGTTTCACACTGAAGTGTTGCAGGAAATAGACCGTAATATCAAGATGGATAAAGATTACATATCGGTGAATGGTGGTTTTTCTCCATACTTGTATATTTCCACTACTGAGCTGTATTATTAAAGAATTATTATAGAATAATTGTATAGACTATGTATTTAGGGCCTGGAGAAATTAGGCAATGAGTGCGGTTCACTGTGAGCTGTCAGTCACTGATTGAACTCATTGGCAACCAATAAAGTAACCTGTGAGAAATGGGGTAAACCAATCATTTATTGACAACCCATTGTAATCCATCCCACTGTGGGTCTTCTATTACTATACATAGACTAAAAATGATCTAATTAAATTTCTCAGTATCTCAGGGGTAATTCTTCAGTTCTTTCTTTAGGCCTGCAAGAGGCGCTATGAGATGGAAGTAAGATGCCAAGCAGCAGCTCTGGAGAAGCATCTGAGAAGAGGCTCTCACAAAGACACCCAGGTGAGTCCACGTGTCTGCAAGTGAATATTACGCACCACCACTATACCCATCTGTCAGCATGTCTGCATATTTCTGTTTGTTTACATACAGAGCAGCAGTGGCTACATGCAGTTCCTCAGGCAGAGCCAGCAGGAGGCGCTGAAAGAGGAGGAGAGGAGGTTCCTATTCCTTACTGAGAAGCACTGCGGCCTAACTCAGTCTATACTGTACCTCATGAACAAGGTAGCAGTAGCAGTCAGCAGCAGCCCCCAGCTCCCTATACCCCTACGTGCACGTCCTGTTTCCTGCTCACTTTAGCTGACTTTTCCATATTCCTGGCATGCTGTGTTATGCTGCCACCATGCATGCCAGTTGGACTCAGTGTCTGTAAATAGCTCAAGAAGCGTGACTTACTATGGTGCTTGCAAGCAATCAATAGCGGGCTATTTCTTGTCCCTTTGGCGGCAGACGGGCGGCATGCTACAGCAGCGCGCAGAACGATGGAGGGAGCATCTGGTGGAGGCAAGGGAAGGCAGGCCTTGCATGACGGCATGCATCGACCGTCATGTAACGGTGAGGATGCAGCCCGGTGCAGTTAGAGCAATGGTTCTGGAGGAGGGTCTCATCATACTGCCATATCCTGCGATTGGCTAAAGAGAGAATCAAGCAATGTGCCCGGGTAGGACTCAGAAATTGAGGGATTCAGGAGGAAGGAGGTGGCTGGGATTGGTTGACGGGAGATCAGCAAAATGTTCTAGTCATGAAGAGGGCAGAAAGAGATGGAGAATCTGGGGAAAGATAGAAAGGCTGAAAGCTGGATGGTTAAGTCATTCATCCCATCAGGGATGCTCTGTGGAATGACTTTCTTTGCTGCAGGTGGGAGGGAGAGAATGGGATGGAGAGTCTTACCGGGCTACCAGAGGACAGCAGCCATGGGGTAGACTGCCCTCCAGAGGTAGGAGGACAATATTGTGCCCAAACTTCAATCATTCTGTATAAAGATGACTAAAGTAAAAAGATCCTAGAACTGCATTTCAGTTGGAGGATACTTCATCTTCATAATGGGCAAAATATACATTATGCTGTTTATTCTTCACATTACAACAGCTCTCCCCATTATAGCATCTACCGGTCATATCGCCACAACTCTCCCCATTAAAGCATCTACCTGTCACATCGCTACAGCTCTCCCCATTACAGCATCTACTGGCCCATCACTACACCTATCCCCATTACAGCATCTACTGACACATCACTGCAGCTATCCCCATTACAGCATATACTGGCACATCACTACAGCTTTCCCCATTATAGCATCTACTGGCACATCGCTACAGCTCTCCGCATTACAGCATCTACCTGTCATATTGCTACAGCTCTCCGCATTACAGCATCTACCTGTCATATTGCTACAGCTCTCCCCATTATAGTACAGCTGTCTCCCTCATGCCAGAGTCTTTCTCTCCATACCATTTCAGGTTCCTCTCCCCAGCCAATTTGTTCCATCTCCTGCTCCCTAGCTGGGTCCCCGGGGCTGGGAAAGGGCAGATCAATGAGGGCGCTGGTCTCCCACCATGACTCGGCAAACCCCACACTGCTGCCCTTCTACCAGGGGCAGGTGGTTACCGTCTTGGTGTCAAAAGCCTTGAATGGCTGGCTATATGGCAGGGTAGAGGGGGGCTCCAGGTGAGTTCAGCCTCAGGCCTTTCATAGATGCGAGCCTGTAGTACTTCATTATAAACCAACCAAATTGTTTGTGAGCTTTTTCTTATGTCTCCCGCATGTTTTATGGCTTCTTACGGCCCCCTACAGTCAGGGCTGGTTCCCGGCAGCATATGTTGGACCACTTGGCGACAACCCAACAGCCAGCAGCCCCAGGTAACATGCAGGAGTATTTTATCATAGTGTTACCAAAGCAAATATGTCTGCTAATTTTACCTCATCACATGAAGAATTCATATTATCTGCTCTAGCCGTTAAGCTAACCATTTTCCAAACATTTGGTGAGAAAACTGACAAAAAAATACTAAACTTTGTATTTAAGGTTTTTTAATAGGCTGGAAACTGTTATTTAAAAATGAGGCCCATGTTCTGTCTGACCAGACAGTTTTTTTGTTGGTAGTGGTCAAGATGTGGCTCCAAACCCTGTCCAGCCCCCTGCTCCACCCCCTGCTCCGCTCCCTGCCCCACACTTATCAGTCACAACCTCTCCAGTAAGGAAGGCAGTGTCCACCGCTGACAGCAGGGTCAGTTTACAGATACTTGACCGTTGACTATAATGCTGCTCAATCTTCTTGTCAAAAACAGAATGTTTTTTTTGTAATACTAATTTACCATTAGTATTCTGATACTAAAATGCTAATTTTATATACTTCTATTTCAAACATTTATTTCCCTCATTCAGCTCTATGATATCACAATAAAATTACACTAAGAATTTCCACATGAATAATGCACACATCATGTAGACATTACAGAGAACAATTAAAAATCCTTACACTCCCCTCCCCTGGCCTGCAGGGGCGCTTTGGCAAGGTGCTGTTTTCCATGGCCCCTCAGCCTTCTTTCTGGTGGCTGCATGAGGGAAGCTCTAGCTGCTGAAAGCGGGCAGGTGAGAGCATGTAGGTGTGTGTGTGCTGGAGTATGCTGGCACTGGCCTGTGTGTGTGCATGCACTGGCCTGCGTGTGCAGATACTGGCCAGTGTGTGCTTGCTCAGGGCTGTGTGTGATGAGGGAAGAACTTTGGGGCCGCCACATGCCAGTGCATTTAAAATGCATCATAAGCAAGAAGTGACACAAAACCAGCATGACTTGAAATACCATCCAAACGCAACAAAGTTTCGGTAGACTTGGGAACTAAGACCCACCAAACCGAACCAAGACCTGTTTATTCTGGCCGCCAAGATGTCTGACTGAATAAAAAAGCTGAATATGCTTTTCTTCTCCAGGGAAAACAACCCTTTTGCCACAGAAATGCCGCCACCCAAAGCAACTAATGACAGAACTGCTTCCTGCACTCAGTTACAGCAAACACGGGTCTTGAAAATTTTGACAAAAGTCTTGAAAGTCTTATTTGACATAATAACCCCAATTTTCTCCTCAAAAATCATTCCACAGACCATAGTGCATTTACGCAGGCAGACACCTGATTAAATATTTCTGTAAAGACTGAGCTCCGGCTATCCAACAGGAGAGAAATGCAGGAGCGACTGCGCCGATGAGCCCCCCACCACCGCCATTATCCTCCGATTAGTGGGCGTCTAACAGGCTAACTGAGCTGATTTATAACAGTCAGCTGATTTATCAGGGACAGAGAGCCCTAATAGAGCTACAGAGCCTCGCTGCCAGAGGAACATGCTCTGCTAGCTGCAGGTCAGGTCTGTAAGCCTTCTGCCATATGGATTCTGGGTTCAAAACAGCCTATGTGACCAGGAACTTGAGACATCAGGCATCACGGGCCATATGACACTGGGCAGCCCGCCCCCTCCACTCCATTTGAAGTATGTGTGAGACACCACCCCACCCCTCCCAACCCCGGCTCTTGAACTTCACACCTCAACAGAATCCTGAAAGCAGTGTTAAATAAAAAGCCGTTCTGAGACAACACAGGTGTTTTTTTTATTTTTATTTTGTTGTTTTGTTTTTTTCACAGCTCAGCTTAGTTTCCTTTCAGTGAATTTCACATCAGCTCCTTACCATATGAGGGGTTGGGGGCTGGGAGGATTATGGGGGGGGCATGTTACATATTTATATATCTACATGAGATTTGACCTTCATCACATTTGTTGACTTTTTGCGGTATTTGTATAAAAAAGGTGATTGGCCTGTTTGGCACTACCTTGATGGTTAGGGGGCACCCTCATCTCAGTCCCAGTCCAGTGTGCCTGGATGTAGATACTGGGACGTCGTGGGCCTGTGGGGGTGGGTTGGAATTTGTAAATGGCAACTACAATGGAAATAGGAGCGAGTTAAGGGCCATGAGGACAGAGCACTAGTCTGTCAGGAAGGCATTGGCTTTTACTCCAGAACCAAGGCTGCAAACTCTGAAAGAGAGATGGGGAGGGACCTGAGTTATGGCCAACTGCATCTTCGTAATCTGAATGTTAGGTCACATGGTCAGTAATGTTTGTAATAATAGTACATAATACTAGATTTGCTAAGGGAGTCACATCATAAGAATAAAAAAATTAAATTATTCATTAATGTTAACTTGTAGAAACTTTTTTTGCAGAAACTAAGAATCGTCATCTGTAGTATTAATGTGTGATGCTAGATATGATTTGTAAAAGAACGAAAGCCCAGTGTGTCCTTGGCAATAGGTCTTCAGCTGATGTGGGACGCTCCTACCTTCCATCCCAATTTTCCCATCTCCGTCCTTGTCAGCTGCTTGCAGGAAAGCTTTGGTTTCTTTGTCAGTCAGGTCCCTGCCGTCTGTGGAGAATCCCTTCAGCACAAACCTGAAGGTGACACAGGGTCATAGAGGGCAGTGGGAAGAGGAAGAGTGAGAGAGTGCCATCAGACCTCTGCTCCTCCAGGCACAGGGTGCGCTTAATGAACATGCACACACACACACACATGCATACACACATGCCTAATCCTGAGGGTGGGGGTCTGGGAGAAGGGGACTACGGAGAGGTTTACTGTGGCTTACTGTCTCCTGTCAAAGTGGCACTTTCGAGGGTGAGTTTTGTGTAACTTCGCTTGAGGGTCTGACATTATGGGATGTATTCACAAGTAGCGTCCCCACCCCCAGCCCCAGCCTCTCACTTGAGCTCCTCCTCCTCGATAAAGCCGCTGTTGTCCACATCCAGGGCCAGGAAAGCTTTTTTCACGTCATCAGTGGACTTGTTCTTCAGACCCACCATCTCGAAGAACTTCTTGTGGTCAAAGGTGTCTGCAGCTAGAGAGAAGCGGGCAAGGTTAGGAATGGGGACAACCGGGAAATAACGGAATGCCTGATGAGAGCGCCCCAGGAAGGTGGCAGCAGCATCCTGTCTGTGGAATCCTCCTGTGCTATTTCAGCATTTTGTTTACAGATTTTCATTCAGAACCTTGAAAAAAAAACTCACACTGAAGGAGGATTATAACAGAATGAGGTTCCCCTGACTGGGGGGGGGGGGACTCACCTTTGAATGCATCAAGGGCCTTCTTAATGTCCTCAGCTTTCAGAATGTCATTCATGGCCATCTTGGTAGCTGCAGAGTCAAGTGAAGGACAGCGCAGTCAGACAACATTTCCACGAATTGAAGGTGGAGAGGCGAGATAAGGGGGCATGTGAGGGTAAGAGGCAGCAAGAAGGTTGGATTGCACTGTAAGCTTCCAGTATCAGGTGGCCAGCACACCAATTCAGAAACAATGTCAGGTCACAGACAGTCTCTTATTGTATGCTAACAGTATTAAACTAAAGCAAATGTTAGGCCACAACGATGAAATGGCTTCTTAGAATGGGTCATATCTTCTGTTATATGTGGCCCAAAGCTATACAAGAGCTGGGACGTGAATTAAATCATTGCAGACTGGATGTTGCTGGAGTCCAGTGGCCTAACTAGGGGTGGGGGCGGTCCGCCCCGGGCAGCACTTACGCCCCTATCAATAAGACCACAATGCAATTTATATTTAGCGAGCACTAACACAAACCCTTGAGTTACTTGAGTCATGTAAAGAAAACGTTCCCTGGTTGGTCAGCATCCCGTTCTATGATGTTATTAGTGAATTCGCCTCTCACAAAGCTCATAGGGTTCTTTTGTAAATTTGCTGTTTTGTTTTTGGCATGGGAATGGGGCAGCACTTTCAGAGTCTGCCCCGGGTGCCACTAATGCTAGTGACGCCACTGCTGGAGTCTATGTTGTTACGGTACTGTAGCTCATTTCATTAAATTTGTTTATGGTTGATGATGCCTTAACTAAGGCTTTCCCTAACAGCCTTGTAATGACTGGTCTCAGGCATAATCTTAAGATGAACTTTGGTCTTTGGAGAGCTGGAATCACAGAGATGTCACCCTAATTCATGCATAGACAGGCAATCCCCAGGATATGAACATCCGATTTAGAGACTGCTATTTACAAGATTTGTAAGAGAAGGCAGAGTCTCACCTGTCATCATGAAAAGTAAAAAACAAATAATGATAAAATTTATATTTGTTTACTTCTCTGTGCTATAACTGTAATTTTTGTATGATTCCTGTCATTTAAATCAAGTTTTTAAATCAAAATCGCTGAATTTGCATATTTCCCGTTGCAGTAGAGGGGGAGCCGCGTGAGGCTCCGAGCATGTGCCTTCTGCTTTCTCACTGTTTGTCACCAATGTCATCTACACACCTTTATTATACGTCCTGACTTTCCATAGAATAGCTCATGTATTTCACATATGTGGATAACGAAGTTAGTCTTGCTGATCTGAACCGAAAAAGCAGGAGGTGAGGCAGCCAGTACTTCTGCCTCACTGAAGGGGGCGTGCGGGAGCCCACGGGATTATTATTGCGGGTGTTCTGACATTTTGGCATACCTTTTCAGAATAGCATGCCGACTCCTTATAAGTACGCCTCCATACAGTACAACTGCCATTTTTAAGTAACCCTAACCACTAACCCTAAACCCTAACCCTAACAAAATACAATTGTTCACCTTCAGCCAACAGTATGATAAATGACACAGCCGATCTCTATTGCACGCATGCACATTAACCCAGGGTATGTCATTCTGATAGGTATGCTGTTGTGTACACCAGTACACTGGCTAAATATCAGAAAATCAAGTTCATTATAGCCTTCTGTAGAGCCAGTGACTCACCCGCCATGAACCTCGCCGCACGTCACTGTTACAAACAGACTGCCATAAAGCCAATTATATTAAAAATTCAGGTTAAATACAATGGTTCGTACTAACGAACGTGCACACAGTGCACGGCATCAGTGGTTTGTCAGTTACTGTACCATATCTAGTCATTTTTATTATTTTAAAGATGTTTTAGTGTATTTGAAAGTGTTTAAGTGTTTTATATGCATAGAAAGGCAAATATATATACTATACAATCAGACAAATATTTGACTAACTGATGCGAAATAATAACTATATGTATCTATTCCGACTTACCTAGGAATTCGACATGACCGGGGGAGTGTGTGTAAAGCAGGGCTTAGCGGCAGCGAGCGTGCTAGGCTAGCAGCCTCTTCTCCAGCTCCTGCCCACTGCGACGTGGCTGCCGCAAGCGGAACCTGCGAGCCGAGCAGCACCACAGCACCGGACAGAAGGCGTGCCTTCGCGTTTCTCTATTCCAGGCTCGTTTGAGTAATGGTCCTAATAGTCAACCAGCGATCTTCATTATCACTTTCTTGTATTGCTTTCATGGTTTTCTCACTCATAACTTAATGCAGTAATGGAGGCAAATTGCTTCAAAGTGACAGGAGAGGGTCTTTCGGCTGCTGATATTTATGTTTTCTGTCACCCTGAAAGCTGGTTTTAGTGGTGGTATCTGTCTGTAGCCTTTCCAGCTCCCACCCGCCCCCGGCACAAAAGAGGAATAAAACAGGAGGGAACTAGGAACTCCTGGAAGAGCCTACAAATCATGTTGCAATAGTCTGGCACCGATTTTCTTTTTATGGTGGTGGTGGTGGGGGGGGGGGGGGTCCCTTACAGCTTATGGGGGGGAGACTGTGCCTCTGCCTGGTGGTCCATGAGGTGGTGGTGGCCACTTTTCTTTGCCTTGACCACTTTCTTCCAGGTCATTGTTTATTAAAAGCTTATTTATATATAGGAAATTTCAAAATTACTGGCGTGTTTAAACTTTAAGCCTTTGAAAGGTGTAGGGCTGTCCCCGAATAGTCGAAGATTCGATGCATCGATATGCGGAGCCTGATTCGACCACCGCTCTCACAGTCGAATCTTCGCGGGTGAAACGAACATCATACCATTTTGGCAATATGGGGGTGCTCAATGTCTAATTGCACACAGAACTACTGGTTTTGTACGGTTATATTAAGTTATATACAGTCTTTAATTATGATAATGCAGTAAAAACAAAAGTGAAAAGAAAGAAGGTTTTCCTCGCACACAATTTGAAAAGACTCAAACGCACACAAGCAGAGTGAAAGACTGGATTTTTTTCGTTTTTTTTGGTAGGGTACAAATATTGTTTTCAAACATTTCAGCCGTTTTCTAATTTTAATTGGCTGTGAACATGTTTAGCTAAAAAACTGCCAGTTTGCGTTTATTGTTGTTTCGGCAGTTAAAAAGAAAGCGTTCACAATTCTGGCTAAACTTTCGTTGTTCTAATAATTTATTTCGTTTTATTTTATTTATTGATCACTCAGGGTTACCTAATTTAACTGTGGTTTGTGTTTTTTTTATATATATATGTTCCCCTGCACTTTGGCATTTTGCACACATTTGTTATGCTCCCTGTGACTTGATTCTGACTTTATTTCGTTTTTTTTTATTATTAGAAATGTATAATCTGTTCTAATTTAATTCTTTAAATTAATGCTTTTTTTGTGTCAATGTTGCGCTGCACTGAAAGCATGCTGGCACAGGCAATTTTGCCGATTTAATTTAATTTCGCAAAATGTGAAATGCAAATCCTAGAGAGGTTTTTTTTTTTTAGGTTTATTTATCAAAATGTTCTTTTATTATTTGTCTGATGTTCTGTATTTCGATCGCGGCTTTAGAATATTATGAGAAAACGTTTACAAATGTTTATCCACCACATTACCCTTTTTATTTAAACCTAAATAAGTTCGTCTGTCAGTTGGCAGGCAGTTTTGGTCGCTTTATTAAAAGTTGTTGCTGTGTGCAGCGTGTAAAATAAAATAAAAATTGTTTTACCCTCCTGCTGACTATAGTGTCGTGCCCCTCCCAACCCATTCACACACACACATAGGCCTAGATGATTCGACTATCGGTCGACTATAGAAAGATTCGAAAATTCTGATTCGACTATGAAAATTCATAGTCGGGGACAGCCCTAGAGTTCACTGTACTCAAATGGCCTCCACAGTCACCAGATCTCAATGCAAGAGCACCTTTGGGATGTGGTGGAACGGGAGATTGGCATCATGGATGTGCAGCCGACAAATACGCAGCAACTGCGTGATGCTATCATGTCAATATGGACCAATACCTCTGAGGAATGTTTCCAGTACCTTGTTGAATCTATGCCATTAAGGATTAAGGCAGTTCTGAAGGCAAAAGGGGGGCCAACTCGGTACTAGCAAGGTTTACCTAATAAAGTGGCCCGTGAGTGTAGATAATCTTAATCATTTTGATAATTATACTATTTTACTTATTTTACTATTCTACTAATTAAAACTTGTATAATCATACTATCCTCCTAAACATTCTAAATAAAAACCCACACATACAGTATCACATACAGTACTCAACTTTTCCTTTTAAGAGAAAAAAAAAAAACAAAAATGTTGATTATTCAATAACACTTTACTTAACAGTCTTATATATAGAGTCCCAGAAGGGACATGGAGGGGAAAAAAAACAAACAAAGCTGGGATGGATCTGGCTGCAGTACATGCACTCTCCCCCCATGCATGCACTGCCTCTAACGCTACGTGCACGTTCTGCCCCAATGGGAAATGTTTCTGTGGGATCTCTTCCTGATTGCAAAGTTAGTGCAGATTAAGCACTATATAGTACATTTTTAAGTTTCTAATCTTTCTTTATGAACTACATGAAATGACATTCATAATAATATTAACACATGCATCTGTATGTTGTTTGGCTGGCTTTTGCTAATGTTACATTTTCAATACCAGATCAAGCGAGTGAAGCTAAATTCTCGCCTGTTATTCTTGTAATTTTTGGCCTGTTGCTACAAGGGCACTGAGGTTCAGACATTGGTAGTTTATTTCCCCGTAATGTTATCCCAAGACAAAATTCATTATGCAACTATCATATCTTGACAATATGGAGGTACAATACACAATTAAAATGCTGCTAAATAGGCTGCAACCTACAGATGAAGGGAAAAAAAATCAATTGAATACGATACTGTTTCATTATTTAAAATAAACAAATAGCTCTGTTGTTCAGTATTCATGCCATAACGCAGTGAAATAACTTTGATGCAGTCATGAGAAATGTTTCATCCCGAAGATGATCAAAATTACAGAATAAATCCTACTACTTTGGAAGATGAGCAGGGGCTTAGAAAAGCGACCGAATGTCGCTGTGGGGCTGAGCGAAAAGGCAACGCGCTGCATGATATGCAGTTTAAAAAGTTCCAAAAAAGCCATCTATGTCCCATCTTTTATTCTATTATCTTAAAATCTTCCATATCTAACTTCAAGAGTGCATATTTTTTTCCCAACCACCAATAAGTAATGTAATGTAATGTAATGTAATGCGCTCGGGTTGTCCATCTGGATCCTTACATAGACTTCAGTTAGTTCAAAATGCAGCAGCCAGAGTTCTCACAAAAACAAAAATTTTTTATCACATTAGCCCTGTCGTATGCTCCCTTCACTGGCTACCAGTCAAGTCTAGGATTGACTACAAGAGACTGCTATTAACCTACAAAGCTCTGAATGGCCTTGCACCACAATATCTCAAAGATCTTCTGGTCCCTTACAACCCTTCTCGCCTGCTTTGATCACACGGAGCAGGATATCTATTAGTTGCTAGAGTAGAGCTCCGCAGCTGTGGAATGGTCTTCCAGCAGATGTGCGAGATTCAGGCACACTCTCACTATTCAAGTCTAGATTAAAAATGCACTTGTATAATTTAGCGTATAGGGAACCTAGCTAGCTGGCTAATGCACTTCTTTCTTACTTCCCCCCACCCCCTCTGGGGTGTGCTGCCTGAAGACCCATGAGCTTGAAGATTTTCCACCTACTCTGCTGTCTGCAATACCACTACCTCTACCTCCAGCGACTCCTCTCCTGCCTGCCTGTCCATTGCTCCTGTGATGCCTCTCCTTCCTCCCCTGCCGCTGTACCACTGTTCATCTTGCCTTCAGAAGCAGAATCAAGCACCACGTGCCGGCACCTGCCTACCCCTGCATAGAGACAGAAATTGAAACACCCGTTCTATATAAACTTGGATATTGTCATCTTGTTTGGTCCATTTGACTCCTCTGCTGGCCCCTGGAGGATGGACTCCCACTTTGGGTCTAGTTCCTCCCAAGGTTTCTTCCCTGTAGGGAGTTTTTCCTTGCCACTGTCGCCTCTGGCTTGCTCACTGGGGGGTTTATGTTTATGTGGCAGAAGTTATGTAAAGCGCATTGAGACAATGTAATGTTGTGAAAATGCGCTATGTACAGTAAATTGCATTGCATTGCACATTCCACCATGCCATTTGATTGAGCATGATAGTGAGATGTCTGTGTTTACTCAATGCCAAGTATTTTGCACAGCAGTCTAACCTGGTCGGTGTGAATAGTTTTTGGAATGCCATGTTGTTAGATGTAATCTTCGACACTGAGCTACAGAGGTGGAACGCTGATCATTAAGTGGAAATAGATTGACATACTGAGTATAATAGCACATACCTATTGCCCTGTGATATAATAAGCAACTCGATAATGTTCTGCTTGAGTGGATTGAGGGGGGGCATCTATGTGGAGGAGGTAAGTTTCAAGACTAACAAGGTAAACAGTCTGTGCAAAATTTGTGAATGAAGGCCAATAACATTCTACACTCTGTTTATTGTTTGCTCAGCACCAAGATGACCATTGAAGACATTACCATATAGACATTGGAGAGCCTTTGGAATAAGTTCCGATGGAAGCACAACCTGGTACACAGCAGCCTGCAAAGAATTTCATTCGATGATGTTAAGCAAAGGAAGATTCAGCAGAGGCCTGCTTCAGTTGACCAAGTGGTGGCCTCTTCCCACCACTCTGTCCAGAATAAGACCTTCTTGATGCATGAGTCATCCTGTTTCTTTTTGTAGCAGATCATCCACGTCAATCACTAATGTGTGGCAAGTGTCAAGGGGTATATCTCTGACTGGAAATTTTTAATGTAGGAACGGGTGGCTCAGGAGCTGTGGCTGCACTGGCAAGTAAACACTGCACACCTTTTCTGGTCGCTAATCTCTCTGGTCTCCATGACAAGCCATCAGCATTGGCGTGTTGCTTTCCCTCCCGATGTACAGTATGATGTTGTAGTCATACACATCAAGTTCAAGGATCCATTGAGCTTTTCTTCCCATACGGCCTGCATCAACTGGACTCTTTTTGAGACTGAGCAGAGGTTTGTGATCAGTTATGATTGTAAAGAAGCTGCCTAACAGAAAATGTTTAAAGTGCCTGACAGCCCACACAACAGCCCAGTGTTCCCCAAGCCGGTACTTGGGGGCCACCGGACAATCTAAATTTTTGCTGAAATGTAGAGTGCCTGGCAGGGAGTAAAAATGTGGACTGTCCAGCAGTCCCAGAGGACCAGGTAGGGGATCCCTGCAATAGCCCAAATCTCCCGATCACAGGTAGCCTATCATCTTTCCATGTGAGATAGTGTGTGACAGTGTGTGCTATAACATGTTCCCTATGGTCCTGAACCTGTGCCAGAAGCCAATGGTATTTTGGTAGCATCAGGAAGGGTTGTATGAACAATGGATGGGCCATTCAGGGTGTGAACTCTTCTGGGTGTCATCGTTAGGGATGCCACGTCCATGAAACTGTTGTTGACAAGTAATTGTTATTCAAATATTTGCGATCAACAATTTAGTTTAATTTTTCTGTTCATTTTATAACAATATTATTGAGTTAGCCTAATCATAGTTTAATAATAACTATACAGTACACCTTATGAAAAAGGAGGGCTATTAATTAGCATTGAACATTGGAACATAAAAATAAAAATTGCATTTCTTTGTGCCTTTGCAAATTTGTAAATGTGTGTCTTTGTAAAGCTTTGTAAATGAAAATGATACAGGGCAGATATGACATAAATAGCAAATAATAAGATAAACTACCCATGGCACACACTGCATCATATTTTCTGGCACAGACTGATCTGTTCATCCTGCCATTTAATGACAAACCATAATATTTACATTTATAACAAACTAAGCAGGATAACTTGTTATAATTAAGGTAGTCTGGGCTAAATGTAAGTGAATTCAGATAAAGTCCATTTAAATTGGGATACCTTTAAATTGACAAGTTCTCCAGCTAAGCAATAAATCCAGCTTTGTGATACAGGCCCCTGGAGTAAGTGATTCCACTGATGGTAAAAAAATTAAAAATTTCTTTGCTTGTCATTTCAAGTGTTTTCAAGTCGTCTATTTCCAGCTTTTGCATCAACACTATTACCTAAATATCCCATCTCTTAAATGTTAGTTTATATTTCCTTTAGTTTCAATTACTGCTATACAGTGGCATGGTATTTTGGTATATTTATAGCATTGGTTTACTCTGAACTGAAATATGACGTTTGGTGTATTTTGAGTTTCTTTCAGTCATATTTATATCAATCCAAATCAGTGGGATTAGAAAAAGTCGACAAAATAACCTACATTTCTCAAGTTTTTTATTCTATTGGCATAATCTACTGACTTTATTGTAGGATAAATAATGGCAGCAGTCAGGAACGTATACGGTCACCTCATTGTGATTAGGGTGCCTAACAAGACCCATAAACAGTGCAGGTGTGTACAGAACTTTCATTTAACAGACAGAGAACACGAAGAACCCAAAATCAGAATACCTGGCTGAATACCCTATTCTGTGCTGGTGAAGATTGAACACAAGTAGTCCGTAAAATGAACCTGATGTCATGAAAACAAATATCAATGGGATCAGGCTCGGTTGAAACAGAGTGGTACAAGTTAGGCACAAATGTAAAACATGCCGTAAAGTGTAATGCTGAGCATCTACAGATATGCGAGGTACAGGGCAGATGGTATGGATCAGTTCAGAACCGCAATGAGATTACATCATTAAACGAGTGCCAGTAAAACACTGCACAGAAAAAAAACCCATCAAAATAGTGATAATAATATAACATATCTGTTTCATTAAGCTATTTGTATACATATGAATGGAAATGACTAACGATTATGCAAAATAAACCTGCCATCTCAAATAATAAATTATGGAATAATTGTGACAGGGCTAGGCCTCGTCACTCTGGATTCCACTGAAACACAACACCTTTATGAGTCAGAGAGTTTAAAAGGTTCAGGAATTGTGGCATGTACTGAACAAACCTTCTAGAGTAGGAACACAGTTCCATAACTGCTTGCAAATTCGTAGGGTTCCGTTGTACAGGTTTGACTTACTCAATATACTTCATATTAGGATGAACACCTTCTCTAGACATTTCATGACCTAAGAAAGATAATTGACTTTGAAGTCAGCTGCCCAGAAGCATGTAAATACTTCCTCAATACTCTGCAGATGCTCAGAAAAATTATGAAGACTAAGATGTTATCTAACTATACAAGACACACTGTCCACTGGGGGCCTCTCATGATGAGCTCCATTAGCTGCTGAAATGTTGAAGGAGCATATGTCAATCTCATTGGCATGACTTTAATGACCTCAGAGTTCGTTTATCTTATGATTTTCTGCAGCCACCCAGCATTCAGCAATCAGAATTGCACCAAAAACACAATTATGACAAGAAAGTAGTGTGTGGACCCGGGACCTCTCGCCAAGCACCGGTTGGCATACAGTACGATAGAAAAGGAAGTCCTCCTGCTCGCTTTGCAGCACTTCGAGGTGTACGTGGAAGATAGCACCCACCCCGTGGTCGTGTACATGGACCACAACCCGCTAGGGAGAATGAAGTGGATGCTTATTTCTCCATCTTCGAGCGTATAGCTACAACTCTGAACTGGCCCAGACACCTTTGGTCACTGCTGCTGCAGTGTAAGCTAGTGGGTAAGGCGCAAGAAGTTTGTTCGGCTCTTGCGTTAGAGCAGAGCTTTGATTACAATATCATGAAGGCTACGGTTTTGAGGGCTTATGAGGTAGTGCCTGAGGCATACTGGCAAAATTTCCAGAAGGTCAGTAAATCCGCCAGCCAGACACACACGCTCGGGAGAAGTCAGTACTGTTTGAAAAATGGTGTACCACTAGTGGTGTGTCTGACTTTGATCAGCTCAAGGAACTTATATCATTGGAAGAATTTAATAGCGTCGTTGTGTACCTGAATGAGCAGAAGGCGGCTACCCTAGCTGAGGCTGCCACCCTCGCCGACGAGTTTGTTCTGATGCATTGGACAGTGTTTACCCCGACTCCACTACCCCAAAAGCTCCACTGTCGTCCTTGGACGTCCACTCCGTCTGCCCCACCTGTGGAGAAACAGGAGTGCTTCTACTGCCATGAAGTGGGTCATATCATCTCCGTCTGTCCGGTACTCAAGCACAAGGACGCCCATGCTGCCGCCAAGAAGGTACTGTACACGTAGCGGCAAGCCCGGACAGTACCTTGCCGCCCCAAGTTGTCGAACCTGCCTTTTTGCCTTTTGTGTTCCTCGGTTTTGTTTCGTTCAATGCAAGTGATGTGAAATGCCCTGTGACTATCCTGTGGGATACTGGTGCTGCCCAGTCGTTTGTTTTAGAGAGTGTTTTGCCCTTTTCCAACAGCGATGTGTTTGTGCAGGGGATCGATTTGTGCATTTCTTCCTTTCTGCTGCACCAAGTGTACCTCTGTGCTACTGATTATTCCAGGTATGAGCGAGTTCCTTCCCAGTTCCGCGAACCCCACGGGAGCGGAAACGGTTCCTTGGGATAGCCGGCTACTACCGCAGCTTTTGCCGAAATTTCTCGGACATTGTGATGCCGCTTACCCAGCTGCTCCGGAAGAACACGTCTTTCGTTTGGTCCCCCGCCTGCCAGGCTGCCTTTGACTCTGTGAAGCTGCTGCTCAGCAGCTTCCCTGTGCTGGCAACCCCAGACTTCGATAAGCCATTTAACTTAGAAGTGGATGCTAGTGGTGTGGGCACCGTTGCGGTCCTCTTGCAGGAGAACAGTCACGGCCTTGATCATCCCCTTTGTCGCTATTCTAAGAAGTTCGTCAAGCACCAGTTGGCATACAGTATGATAGAAAAGGAAGCCCTAGCCCTCCTGCTCGCTTTGCAGCACTTCGAGGTGTATGTGGGACCACCCCATGGTCGTGTACACGGACCACAACCCGCTCGTTTTCCTCGCTTGCATGAGTATCACTAACCAGCGCCTCATGCGCTGGGCACTTATCGTCCAGGCGTTTAACCTGGAGATTAGACATAAGAAGGGGGCTAGTAACCTCGTGGCGAATGTCCTCTCGGGAACTTTGTTCTTTTCTTTTCTATTATTGATTGCAATTTCGATTGTGAACACCTGTTGGGTTCACGTTGTGTGGGGGGTTGTTACGTCCCGTAAGATTCTTGGGGTGTGTTTGTGGGTCGCCCTGGTTCCGCCTCCAGCCTCCTTCGCCTGCCGGCTGGTTCTTCACTCCGCCCTTCGCCCCGCCTTCCGGACTTCGGCCACGCCCACATATCGCTCCCATCTTCCGGGTCCGGGGGCTGAAAAGGACGCCACCAACAAGTCCCTTCAGCTTTTGCTCATTATTGGTTTTGGTGGTTGTGATTTTCTGATTGTGTTTGCTTTGCCGTGTATAACTTTGGATTCTTCTTTTTGAGCGCCCCTCGGATACGGTGACTTCGGACTATGTGTATGATTGTGTGTTTGAGGTGCGTAGAGAGTGACTGCCATTTTGTTTTTTTGTTGTACATTATTATTTGTTTGGTTAGGGAGACAGGGACACTGATTGTTTTTCGTTTACACTTGTTTTCGCACATAGGTTTAGATTAGTTTTGGGGCGCGTTCGGTAGGTGGGTTTTTGTTTGTTGTTTTGGCCAGGGTCACTCCTAAAGTTTGTTGCACCTGGTATCTGTTAATTGTTTGTCGCGTGAATAAAATATAAAAACTATAAAAAAATAACCCTTGTGTTTCCTCGTATTCCCTTTTCCCGATCCCCGTCTTGTCTCGTCATCCCCTTTCCCTTTTCTGTCGGGTTCCAACCCTAGACTGGAGCTCGTAACATCTAACAATGAGCAAAAAAAATTGTAAAAAGTCACTCATACACTCATACATAATTTCACAACTCTAAATACATGAGTTGTGTATTTATAATTGCAGTTTTTTGGATACTATTAATTGCTTACCTTTTCTCCTTCACCCCTTGCCACCACACTCCCACTGTGGGAACCCAACCAATCTTGGCTCTTCTTACACACAGGTAAGTACAATAAATAAAAGTACAAATCATTTTATGAAACCCTGCCTGCTTGAGAAATACGTTCTAAACCAACTGTTTTTTTCCCCCAGTTATTATTACTATGTATGATGTATAATGTTAGGGCAACTAAGAAATCAGTCGACTGGGCTACACTCTCCCCCTTCAAACTGTCTAGATGTCCTTATCACCATACCTGTCAAGTTTTAGATTTGAAAATAAGGGAAATTTTCCGGCACCCGCCGCGAGCCATCCCACCACCCCAACCAAGCTCCAGTACCCCTTACATTTTAAGACAGGTGTATAAGAAATCTAAAATAACCACTTGTCATTTACATTTTATTTTCATTACACATTTTCTTTTAATTTCTCATGTTCATTCATGTGGCTCTCTGGCATTCACTGATGACATATTATACAGACTGGTTGCAGACTTTGCATCCTTTAACACTTTTTTGGAAGGAGTGTATTTGTGGGCTGGCCCAGAGTGGTTGATTTTACATGACAATAAAGCACAAACAGTGCTGTTGTCTAATGACATCCTATTCTCTGTAACAATCTTTCTCACCATACTAAACACCCTTTCAGAACTGGCATTCCTGTGGGGAATGCATAGTAAAGCCTTCATTACTCTTGGCAGCTCACTGAACCTCACATCCTTCCCTAGCAGGCCCCAGAATCTGTCAATTTTGTCTTCTTGGGGGAGTTGCTTGCTATCTGTCAACTGGAAGTCAATGAGTTCCTCTCTCAGCCTATCTTCACTCAAGCTCAACTAAGGGAACAGGGCCCCTAGCCTTTCCACTGTAAAATAAGACATGTGTTTGACTGAACATTGCAGATATAAACCATTCAGTATCAATGGGGAACTGACCCTAACATCTACCTGTCCCTGGAGTAATGTCGAGGCAAGCAAATGCATTAGTGGCAACATTTTAGGCACACTACAGCCTATACTCTCATACTGTCTAAAGATGATATCATAATTATATAACTGCTGGGTAATATACTCACTGAAAGGTTTTCTTCTTGGCTGACACAGGAAGCTCTGTGCTGTTCATGAATACCTTTGTGTCAGCTCCGATAAAGAGCTCTTCATCAGCCAACTGATGTCCATCTCCATACTCCACCTCCCTGAGAGGTACACCAACGATGGCCCTGGCTGGTATGAGGTAGCCCAGGATCCTGCTGATCAGCCTGCACATCTCCTCTTCAAGTCTGTGAATTTGTATTCCCTCTGATTACAGAAAATATCTTTGGTCACAACAAAATGTGAAAATAACAGTGAAATAAGAATTACACAATAAGCATAATCGTATTTAATTATAATTGACTATTATTCACTCATTCATTCATTATTATTGACGCCCACCTGAAAGGCAATATTAAATTCAGATAAAGGCTTAAGGGCAGCACTCAGGAACATGAAGTAGATCCTCACGATTGGATCACGCAGATGACTTGCTAGATCACGCACTTTGGCACACCTCTCCACCTCCTCATGACTGTTAAAGTAGGCCTACAGTACAAGGGACACAGGGTGGCAATTCATGGTTAAAATGGAGATATAGCATAGTAAACTGTGTATATATCTGCTACAGTTACCATCCTTACCAGTAGTGCATCCCACTGGTTCAACACTCTCTGGATGCAGGTTAACAGACTCAGCCATCTGGTGCTGCAGTACCTGAGGAGCTTCAGGTGGTCTGAATCAGTGAAATCTACAAAATATTTGTAGATTTCACATATTTTTGCACTGGAAGATTCTTAAAAATAATTCTGTTAGCGGTTGGAAATGTATGTATGTGTGTGTGTGTGTGTGATTGCGTTTGTAGGAATATCAAATGCAGGCCTAGACAAATGGCAGGCCTATTTAATTTAAATGCATTTACCTTTTATCAAAGTGGGTGTAAATCCCAACCAGGATGTCTTCCACCGGTACCTGGGCTGCTCTAATGGCACAGCCAGTGGCCAGCTGTGCTAGGTGGCAGATGCAGCCAAGGTCCTGGATGTAGGGCTGGCTGGTCTTCAGTCTGCTGATGACTTGAGTTGTGTCTCCCTTTAATGACACTTGCATTATCAGAGTTAATGGCTATCAGGTTCTCCCATGGAATGCCTCTTTTTCTATTGGAAACAGGAGACAAAACGTCTCAGACAAAATTAAATGCAAACTACTACACACGTCAACAACACAGTGCAGTTCCCCTACCTTAATGCTTCACTCAGCTTTTCATACAGATTTTCTGCATTTCCCATGTTGCATATAAGCATCTCCATGAATCTTGTAATGACCTGCAGAGTGGCCTCATCATAGACTAGTTGGGATGACGAATTCTTTGTTTTTGTGTTGTTCGATTAGTGAAAAGGGCTGAGATCGGCATGTTTTGGCCAACTCGTCATTTAGCTCTGCTGCTATGGCACCTGTTGAGTGAGTGCCCAGTAATTAGCGTTAGCTAACAATTAGCCTACAATATGCATGTGGGACACTATCAAATAGGTATACGCATGTATAATACTCATATATAATTTGACTCAACTTACCTTTGATGAGTTGCGTAGCCTTGGTTTTTCCCGCTGAGTATTTTCTTGCGATAGCAGAGTCCGAGAACATCTCAGCTACACACAGAAGTCGTCACAGAAAGTGAAAGTAACAATGTTTTTGGCACACAGCATTGCCATTTTAACCTCCGCATTTATCACCTGGTCTGCCTCGGTGGTATTTCTAGTTACAAATGCTAACATCGCCTGGGCATGTTTCTGTGCCTCTAGCCAGTGCTTGTGCTTGGTGGATTTTTCATGCTGACTGACATCGTTCCTTCCCTCGTGGGAGACACTAAAATCACAGTTACAAATCTTACAGAATGCGTGACTGTGCCCCATTCCTCTTTTGGAAAGTAAATTCGCTGTCCCATTTTTCCAGATATTTACACAACTTCTTTGTTTTTTTGGCAGGAATAAGAACATAAGAACATAAGAACTATACAAACGAGAGGAGGCCATTCGGCCCATCAAGCTCGCTTGGGGAGAA
>JAODKM010000043.1:8226011-8236098 GCA_026780845.1 Petrocephalus sullivani
TGGAGTTCAGGAGATTGTCTTGACCAGGACCACACCCCTAAATGCATTGAAGCAACTGCCATGTGATTGGTTGATTATATATTTGCATTAATGTGAAATTGAACGGGTGTTCCTAATAATCCTTTTGGTGAGTGTATGTTATTATACAATAAAAATATTCCAGGGTGTACCCCAGCCTTGTACTTCCTGAAATAGGCTGCAGTGCCCCCCTCCTCCCAGCACTGACCAGTATAAGTGGTCAGAAGATGGATGGTTGAAATAAAATAAATCTGGGTGAGCGGGTAATCCATGGTGAAGCTGTGAGATTCCAGGTGGTCCCTTGGTGTCCCTGGCCTGCCTGCTCTCTCACTCTCTGGCCAAGCTGGATATGGAGCAAAGTGAACTGGGAACAGCATTGTCTAAAACCTGCATCCCTCCACACAATGCATCCAAGGTTGCAGGCCTCTGAACGCCATGCCTCCTTCTGGTCTGGCTCCTTTTCCAACTCATTCTCTGACCTCTTGTGGGCTGACATTCACAGTGCACGATGCTCCTATGCTCCTAGCCATCTCTGCCAGGGGTGTGAAAGCCCCTGTCCTGGACAGCTCTAATGGAGGCCAAGAACCTGCTTCCAGCAGAGAGATCTACCCTGCTGGTAAGAAATGCTTGCTTCAAGATGATTCGGGTCATGCATGAACAAACTCCTAGTCCTTAGCTTTTAAGCCTAGCCTTTACAGCTCACACCCGGCTATCCACTGCCAGATCAGATAACGCAGCCGTGGCACCCCCTAGTGGCATGGCTCATTAGACCCCCCACCTGAACAGTAATGATCAGCGCTGGCTCACTCAGCCCTTGCATTCAGCTGGCGTGCTTCGGCTGGCCTTGTGAGTGGGGTGTTTACACTCAGTGAGAGACCTGGGGATGCCAGGAAAAATCACTGCCGTTTTGGGGGATTATTTCTGCCAATGAAACCACCTTTTAAGGCCAGAGCTCAACAGGTCAGAGAAGGTGACAATTCTGATTCTAATATTCTGTGATGGGATGGTGCTAGGATTGTAACAGTACATATATTTGTGCTGTATGCCGTTGGGTACATCATTTTTGGTTCAGTACACACTATGAAATGAGTGAATACCTTTATTGACACAGGAGGAACCCAAATTCACTAGGAGATTATGCTAACATTAGGATAATTGAGCTGGTTATGGCTAAAGCTGGTTACAGCCAGTCATAATTAGGGGTTTGGGAACATTCTGGTTTCCCAACAAATTACACTGGAGAGTTGGAGAGCGTAATGAACTAGGGATTTAGTAGAGTATGATTGCAAACTCGCAAACTCAAAACAAAGGTTTACACCCCTATCTGATGCCCAATCTGGGGTTATACCCTGCCTGGTGCCCGTGGATTGTGAGATAGGCTTTGGACCCCCACAATCTGTCCTGTTATTTCTGCCTGAAGTTTTTCCCCTCTGGCTCTGCAGTAAGAGCCCGCTTACTGCATCAAACTCCTTCTGCGGGCCTACCACCACCCCCCTGCATTCCCGATTCCAGTCATGTTCACAGCTCAGAGATCCAGAAAGGGAAAAGGGGGGCGCACAATCTGTATTCGGTTGCTGCAGGTAAAGAGAGTGAGGGAGGGGGCAATCTTTATGTCAGCAACATATACTGCTTTCAAAGCAATAGAAGACAACATTTGTAAAGGTCCTCTCTCCTGGCTTTCATCCTGGTCCCAAAGTGTACACATTATGAAGGGCAGAGATCACTATGATGATATTTACTGCATTGTTAACAGAGAGATTGGCCCAGATGAAGCTGGCCTGGTGAAGAGGTTCATTGACTATACTGGACCTGACAAGCAGGGATGATGAGATGGGCAAACGTACAGAGCTGTGGGTCCCGCTGCACCTGAGTGCTGGGTGTGCTGGCAGTGGCAAGTGCTCGCTGTCTGGAGGACAAGAGCAGTTAGGGGACTGGATGCCAAATGGGGCGGGGGAGAACCAAAGTCGGGTCACTCTGCTGACCTTGCCCCATTAAAGCGGTGACCTCCCACTCGATCACACACACACCGAGGGCGATAGAGAGCACAAGGCCCCTCTCACAGCAAAGCAGCCACACAGCATGAAAGGGGGGAGGATAGAGGCTCACGCTTCTTTGGCAGAACCAGCACCACTGGCAGCCGCAGTGTCCTATGCGGTCGCAAGAGTGCCTCTGGGGGGGGGGGGTGCAGCACTCTTGCTAAACATTTTCACCTCTCCTGCATGTATAGAGAGTTGCACCTGGCCACTTAACTCATATAATTAACTCTGTAAGATAAAGATGCTTTAAAGGTTTATTATATATTTGCATTATATCTGCAAATAAGGGATAGAATATAAATGTAATATATATATATAAGAAAATTAAGTGCTTTTAAAGATGACGGAAACCTGCACAACCATGGGGAAGCATGAATGTCCTTTGTCAGGGAACGCGGGAACAATTTCCACAAGTATCCAGCACTTCACATTAGCCGCAGAGGCTGAAGCAGAGAGCAGCCCGTCATCTAATGATGTTATAATCACTGCGTGTTTCTCATTCCAGCCAGTCACCCATTTCAGATGAAAAGGAAAATGCAATACAAAAGTTACGCTTATTTTATTGAGATTTTAACAAGATTTATATTTCAACTCTCCCTGCCCCTGTAAATGCCTGAGCAATGTGGCCAGAAAGTGCAAGATTGGGATGCCAAAGAACAAAACAATACAACAGACCAGAGGCTCTGTATTATGGAGTTTAATTGTTATTGACTTTAAAATTGGCAGTCAGACATGGGTCTATAAGCTTAGATTGATAAAACTTCTGTCATCTAATTTCAGCAGTAAAACCTGCGCTCTGCATTTGTCTCCAAATTGCTTTGAAAGATGACTCCTTTCATGTGAAAGGGTTTCAAAATTAGCATCAGATGTTTCGACTAGGTAGCATTTTTGAAAAAGCAGTTGACACAGCAGTTGTCAGTCCCCTGAAAAAAAGCTGATCACCACCAAGCTGCCTTCGCTCTCTCGCAGCCACCAGGCCTTCCAGAAAATGGGAAAGTCCAGTAGACCCAATCACAAGCCCTTTTTTTATAATCTCTGCCTCATTAAGCACCCAGGGAGAAGCCTGGACGCTGAAATGTAAAATGCAGACCTTCATCACTGCTGTAGCCAGGGAGACTTGTCTAAGTACGACACCTTGAGGACACTGTGTATTCAAAGACTTTCCTCTACATCCATCACTAACTCATTATTGTGGGGAATTACTGGTTACAGTTAAACCAAACGAACTCAAGAAATGTTTCAAATGTTGCAATACCCTGCACTCATTACAGGGGGCAGCATACACCCTCAGTTAGCAGTGAGCTCCACAGTTCAAGAGCTGCCATCAAAATCTTCCAGAATGTTCACCAAATTACTACTTTAGGTCAAAGTAAATAAACAACAACTTCTGACTTGCCCCCCCATGTAACTCTTGTCTTACTAATTGCCCGTTAGTTAACTGAACAAAATGTAAAATCAGATGCCTATTTCTTCATCTACAGCTCAGAAATAGGTCACTTTCTCTCATTTAGGAGAGCCACTCCGTTCCAATTCATTCTGTTCTCGTCTCTCTGACGGGTGCGATGCTAACGCTAATCTCATTTAGGAGGTCATCAGCTCCCTTAATTGGAATGGCCGACTCCCATTTCAGCGCTTTGCCCTGAAGTCAGTCTATACTTAGATGGGCTCTTTTTGACTTTTTATTCTTGTTAAAAATACCTGCCCTTCAAACGTGACTAGCCCCCAAAACATAACAGTGAAAGCTTCTCTCACGTTTTTCCACTAAACTGCTTTTCCCTAACTTAAAGGCAGATGTCTTTGGCATGGTTTTCCATGTGACAATGGTAAGGCAGACCAACAAGTGGAACTTTTAATGCACCCTTTACCCCCCAGGCCACCCAAATCAAACATATCTCCCCAAAACCTGTTTATTCACCATAAATTATAGAGTCAATGCAAACAGAGGCTCATTAGCATGACATAATTCATGTGGTAACGAGTCAGTTTTACCCAAAGTGACTTCCAATTTACATTTATAAAGCTTATTATAACCTCATACAAGTCATTCTAGTTAAGTATCTTGCTCTAGGGTTGTACTGTAACCCCCCTCCCTTTGGGATGTAAACTGGCTCAAACACTTTGGATCCACCTCTAGTCAGTACTACAGCTGGAAGTAAAAGTCATCACAACATTTGGAGGTCACCAGAGTAAGGAAAGAGGCTCTGAAAACCAAGGTGGGCAGGACCAGGAGCTGCTAATCACAGGCTAGGTTAGGACCAACAACGTAACCAATGGGAAGTGGCTTGAGCCTGGCAACCTACAGCACACAGTACTCAAGTCCATAAGAAACTTGGAAGCTTTGAGGTTGCTAAGCAGAAACGGGACAGAAAAGTAGTATCAGACCTGGCTTGGGCAGTGGGCAGGAGCTGAACTCACTGAAGTTGCTGAGCGCCGTCTCACCTGCTGAGTGTGCGCAGCCGGGGTGCGTCTGGCACACAGTCACAAGCCCACATGGAGTGCTGCTCTCTGCCGATTGATCCCAGGGTATACCGATAGAGCTGCCAGATCCCAGAAACGAGCAGAGACATTGCCTTGCTGCTCAGTGTCCTTAAAGCCATCTGCACCTTTATCTGGGAATTTTAAGCCCAGCTAATCAGAAGTAAATTGTAATTAATCACCTACAATTTGTATAATCTGTGATAAAGCAACACCATTTTAAGACCCTTTAAACCCCAAGTAAGATGTAGAACTACACCACGTTCTGTCACACTTTGTTTTAATCACATTGCAACTTTTGTGTTGCTACATGGATCTGTATAACAGTTCCTATGCCACTGTCATTTAGATTCAAGTTAACAATGCCCATTTCGAGGACTGTGGGCTTCCCCGCTTTACCGGCCCCGATCCCAGCCACAAAGCTCGCAGCCTTCGAGTGAGTGCTTCCCACGGAAGGCACCGCAGCCTGTGCAACTGGAGGAGGTCTCACCTACTCACTCCCACACTGAGGCATCTCCCAAGTCACTCTGTGACCCCAGCACACAAGCACAATATCATATGTATGTACAGTATCTGTGCAGGAAGAAAAAATTGAGAAAATGTAGCAAGGCAGGCGACTGCGCCCCCACACTCCTACGCACCCTCAGGAACAGGAGGGTTGGGGTGGGGGCGACATGCCTAGCAAAAGACAAAGCTCTATCCTGGGCTATCCTCTGGTGGATTGCTAATCCAGCGGCTCCCAGGGTTCCTGTTCTCATTAGCGGCCCGGTGTGGTTCGGAGCCCCGACAGATCGGGGGAATAGGAGGAGAGAGAGGGGAACACACAGCAATGTGATGGGATGTTCTCAAAACTCAGTGGTAGTGATGCTGGGGCATCTGAAGTGGACACGTGTGTGATGCAACATGTGTGATGTAACACATGTGTGATGTGACACGTGATGTGTCACGTGTGCACCCTGCTGTCACCACTAAAGCCACGCCGGCTCTAACTTTCCTGCTGCTGCATTTCAATCCACTCATGGGGAAAATAAATAAATAAATAAACCTCTTGACTGAGAAAATTAAGGTTAAGTACTGCTCTCAAGGGCACAGAAGCAGGGCTTCTCTTGGGATGTGAACCCACAAGCACTCAGCGAAACATCCCCACACCCTTCCTGCCTCCAGCAAGGTGACCCACGAGGATGGTGATGTCACTTGCACAGCCTCATTCGGTAGCACAGGCGGTATAGCCCCCAACTCAGCATGCCACCCCAACCACCCACAGGTGGTCCCCCGCACAGCCACCCGGCCGTGTAAAACTGCGAGCCCCTGTAGCAGTTCTCCTTCATCCTTCGCTCTCTCTCTTCCTCCATCTCCTGGCAGAAGCTCTCACTCGGTTACATCTGCTAATCCGTGGGTGATTTTTAGTAGAGTCTTATATATTTACAGCTCTAAGTGCCATACACACACAAGGCACGTTCCAGGTGCTGTAAACACATACACCCTCTGCACGTTCCTGGTCCTGTACACACACACACACACACACACACACACACACTCTCTGCACATTCCTAGTGCTGTACAGACACACACACACCCTCTGCACGTTCCTGGTGCTGTACACACATATCCTCTGCATGTTCTATGTAGTGTTCACATATCTGCACATTCTGCACATTCTAGGTGCTCTTTGCACATGTCTAGGCATGGCATGTTCTAGGTGCTGTACGCTCACATATTCGGCAGTCTGCTGTCCAGTGCCTGATCCTAGTTAGCTGTCAGGTCATGACCGGCTTATTGCTCCTTTGGCATAACTTTCTGATTTCATTTGAATGTGGGACATCAATTAAGCTGCATTAAATACATTTACACAGAGCCCACCTCCACAGTGCCCCCAGCTTTCCAAATGCACCTGGACTCAATCACCATCCGTGGTTTTCCTATCAGTTCCTGTCGCTGCCATTCTGCATCACGCCTGGGAATGCTTGACTTTCATGCAGCCGGCCAGGCGATACCACAACTTGCAAAAACTGCTCCCGGGAGAGCTGCGGCAGGGACAGTCTGCCAGCGTTCACACTCTTGCAGTAATGTGCTTCTGCTCTCACTCCCCCTCTCTCTCCCCCGTCCGCCTGCAGCATCCCATGCATTACACTGTTCTGCATTTTGAATTGGAGCTCCATTGATTCCATACATCCCACATCTATGTGCACAACATGCATTTTCGTTCCTCCACAGTTCACCGGACTCTGCCCACCTCTGCCCATCTCTCCCTCTCTCTCTCTCTCTCTCACACACACACACACACACACACACTGTCTTCTGCAACAGCCCGGCTGCCGAAGCCCCCCAGGCCCACGGCCTCTAACCTCAGAGCGTGTCCCGGGGCAGCACGGTGACTTCTGAGAGGTGGGCTGGAAGCTGACAGTGTGGAGCGGAGGTCCTGCTCGGGAGACGCACGCTGGAGGAGTGGAGGTGAGCTGAAGGGGAGCGACAGATAGATAAAGGCAGCAGGAGGGAGGGACGGAGGGAGAGAAGGAGAGAGAGAGGGAGGGGCTTCACTTTGTTATGTGGGGGGGGGGGGGGTGCCTGGTGAGGCTAGAAAGGGATTGCTAGATGAGAGGATGAAAAAGGAAAGAGGACAGAAAGGAAAGTGAAAAAGGAATGATTAAAATAAAAGGCAGAAGAAAGGGACAGTGGGCTGCAGGTAAACATGCAGAAGAGGAACAAATTAAGAGAGAGGCAAATAAGTCAGTGGCTGACTGGTGCAGAAGCCATAACCCACAACAATCATTTTCAACATCAAGACCACTGGCAACAAATTTACAGAGGGTTCTTCTGCATTTTGTCCACTAGGATGTAGTGTTGTGATGTGTACAAAAGGCAGTGTCCATTCATATAACTTCCAACAACTACTCTTGGGGGTATTCTCCGTACATGGATTAGTCGATTAGCCGGATGAAATTATCGATGATTTGGCATAATCCTGGATCTGTCGGTTCTTCAAAACTCTCGCTGGATGTGTTGTCATACCAACACATCCCAATCGTCAAACCTGCTCGGAGCAGGTTTGTTCTGTATACACAAGGATTAGCTCGCACACGTAATCAGCGTCCGTGCGTGTACAGCTTATTAGTCATTGGCTCGCCGTTCATGGATGAGCGCCCGATTGCAATCGGAGCACAAATAATACGAAGAGAATTTCAAATCGAGAGGGTTTTGCGCAATCGGCAAGATCCTTTATTGTTCACAGACGATATTCTCATCGAGAAATACCGCTTCAGCCGACATGGAATATTATAACTCAACAATTTATTAGCGCCACATATTAGAAGTCAAACTAGGCAAAGTCACGCTCTCACAACCACACAGACAGTGTGCATTACCTTAAAATTTTTTGCAAGCGGCAAAAAATGTAGGCGATGCAGAAAATCTGTCGAAGAGCGCTGTTTGCTGGGCAATTCGCAAAGTCTGTGTAGCACTGAAATATATGCTCCAGGAGTTTGTAGTGTTTCCTGGACACCTGCGTGTGCAGACAATTAAAGAGGCGTTTTATGCCATTGGAGGTAGTATATAGGCAAACAAACTACAGTCCTATAACGAATTTCATAATCGGACTAATATTCTCATCATCCAGGATTTCCAAATGTGATTGGGGCACTGGATTGCACCCAGATCAGAATCAAGGCCCCATCAGGTCCAAACGAACTGGACTATGTGAATAGAAAAGGCTTCCACAGTATTAACGTACAGGTATTGTAACCTATAATATACTGCCATTAAGCAGGCTGACATACAGTAAAGTTGTTTTACACACTGTGAATTCTCAGGTGCCCTGTGATGCATCATACCTTTTTTCAAATGTGGAGGCTAAATGGCCAGGGTCTGTTCACGACTCCAAAATATTTAGGGAGTCACACCTGCATCGGACACTTGAACAAGGTAATACTCATACATATTTCTGAATCATGTTGAAGCGTGCATTGTAAACTGTTACCTATTCCACGGGTCACCATGATGAAATCCTGATTGGGGATAGGGGATATGCCTGTAGACAGTTTTTAATGACCCCATTCCCTAACCCCAACCCTGGCCCACAAACCCGATATAATGCAGCTCTGTGTAGGACAAGGGCACGAATTAAAATGACCTTCGGCCACCTGAAGGAGAGATTTCAATGTCTGAAAAGGCTGAGGGTTGCACCTGACAGAGCATGTGACATAATTGTTGCATGCTCCATCCTACACAACATAGTCACCATCAGAAAAGAGAGGGCCCCAGAGGTGGTGGTGCAGCCCGATGATGACCTTGAGCCAGTGCACCTTGACCAGCCCAGCGGCAGAGCAGCCAGAGACCGAATTGTGGCCCAATATTTCAAAGAATGACAACAGTCGTTTCACACAAATGTTACCTTTATTGTGAAGTCACATTTCAGCCTGTAAGGAGTACAGAACCAAGTATTCATAAGTTGTATGCGCATAATATATGACTGACAGAGAGAGGTGGATTTGTTACCATTTGTTTTCTAAGTATTTCTATCTGCAACTTAATTTTGGTCATCCTGAGTTCCATAAATCCCATGTCCTGCTGGATTTTCTTCATTTTCAGTTTCCTGTATGTGATTTTCTGTTAAAGGATGAAAATCCGAGGACAAATGCCTTAGGATTCTCTCAGCACTGTACATGCAGTATAGCATTTTGATTCTTCTTTCCACTTTACAAAGTACTCAACTGACCTCACCGTCTCCTCTTCTTGATGTGAATCGTGTTCCAGAAGAGACATGTGTGCTGGCACCGGGCTCCTGTACAGAAATTATATCATTAGAAGTGATTGCTCAGAGTGGAGTTTGTTCAAGCACAGGGTTCATACACATTTATACCAAAAAATTTCCATGACTTTTCATGACTTTTCAGTGACTCAGAGGCAAGTTTCCATGACCATAAGTTCTCGGAAATATCTGCATATTTTTGAAAACCAAAAATCCATATGAACAGTATGACAAACTATGTGGTTTTATAAAAAATAAAGATTTAATGTTGCTGACACATCAGCACAATGTGAACCTTGACAAATATCAACTAGCCCCAATTAACATAACTGGGAGGCAACACTGTTTGAAAAATAAATAAATAAAATAGTTCAATAACACTTAACAAATTACAGCCTTCTACAAAAAACAATCTACACACATTTCATTTTTTAATTTCTGCAAGCTTCTCATCAATAAGCTGTTTAGCAGATATCCATTCTTTTCTTTTGCTGTTCGCTGCAAACTGTTGGATTTGGTGATATGGGTTAGACTACTTGTTGCCTCTGCTTTCTCTGCATATTCATCAGCCGATTTCTCAAGGGTGCAAGTATCAGCCTCCACCATAGCTCTCTTCTTTTTTAAATCATGCAACTCATCTGTGAGAGTCTTCCGTTTCAGTTCAACTGCTTGCTGTTCTTTCTTTCTCTTCTCCTCATCCAGGTAGGCACAGTACTTCTGCCTGGCTCCTGCAGCCAAAATGAGTAGCTCTTTTGTTATCTCCACCTTTGTTATGCCTCCAACAGACCTGACATGGTCAACGATGAGCCTCTGA
>JAODKM010000043.1:8236198-8248979 GCA_026780845.1 Petrocephalus sullivani
CTACCTGTCACTCCCCAAAGGAGTGAGAACTATGTCAAAGCAAACGACCTCAGTCTGTTCTACTGTATTTCAGTGCAATCCTCAGCTTGGATAGCAATCCTTAGGTCTCATATATAGTGAGTGATTTTCGTATACATGCATGTGGTAAAGTATAATCGCTACATTACACACAATGAGACATTACCAACAATAAATACAGTAATAATAAAGTACATTATTGTACAGCACTGTACTCTCTCGAATAAAAGGGACTCTGATGTTTTAGCCTAAATCTCAAGAAAGGATGGAGCAATGAAAATATATGTATCAAGGGATAACGAAACAACCATGCTTTTACGCTTATGTGAAAAAGAAAGTAGACCCCCTTTCAGTTCCATGGTTCTAAGTATCAGGACAATAAAAATCATCTTGTCCTTACCAGGTTCTAAAATTACACGAAACTAACCTCAGGTGTAAAACAATATACAACAGATTTCACTGTGTCTTCATTTATTTATTTAAGAAAAATGAAGCTAAAATGAAGCTGGTGTGCTTGTGTCATGATCAGCTCCACCCTGCGTGTCTTTTGCCCTGTGTTTCCCTCCCTTAATTAGCCACACCTGAGTCTTGTTTAGTTTCACCTTGTGCTCCAATCCCCTTGTTAACCAAGCACACATGCCTTATGTTTGTTCCTTGATTAGTTCCCCTTTACTAGTTTGTCTGAGTCCTGCGATCCCTGTCGGTCCATGCTGCCCATTGTTCTTGGCTCCTGTGTTCCCCCTGTCCCAACAATAAACACCCCCTGGAGGGGTTTCACCACCTCAGCCTGCATTATGGGTTGTTCCTCCCTCCTGCAATGCGATAGCTTGGGATCATTTTACTCGGCTTTCTCCTGGTAACCCTTTCAAACAAGTCATAATTGTTCAGTCTTTTTCTAATTGTATTGTCATGAACTTTTATACATTTAACTTTTTTTCTGACCAAGGTAAACTGCAGATAACTGAAACAGGGGATAGAGAGGGACTACCGTTATTCATTCCCAACATATTATTCAATCCTGTCTTCAATGCCTGGATTAATATGATGATTGCTTTTTGGTATTTGTTTTTACTTTAGTATACCTACTTTTAAATCCAGGCATTTTATTTTTACTTTTACTTGAGTGGTATTTAACTGACTTTTACTTAAGCAACCTAAGTACACAGTATTTCTACTTTTACATAATTATGAAAAATTACAACTGTTTCCACCGCATTACTTCCACGCATTTTACGCATTTACGCAGACTTGATTGCAGAATCTGTATCGTACGTGTGGTGCGCGAACGAGGACCCTGTGCGAAGAAGTATGTAAACATGCAGCATTTCAGCTAGTTGCTTTGTCGCTTTACCTAACCACCGTGCTACTCACTGGTGATTTTCATTCTTATTTATGGAGAATTGCGCTTGTTACAAATATATATATTGTCGAAATTTGCAGTGCCCGTTGGAAAGTTTCTAAAAGTTTATCTCAATACATTTTACGCTGCTTATTGTTAATCCACTGAGCATGTAACTCATGGCACGTGTCCTACAGCAAAAAAGAAAAAACTGTGAGTATGAAAGTATGAATTTTAAAACAAAATTTAAACCTCACCAAAATCACTTCCGTTTCTCAAGCAATTTACTTGAAGAACATGACATAGAGGCAGCATGTGGACAGACAGTTAGCTTTAGAGAAAAAGGAACTAGTGTTTTTTTCATGTTCACTGTAAATACAGCCTGCGCTCCTACGTAATCTCACTTATCATTGACACTATCAGTAGTGTCAATAAACAGTCCCGCCTCATTTTCGTGTTTCGAGACACGCATTCTATCACACCACCCACCACCACCGTACAAATTATTGCAGTACTGTCCAGGCTTTCACAGCGAACCATCTTTGACAATGCATAGCAGGAAGTTTAAAACATTTTCTTGCTTCTTGCTGAGGGTCATTTGAATGCATAGTTGTGATACCCCTTGTTGCCAGAAAAGAAGCGTAGAAAGGCAAAAGTCCCCCATTTGCAGAGCTGACTGATCGTGACTTGCCAGCCATTTTTCAGCAAAGCCATTCGTTAAGTGCATTATTATGTTCATTGCCTTTTTTAAATGCATTTGTTACTGTTGCATATAGAAACAATAAATGGTGACCATTGCACCTGTAGCCCATAAATCCTACAGCACACAGACTTCAGGATGTGGCATCCAGACTTAAGCACCTTAAGCATCATTAACAAGCACACCACCGGTTGCTCTTTACAATCGGAATCAGTCGAGTCAGAACCCTTTGTATATCCCAAGTTCCTCTCTTTTCTTAGCTCACAATAGATCAGTAGTGTGTGGCTTTACTAGTGAAGAAAGAAATACATTTCATTGACTGGAAGTGTTTTCTAAGTAAAGTAATGACTTTCCACACATACCTTTCTTGTGCGTGTCCACAGCATTATATATTGTAAGTGTTTTACTAGATTACTTTCATGAGTCAAAGACTGACCATTTTGCAACTTTCTGACTGAGTGATTTCTAAACTGAGCTAATTATAAAGGTTTGTCTTTCTGAAACCAGTAATAAAGGAAAGGCAAATTAGTATGTATCATTCTTAGCGTGAAGCTTCCCCTTTTTAAAGTTTTGTTCACACCTACACCCCTATTTTGGTTTCATCCCCAACTGCAGATGTGATGTGGCTGGTGCATATCTAGTAGATGCACAGCTGTCTTTCAAACACTGTTTCTATAGAGTGGGCTCAGTTATGTCTATAGTCTTAATGCAGGTGTCAAGCATCTTTTGTGTCAGCTGCCAGACAAGCATGCATAAGACGATGTGCAGATGAATCATGCATTCATAAATGTGTGCTTGCATGTCACTTCTGCAATTAGGTGATTTTGTTCCACTTGTGGCCTTTGTGTTAGCTTTAACAAGTCTGGCCATTCTCCTCTGACCTCTCTCATTAACAAGATGTTTTTTGCCACAGAACTGCCCCCAATAGGATGTTTTTTTGTTCATCACACAATTCTCTGTAAACCTGTAATGAATAAATACCAGGAAGGTGGCTGTTTCTGAGATGCCCTTATTTTTGGTACCATCAACTGCCTCAGTTAGATCAGGTATCTCAGATGTATTTAAAAAAATAGATAAGTATATCTAATAAGTAATTTATATTATTATGTATATTTATTGGAGAGGCAGTCAATACTGCACAATAAATGGGACACAGCGTATTCTGGCAGCAAAACAGCTTGACAGCATTTTCTCGTGCTTAACGAACCTGGCTGCGCCTTGATACCCCCTTGATACTACAGGTATCCATCTGGGTGAGTTTTGTAACTTAGTAAACTTTGCTCGTCGTATTGGTTGGGTTCAGAGAAGCAAACGTAAATCAACGCCTATCACTGCCCTCTAGTGCTCGTAATGTAATAACGGCGCCTTGTCGACGAACCAAGATGTGAGCGTGAGTCAAAGTCGGTGCTTCTCTCCCCAGATACATTATGACATTTAATAACTACCCCACATTAAGAACTCTCCCATTTATAACATTTAAGAATCAGTGATTTTTTTTTAAGATTTTCTCAAAACTTTTCAGGTGTGATGCAAACAAGTCAAAGAACAATCACATATTCTTGGCAACTTTCAAGAGCGTATTCGTTAATTGTCATATACTTTAAGTAAAATTAATTTGGTGATAGTTAAGGAATTTCTTTCAAAACCATTGCGAACTCATGTGAGATTTATAGTCGATAATTACATGTCGAAATGCAGCTATGGCGTATCTCATACCTAGCATTTCTGGAAATGTAGGCCACTTCTACTTAGCACCCTTTAAAGTATTTCGCCTAATGCATTTGACGTTTTTAAATACTTGTTGTAAAGCGCTGAATCAAGAAATACTATTTAATGACGCTTCAGGGGGATCTACTGTAAGCTATAAGTAAATCCCATTTAAGAAATGAAACACGGAAGTTGGAGGACCTCAGAGTCATTTAATGTCTCTGAATGAGCTCTACAGATAACGTGCGCGCTTGCAGCCGATACACGGCGAACTTATGTATTACCAGAAGACTCGACCAGGGCAGAGAGAGAGGTGACGCTCACCGCCCCCTCCCACCAATTCCCCGAAAAAGGGGAAAGCGATCAGCTCAGAAATGCGCGTCGCCTCTTAACCGGACAGAAGTGAATGACGGCTGCTTCTGCGGAATAGCGGGGGTGCGCGCCTGAGTTTTCAAATAGTTTAAAGCAAACTCCACTCCACCGAATTTTCTAAAACATGAGGGACACTGTATATTAGCGGAAGCAGGGGAAAAGGGTCCGGGGGAAGAAACAAATC
Source organism: Petrocephalus sullivani (assembly GCA_026780845.1). NCBI lineage: Eukaryota > Metazoa > Chordata > Actinopteri > Osteoglossiformes > Mormyridae > Petrocephalus > Petrocephalus sullivani. The sequence goes on from JAODKM010000043.1 coordinate 8,240,519, forward strand.
GCAACAACTTGTGCATGGTGAGAAATCCTTACATTTATAAAGTTTGTATGCCTTAACTTGCGTTACGTTTTCCTTTGTGTTTGTATATCAGGGGCGTAGATTTAGGGTGGACGGAGGGGATGTGTCTCCACCAATATCCTCCGACCATTGAAATGTCCCCACCAATAATTTAATCCATTTAGTCATAGGTCCCCACCAATGTCCAAAGCAAATCTACGCCCTTGTTGTATATTATCAACATTTGGTTAGTCCTCAGAAGAACATCATTTGCTGCGTTAACAAAAAATGTGTTCTGTCAAATGATTAATTTATTTATTCCACTACCAGTGAACTGCAATAACGGTATTTCTTTTCATAAACTTTTACGAAGAACAAGAACAGGAAACCTGTAGCTTGTCAGTTTGTTTAGCAAGTTTAAATCAAATAATGAATACTCAGTGGCTCCTGTATCTTATTATACAGTATTGTAAAAGCAGAGTGAAGAACGAAATGTAAAAATCTCAAGGCCAGAAGAGTCAGAGCAAATGTTTTGATATATTATCATATTATTTATATCAAACTGAACGCATAGGCGATATTTGTCAAAATGATTTCGTACAAAATTTAGTTTTGCCAGTCATGCTACTTTTCTGAATAAATCACTTAAAGTGAAAAATGATTTAATAATGCAAAGGTATTTTATACCCATATTTTTTACATTTTCGTGTATATTTTAATACGTATGACCATTTTTTTACGGGCTTTTAGAAACAATGAGGCAAAAACAACTTCAGTTTCAATTTCCCAGTAGCAAAAAGCTTTGTTAATTTGTACAGTACCAGTAAAAAATGTGGTCAAACCTACCAATGGAAAGGTTTATTTGTCTAATTTCTCTAATTTTTTAAATAATTATAGACATAAAAACTAAAGAGTTGTCCCAGGGTGCTTTACATGGGTGTGTTGGAATACTTTGGTATATGCCAGACAAAACAGAGTGGAAAAGAGAAAATGAAATACATAGAATGAAAGAAAGACAGAAGAGTAAAAAAGAAAAGAAAGAAAAAGCCAATTGACAACAGTGGAGAGGAACCAAAAACTCCCAAGCAGGAAGAAAAAAAACCTCTGGGGGTCCAAGGTCATCTGGCTGCCCAACCCCCCTGGGCATGCTGACATTACAGAAAATGAAAGAGTGAGCATGCTTGCTCAGAGTGAGAACTATACAGTAATTGGGAGCAAGCCAAAGTCCGTCAATGACCCGATCAGTCCTCCATGCCGGCCCTTGTATGCTGCCCTGACGATGTTTTCGGTCGTAGGCCATATCCACAACGTCACCCCATTCTTGGGACTGGACCAGGACTCCAGCACAGATGGTGCCCACCCCGGGCACTATCCGGACATGTGGGAAGGCAAATGGCATGGATGGTCAGAACACGCATTGACACACTAATAGACAGGCATAATTGGCAACAGCGACACCAGCAGCCATAGTTACGTTGTGTTATGTATTTGGTTGTCGGTAAGCTAAACTAATAGGTCTTCAGACGAGATTTAAAGACTGAGACTAATTCGGCATCCCGAACAAAAGCTGGCAAACTATTCCAGAATATGGGGGCCCTGTAGCAGAATGCTCTACTGCCAATTGTTGCCTTATTTATATGTGGCACAACATTCTGTGACCTAAGTGCACGATGTGGCTTGTAAGCTTGGAGTAATTCAGTTCGGTAGGTATTGGTGCTAAGCCTTTAAACCTTATATGCAAGTAAGAGAACTTTGAAGTCAGTCCTATACCTTACAGGAAGCCAGTGCATGGAGCTAAGGGCAGGGGTTATGTAATCAAACTTCCTGCTCCTGGTCACAATTCAAGCGGCTGCATTTTGAATACGTTGGAAGGTATTTATTGTACGGTGTGTGCTCCCAGTTAAGAAAGCATTACAATAGTCTAGCCTACTATATATAAACGCATGTATCAATTTCTCAGTGTCCTGAACATTGAGGAATTGTCGCAATTTGGCGATGTTGCGTAGCTGTAGGAAGCACACCTTCGAGATGGCATCCACATGCAATTTAAATGAGAGGCTTGTATCCAATGTGACACCTAGATTACGGGCTGAGCTGCTGAGGGAAAAGTCCAACCCTCTGCAGTGGAGTGCACAGGTTATAGCGTTCCTATCCGCAGGCTTGCCCCCAAACAGCAGAACCTTGGTTTACTGAGCATTTAGTGATAAAAAGTTTTCATTCATCCAGATCTTAACTTCATTGAAACAATTAGCTAATGTGACAATAGATGAGGTGTCATTAGGTATAGCTGAAATGTATATTTGAGTGTCATCAGCATAGGAATGATAATTAACATTATGTTTTCTCATGATGTTACCTAACGGCAGCATGTAGAGAGAAAACAGTAAAGGGCCAAGAACTGATCCCTGTGGTACTCCATATTTAACTGGTGACATAGATGATGGCGTACAATTATCCAACACATCTACATATTGATAACAATTAGTCAAATATGATTTAAACCACTCCAATACCATTCCACACAGCTCAACATCAAATTTAAGTCTGTGTAATAGGGTAAGATAGTCAACTGTATCAAAAGCTGCACTAAGCTCGAAGAGCAGTAGCACAGTCAGCATCAGTTGCCATTGAAATGTCATTTATCACTTTAGTTTAGGCAGTTTCAGTACTGTGTCCCGGGCGAAAGCCTGACTGGAATCCATCCTGTATGTTATGAGTCTCCAAGTAGATCTGAAGTTGGGCAGCTACTATCTTCTCTAGAACTTTGGACAAAAACGGTACAGTGGATCCGAATTTGGTTTCTTCAGTAATGATCTGATTACTGCTACTTTAAATTGGTCAGGCACAACACCAGATGACAGGGATGCATTCATTATGGCAGTTATAGGTATTGCCAAAAGTCCCAGAGATTCTTTATGAAGCTTGGTGGGGATTGGGTCCAGTGGGCACATGGTCGATTTGGTTTTAGTTCTTATATTTATCAGCTCCTGTTCATTAATTAATTCAAAAGCATTAAGGGTGTGCCCATGTTCTGTTTGCATGATAGTTAATTGTGAGCCCTTTGGACAAGCTTGAAGCCTAATGTTTGCAATTTTATCGTTAAATAAGTTCATAAAGAGTTCACTACCAATATTACTCAGAAGCACAGGTTCAGCCTTATTCATTAGACGAGCTATAGTCTTAAAAAGGTAGCATGGATTGTTTCTATTGCGATCGATGAGGTTAGAGTAATAAGCTGAACGTGTCCTATGTAGAGCTTGCTTATATAGTTGCAGGCTGTCGGCCAGCTTGAAAACCTCCAAACCTGTAGACTTCCAGTTGCGCTCTAATCTACAGCACTGACGTGTTGTAATAATCTTCTCCACTATAGTTGCAGAGGGTGGCTGAATCACAAAGGTGATTAGAAAATGGTTGGAAACGGACTCGTTCAATGTACAGACGGATACATGATGAATAGAAACTCCATGAGTTATAACCAAATCTAATGTATCTAACATATCTGGAATTATGCACTGACCAAATTGTTGGGGGCAGCTCTGTGGGTTAAGACTCAGAAGGTTGGCGGTTTGAAGCCCGTCGTGAACAGCATGATCCCACCATTGGGCCCTTGACACCATTTAGCTGACTGTACTTTCTCTATATCCGATTCATGTAACTGCTTCCTGGAATGCGTTCCCATCTCCAGCTGTCCTGAAGTCCTGCAGATATACTGAGCACCCACTGGCCATTTTTCTCCACTATCTGGTTAAACTCCAGTACTCCTAAACCTTTAGGTCATGTGATGTGGTATTCTATCACTCCTTTGTAGGGGACTTGGCGTGTAGCAGCTGTCCTAATTTTTTATCCCCTTCCTATTCAGTACCTACACAGTGCTATGGCACTATAAACTAGTTTAAACTGTATATACATGTATGAACTTTACGAAGGCGAAGGATCCCTGTACCCCTCTTCTGTCCCTCTCCCCATCTTCTATCCCTGTCCCCCTCCTCTGTCCGTCTCCCTATTTTCTATCCCTGTTCCCGTCCTCTGTCCCTCTCCCCATCTTCTATCCCTGTCCTCCTCCTCTTTCCCTCTCCCCATCTTCTATCCCTATCCTCTTCTTCTGTCCCTCTCCCTCTCCCCATCTTCTATCCCTTCTCCCTCCTCTGTCCATCTCCCCATCTTCTATCCCTTCCCCCTCCTCTGTCCATCTCCTCATCTTCTATCCCTGTCCCCCTCCTCTGTCGCTCTCTTCTCTTCTGTTCTATTTATGTTCCCCCTCCCCTTTTTCTGTTATGGACTGTTTTCTGTCTCTGATCCCCTGTGATATTTTTCGAATAATTTAATTTTTCTGTTCTGCTTCTCTTTCTTCAGTCAGTTTCATCTTGTGCGACTCCAGTCCGGCAATTTCACAAGGAACCTTTTATGAGTGATATCACATTACTGCTAAGAACGCAAATTTTCCCGATACATTTGTGGGAAAAAAACATTCATCGATACATGCAAGTGAATTATGAGGTCAACAGAAAAAAATATTCTCAAAGTAAGGAAATAAATCAACATATTGTTAGAAAAATGGGTTCATGGGACGTTAGCTGAATTTCTCTACCTATGTCCTTCTAGAATCCCTAGAGAGCAGCATCCCTGCCTAATTACATGCCTATGCAAAGATAAGTTGTTACACAGCTAGTTTAGAGCTATGGATGGGTTTAGATTTGAAAGGGACACCACTACTTTGAAGTTGGTGTCCAACCTAAATTGTTTAATTTTGTCTCCACAGAAATTCCAGATTAAATGGGTTAAATCATGGAACTGGCGATAAAGCCCTTTTCATTTTGAGAATAGGGCCAGCTGAAAAAACTGGGCAAGGACAGTGCACAGTTAGTATCTTTCCGGGTAAGATAGCTGTGAGAAAACATTTTGCACCAACCCAAAAATCACGAGTGCGTATGTGTTATGAGCTCAGCAGCTTGCTGCTGAATGTGCTGACTATTGTGTCGCTGTTATGCAGCCCTGCGGCTTCTGCCACAGCAGTAAGAGGTACTCTAACCCGCCACTTAGCCCTCAGAACCCCTCTCCTGCTCCTCATCTCTTTGTGTAGGGTGAGCAGAGCCAGCAGTACTGCCAGTCGTGTGCCTGCTGACCTGGGGCCGGACCTCCCTTTGCTGCCAGAGGGATGTTTCTCCTGTGGATGCTGTATATTTCTGTCCCCCCTGTTCTGGCCTTGCTGACTACTTCTACTTCCTGTAAGCTCAATGCCACCTCACAAAATGGTAAGGACGGCCCCCTAACTCTGAGCCTTACTAAGCTGGAATTCGGGAGGAGGTGTTGAACGGCTCTTATAAATATTCCAATCCTCCTTCCCATTCTGCCTGTGTCCAGTTTCCTCCCTGTTGGAGTCGCTCCAATGCTACAATGACTACAGCTCCCACATTCGCTGTATGTGGCCAGAATGCACAGAGGAACACCAGCTGAAGAACCTCTCTCTCTACCACATTGACACTGATGGCAGGTGTGATGGTGGGGGGCAGGACAGATGTGTGTTCTGGATTGTATGGATTTATATGGATGAATGTATGACTGAATGGATTAAGGCTAAATACTGCTTAATGGGGTTGGGTTGGGAATCAGGAAGCCATTTACAGCAGATGAAGCGCCGTAGTGGTGCTGAGTGGTAATTCAATCCAAGTATGTTGGCAATCCAAGTATGTAGCAGACCATAGAAAAGCAGCACTCCTACCAGGCATAGAAGCTGTCTGAGGGAAAAGTGGATACTGCGCAGCTAAGTGCAGCAATGGAGGATAAGAATGGTAGAAAGCTGCAGGCCCCCCTCTGACCCTGATCAGGATTAGCAGATGGGTGGATGGATAGACAGAAAGATGGATGAATGGACAGGTAGATGGCTGGATAGATGTACTGTATGAATGGATGATCTGCTAATGTTGGAAAATGGTGGTTCAAACCCTAAGGTGGGCAGGATTGTAATCCTGAGTGAGTCGCTCCTGACAAAGAGCTTGGGGTAACCCTGTCCATCATGAGCCTCAGAGTAATGCTCCCCTTTGCTTCACCTCTGCCAGGGAATCCCCCTGCGAGACTTACAGCCCTCCTGAAGGCCGCCCTGAATGGAGGTGGTGTCGCTACAACACCACCCTGTTTGCCATCAGCATCCAGCATACATTCTTCTTCAAGACCCCAATCCCCCCACAAGTGTCTAAGGGAATGAACCTGTCGCAACACGGTCAGTGCAGTTGCAATGGCCCTCATCCAAGTATTATCATGGGAATCCGCTCCCCACCAAAATACCCACTGAAACGGCATACTCATCTGTCCAAGAAAATGTGACACTTTGTGATTTCAGATTTATTTATGTCTGCAGGCCCTAAAGCAGAGTGATCTGGGTTTGATTCTGAAATTCCCTTTTCACAGTGAAAGTTCGCTCACCCCCGGTTCTGCTCGAGCAAGCCTTGCATAATGGCAGCAGGTTGCTGTCCTGGCACAGCCCGTTGCCCTCAGGGTCACCCCTGTACCCCACACTGAGGTACGAGGTCGGCTACAGGAGGCCCAGCCACGACTGGATGGTATGTTGCCTCATACTCAGACTGCTGAGTCTGACTTCAGACAAGGGGCCTTGAAGCCCATAGTAGATGTGAGCTTTCGATCACTGACTGGCTCCACCCACCTGGAACAGTAACCCATCCACCATGGATTAGAAGGCCTCATTAGAAGAGTTATATGGATATCCCCAGGAGGCAGGTGTCTGTGAAGTGTGATTTGTTGGCTTTCACAGGTGCTAGATGTTTCACAAACAAATGCGACGATCAACGCAGAGTGGCTGGTACCTGGCAGCGAGTACAAGGCCAGGGTGAGGGCTCGGGCAGGAGCGGGGCTGTGGAGCGAATGGAGCCCCAGTGTACAATGGTGGACTGAGGAGGGTGAGTGTCAGGAATACATCAGCAAACACCCCCCCCCCCCAAACACACACAGCAAGCCGCTCAGTATTTATAAGAAAGCACATGGCTATGCTCAGTATTCCGTCTCTTGGTGTGATGTAGCTGAGGTCCACACTGCATGGTACTGGTCCAGGATCTCACTTAAACTGCAGAGCAGTTCTCCACTGAGGAGGAAGGCAGACCTTGTACATCCATCGTAATACTCGTTCAGTTGGAGAAAACAGGAGTCCACTTACTCTCCTCCTCCCCTTCAGCCCGAGAGCCTGAAGGTCCTTTCAACCTCCAGTGTCTGTCTGACGGAGATGCAACAGTGAGCTGCAGCTGGGAGCTGACGAAGGAGTCTGCTCAGGCCATCACTTATAACCTGTCATACCACACAAGTCGCAGTGCGCAGTGAGTGGCCCATGTTCATACTGGGACTGTGTCACCAGTCAATGGTACAACAGCACTATTCCTCTAACAAGTTTAAGAGTCCTACCGCCAGTTTACCAGTGGTGTTCCTAATCCCTGGATTACCTGGTTCTGGTGCGAGACTGAAGCCTTGTGAGGGCAGCCTCATGAGTCCTTCTCACATCCTATTCTCTCCCCCTACTCCCCCCTCCCCTCCCCCATAGACCCCAGTGGTGTCATGGGTCAGTCCTGGTTACCCGTGACCTTATGCTCAAATTCAGCTGTTCATTTTCCCTGCCTGTAAGTGAGGAACTCTGGGTTGAGCTCACTCCCTCCCACATTACCAAGCAGTTTCACTCTCACAGTAACAGTAAGTACTCCCTCTTCTTCCAGTCCTTCTCTGCTCTTTCGCAATCACAGTCTTTCTGAAGTAGTTCCAGATTACTGAAAAGGATGCATCACATCACATGTCTGGATGAGTGTCAATTTGTCGTCTATCTGTACTGCAAGGACTCTACATTATAGTAGTAGACAATGTAAAATGACCCTTTGGTATGGCATGCTCTACAGCAGGAGTGGCCAATACGTCGACCGTGATCGACCGGTAGATTGCAAAGGTAGTGCGGGTTGATCGTGCGACATTCAAAAACATTTTTTAGATGCCACTTGATAGACGCAAAGGGCAGCCAGTTTGCTGTTGCTTAATTAAAACTTAGTTACATTAGGTTACTATAACATTTACTTAGATCCCTTCTCTTCTAATGTATCTTGGATCACACGGGTCACCAGGCAGAAAATGCAAATGTATTGCGATCTAATGCAAAACTCCAGCAAGCAAAGTGACCCAGCTAGCCTTCCAATTTATATCTGTTAAAAGACAGGTAAGAAACCAAAAACTTACCAGTTCTATGTGGAATGGGAGGAGGGCTTTTTTCACCATGAGATATTCGACCACTATAAATGTATTGAATTGTATTGTGCTGTAAGGGTTCATGCAATGGACAAGGTTTGCCATACTGTACATTTAAAGTGTACTGAGCATACAGTATACACTCACCGGCCACTTTGTTAGGTAAACCTTGCTAGTACCGGGTTGGACCCCCTTTTGCCTTCAGAACTGCCTTAATCCTTCGTGGCATAGATTC
>JAODKM010000043.1:8270043-8285229 GCA_026780845.1 Petrocephalus sullivani
GTATTTTACACCCATGTAAAGCGCCCTGGGACAACCCTGTTGTGAAGGGCGCTATATAAAAATAAACTGAATTGAACCCCCAGTCGGGGCCCGACAGAGCCGGAGGGGCCAGGCCCTGCCAGTCAACCACCGAGAGTGAGCCAGCACACACCACAGCATCCAGCCCCGGACATCGAGAACCGCCAACGCATCGGCAGCTGGGGGCCTCAGCCACCGGCGGGGAGTGGAGCGGGGGGGGAATAGAGCCTGAGATGTTATTCCAGGTGGAGTCTAAGACACATGCATGTAGACAAACAACCGCACACATACACAAGCATACGTTCCCACCCTCATGCACCCATAATATTCAAATATTCACCCAACATGGAGACACAGAAATTAACACAGAATGGTCATGGACACAGAAATGAACGCCGTACACACACTCACACTCCCCATATATACTCTATACTCGACATCCAGGCACCACCACCCCCAGAGGGGCAACCCGCCACCAGACCCTGGAGATGGACCCCTTTTTTCCTCTGGTGTGGGGACAAGAAGACCACCCTGGACCCCGCAGAAGCCGAGAAGGCCAACTGCCTGGGCCCCGACCGGACGGCCAGTTCTTCTCAGCCCCCAGCTCCAAATGGCAAACAGAGAACGGGGGTGTGAAAAGACCCCATGCTTCCCTCCGCCCGCTCAGATGTGGTGTTGGTGCGTGTTGTTCCAAAGTGCTTTAAAATAGGCGAAGGGCATGGTGCTAACCATACCCCTCCCCAGAACCCTCAATGTCTATGTGCAACTTAAAATTGAGAAGTGGGCACTGGCACCAGAGGTAAGGCTGAGCAAACAAACTGTCCTCCGTATGGCATTCTGTGTGCCCACCCCCAAGACCCTAAATGTATGTGTCATGATAGAGTACTGTAAGTAATGAGAGTGTCTGAGTTGTGGTGTAAGATTGAGACACAGGTGGCCACGAGGGGAGAGAGGAGGAATACCTCCCCTGCATCCCAGTGACGCACCTGCACCTCAAAGCCCTACATGTGTGTTGGCGTGATGGAGCGGGAGGAGGAAAGCACTTAGGGATGGGGAAGAAAGGATCGGCTTTCTTACTTTCAGTTTCAGTACCCCAACTGGTTTGTCACTTTCGGTACTTGAACTTTTGAAACTGGTACTCGACCGGAACTCAATGGAAAAGCCACAGTACCAAAAGTACCATACTTGGTGGAAAAGCGTTCAAATTGCCTGAGATGGAGTTCGCGAAATATTTTACAAAGGTTTAAGGTGACAGTTGTTAGACATGTAGACTATTTCTCCCTCTTTAAAACTGGAGCGAGCGTGGAGCGATTTGACTGGAGCGGGAGGAAATTTTAGTGGAGCGAGGAGCGGTATGGAGCGGAGCGGCTCAGCAAATTAGACCTGTAGGTAGCGGGTATATGGGAGGGGGCGTACCTGTAGGTAGCGGGTGTGTCGGGGGGCGTACCTGTAGGTAGTGGGTATAGTATGTAGGGCTGCGGTCCTGTAGGTAGCGGGTGTGGGGGGGGCGTACCTGTAGGTAGCGAGCATGTAGGGCTGTGTCCCTGTAGGTTGCAGGTGTGTTGGGGGCGTACCTGTAGGTAGGGGTATGTAGAGCCTCATACCTGTAGGTAGCGGATGTGTGTCAGAGTGGGAACACACTGCATACTCCTGGTGTTGCAGCATCCTGAGCAGCGCTGCACCTCTACACAAGGCGGCCACAGCAGGAAGTTGGCATTGCGACGATCTAGCATGGTGCGGGTAACCTCCAGCACCTCTGTTCGCACCTTGCACAGGGCCTGCTGAGCGGGTTGGACTCCTGGGGTATCACCGGAGACATGTCAACGATCATTACAGGCTCACGCACACTTATGTTTTACTAATTTTGTGCTATAGAAATTGTTAGAAAATCTTCAAAAAAATCATTTTCATTCATCTGTATATGAGCTTTACTGGAATGAGAAAGCACATTAAAATTACTTCACATCTTAGTTTTCCCCAGAAGCACAGGATGGGGGCGGCTAGGCCACTATCTGAACCACTGCTCCTGTGTAAATGTGCAGGAAATGTGTTTGTGTAAGGCACGATCCTCATTACTTATTCTCTGTGTATTTGATAGCATATATAACTCACAAATCCTCTCCCCTGGCCGTGTTCACTGTCAAAGTGACAGATGTATATTCAGAAAGACAGATCCAGAGAGACGGGCTCACCAAGACTTCTGGGAATCCGACTGATGGATTCATTGAACTGTAGGTTCTTTTGTGATGGACTATTTAGATCATCTTCTGAAAGAGAGAGGAAGGGAGAAGGTATCAACATTGTTTAATACCTAATTTAGAAGTTAATATTTAATCTCTTTCAAAGTATATAAACACAAGTGGGTAATACAGACAGTGAGATATGTGGGTTCAAGCAATCAATCGACTATTATAAACAAGAATTGTGCTGAAGCAGGAGGATGCCAAGCCAGCTATGTGTATGCAAACCCACAGGAAGGCATGCCGATCAGCATAAGCGCTGATCACAATACAGATTACATCCTAATAGTTTAGTGTAATGGGACAATCTATTTCTATGCAAGCCTGCCCATGTTCTGTAAAACTTATGTGTATATACACCATGTTCAAGACAGAAATGGTCTCACTCTATATGTGTTTGACTATATGGAAAACCTGTGAAAAATTTGTATATCTTCAGCAGGACAGGAGTTCATCATGTATTATTATCAGTGGGCAGCTCAGATTCTTAATCACAAAGCCACCTGCTCGTGTGAGAACATCAGCATGGGTACGCTGTTGTGTCACGTTGCATATGTTACAGTATGAGGTAGCTGATTTACCTACGGAGTCAGTCAGCAGCATCAGACGCAGGTCTTCCACCGAGGACATGGGTCTGCTTCTCACCAGCTCCACCAAGGCAAGAGGTGGCGGATCCCCCTGGAGCAGGAAAAGCCCATTAGTGATCTAAACATATTGGCTCCTTGTCATACAATCACATTAGAATGAAACACACAGGTACTATAAATACAGCATAGTGCACACTTTATTTTGACAGGTTTGCACAGCATGATGCATACCAGATTGAGACAGTTTCATACACTGTGATTTATACCTCAGTTGGACTGGTATGTACACCATGAGGTATGTCTCATTAATGATACGTACACCATGAGATGTACCTCAGTCAGACTGGTATGTACACTGTGATGTATACCTCATTCAGACAGGTGTGTACACTGTGACGTATGGGTTATTCAAAGTAAACAGGAATATCCACCATGAGGTATGTCTCATTCAGACTGGTATGTATACCGAGATGTATAACTCATTCATACAGGTATGAATACTGTGACGTATACATTATTCTGGCAGGAACGTACATAATGAGGTAAACCTCATTCAGACAGGTACATTTACCGTGAGGTATACCACATTCGGACAGGTACATACTAGTGATGTAGCCAAGACCACCTAACCCAAGACCAAGTCATTACCAAGACCAGAGTGTATCGAGACAAAGACCAAGGCAGGGCTAGACCAAGTCAAGATCAAAAACAAATGTAACATTTTTTTATATAATAAGAACTTTATCAGTTTCATTTGATGTTTTACACCAAGTTTAGTTATACCATGGAAGCGATAAGCACCAAACTGGCAGTGAAGAAATCTTTATTAAACATAAAGATTCTGTTTAACATTATGTTTAATAAATTGTTTAAACAGTGTGTCAGATTTTAAGAAGCAAAAAATTGACCTCACTGGGGACTCTAGCCCCTACCTCTTCGGGGGGACTGACTCCCCCATATTCTCCAAAAATAATTAACAAAATGACTGAGCAGTTATAACCTGCACTATACATAACAGGTGCACTGAGCAGCACTCAGAGGTATATAAACAATCAGAAATTCCACATTTATCATCAGCAGAGCTACATACACTGTGCTGCATGGGCGAGGAGGCATGGGCAGAGAGATGAGAATATCTGCATTCCTAACTTCCTGCCAGGGCTCACGAGGCACACTGAAAAAAGGGCAACAAGGAGATTGTTGAATTTGTAAATATGCAGCTCATATATCCTATCAGATTATTTTATGTTTCTCCTCTAAACATGTTTAAATGTAGTGGGATTATATAATCTCGTCTACAATTCTTGATCATGTTGAATGAAATTAATCTAGTTAGGTTTTAGGTTTGGGTGGTCTCTGTCCCTCCCCTACCAACATCAGATATTGTCTGCATGTGCTAGCAACTCAAGCCAATTTCCCCACACTTTTCAACCGTCATTTCATTTAAACTTTTTTAAGGTTGCAAGATCGCTGTGTATTTTAAACGCGATAAATTATGTCTTAATGTGAAAACATCGTCAGTTTCTCTGGGGTGCATTTCCCAAAAACATAGTTAGTTGGTAACTACGTTAGCAACTTGCATAGTTGCAAGTTGCAATTGAACGGGTCCAACTACGTAAGTTGCTAACGGGAGCTTTTGGGAAATGCAGCCCTGGGGTGCATTTCCCAAAAGCTCCTGTTAGCAACATAGATAGGTATACATATTACTTGAAATTAAGGAAATTATTTTAAAAAGTTTATTAACAATAGCTAAAATGCATAAAACTGATACCAAAAACATTTCGTCACCCTCCTCCTCCTCCAACTAGGTCATCTTGTCTACACCTCCATCTCTCCCAGGGCACAGCAAGCAGAAGAGACGCGAAGTGTAAGGTAGTCCATTTACGTTGATATACATGATAGCAGACGACTCGAGGGGCTTGACCAAACTTATGTGAATTATGTACAGTACAAAATATTTAATGTAGTCACTTTTATTACATTAATTTAGACTTTGTGTTTTTCTGAATACAGTACTAGGTGAACATTGACATTTAGGATTGCGAACATTGTATTTTATAATGAATTAAAGGTACATTTACGTCAATGGACCTTCACAGGCATTTTAAGCTATTATTTTCAGGTTATTTGGCTTACATCGGGGATTGATGACATAAGGCCGGATGTGACTATATCTAGTACGTTCTCTGCTTTGCATTTTCAAACTGGTAATCTAAATTTTGACATTTTAGGGCTTTATTGGGGCTTTTTTTTATTGGAGGACATTATAATTAAATAAACTGAATTGAACTGAATAGTTGAAGTAGTCATTAAACAGAATTGTGCTATTTTATACGTCTCCGTCTTTGGCGAAACGTGACTCTTGCGCACCATTAGTGTAGGTCCGCTCATTCATACCAAATTAATGTATGGTTTAACTGAATGTAAAACGTTCATTTAATGTAATATCGAGAAGAAATATTGCAATTTAGAACAGGGATTGTAACTGTGTGTCAAAAAGTTTGTGATACGATTTTCGGGAAGATCACCTACCCCTATGTGACGCCATTCCAGACCAATGTCCATATCCTATTAAAATTAATAGATTGTTTCCTCCAGACGAAGCTGGCATACAGGTGGGCATTGAGGATACCACAGTTGGAATTTTCACCGTCACGTACGGTGACTCAAGTGAAGTAGAAGATATCAGGATTATCCTTGAAGGCCAAGCAGTACTGTGGGGGCTACCAAGTGCCGCATTTATATTCTGGTTAATGTGGGTGTGTGTGTGCATGTGCATAGGTCATATTTGTAATGTCCTTACTTTTGGGAACATTTTTCCAGGTCCCTATTTGGATGACGTAAATTTGATCAAAATCTGTCAATGCAATCAAAAACGCAAAACTGCCAAAAGTTTTGTTTTTTGTTTGGTTGCTTATGGTTAAGGTCAGGGCTGGGTATGGGTTATGGGTTTTGTGATTGGCGTTACAGTTTTTTCAATAAAAATGAAGGGACAGTCCCCATTTAAATAGGTATGCGGGTCTGTGTGTGTGTGTGTGCGTGCGCATGCGATAGTAGGCATTTCAGCAATGTTGTGTTTATCAATATTAGATCAGCCACTATGTATAATATTTATATCATACTACCACATTTGTATACATTCAAATTAGAAATGTTGAGTTACCAAATTCTGTATGAATTTTGTACAATAAATTTTATAAAGCAGGAGTCTCCCATTACGGTCCTAGAGAGCTAATATCCAGTAGGTTTTCTATCCTACCTGGCTTCTGATGAGCCACACCTGTTCCTGTTTACCTGAGAACAAGTGTGGCTCATCAGAAGCCAGGTAGGATAGAAAACTTACTGGACAGTAGCTCTCCAAGACCAGAGCTGGAGACCCCTGTTTTAAAGACATGTTGTAAGCATAAAAATGACATGAACATACTATGTTTGTTGCATATGAAAACTTTGGGTTTAAATTGCATAATAAAATCATGTTTGTCTATTGTAAGATTCTTACCTATATTCTATTGAAAGATTCATGTTGGTGCAACATAATTTTATTGTGTGCAACCGATGTACATACATAATTTATGTAAATACAACAGACTTTTTGTCATGCCCTGCCGTCCGATCCTCCCGTGTGCCACGCCCCCTCGTTCCCCTCGTGCGAATCCGTCCCGTTCTCAGCTGTTTCGTGTTTTGTTTATCAGTATCCCTGTATTTAGTCTAGTCCTCCTTGTCCGGTATTGTTGCTTCTTGTCAATGCCTTTTGTGCTTGCGCTCACGTTTGCCCTGTTCTAGTCTCCCGTCTATGTCAATAAACGCCCTTGTGAAGGGCTTAACCCCGCAGCCTGCAAGTATGGGTCGTTCCTCCCGACGAAAACGTGACACTTTTTCTTTGAGTGCAGACAGACAACAAACAGACTGACAATTAGGGTTAAAAAGCCACTGATGCCCACAATGTTCCGGTACAGTAAGACCACTAAGAATAAAGGGTGAGGTTTACCTTCTGTTAGTTACTACCCGGCTCGAGGTGGAGACTCAGAGTGATTTGAAACAGAGCCTTTTCCACTGGCGTACCCTAATGTTTCACATTGCTGCACATTTCTCTGTAATAACATTATGCATGGTGCTGCTTAATGCCGAATTATGCTCACACACCTCACACAAACCCAAAAGGCCTGTACCCGGTGAGTCAAGGAACCCAGCCATTTGGCCATGAATGTTATCTGTCAGACGTATGGTCATTGGGCTTATAAAACAGTTTTCTTTTTATTGCTACCTGTCTGAGTAAAATATATATCACAGTAAACATAGCTGTCAGATTTAGGACTACCTCAAGGAGCACCTATCTGAATGCAATATACCTTATTCCAGACATAACAGAATGGTGCTTGTCAGGTAATTTCCAGGGTAATCCACAAGAGTCTTACCCGGTCAGTGTTCCTCATTAGCACAATGCTAATGAGCTTATGTCTGTGCAGAGCTGGCACCATAAAACATGCATTCAGTGTAACTGTCAACACTGAAAGCCCTTCTCATAGCATTCTCAGCTGCCACTCGGCAGGGTGTCATACTCACTAAATGGCTGAGGTGTGTAGCAGCACCTGCCTGCTAATCTCTGTTGATGCATGCAGTGAAACCAAGCCTGGGTCCTGCTGTCAGGGCTCAACATTTCATTATGGAAAGTCTGGTGTGGCATCATAGTGGGTAGTCAGTTATGGCGACTGTTCTCTGCAGTGTTTTCCAGCCATTGTCCTTTAACAGTAGCACACACCTAATTAAGCCACATGATAAATCCATTTCAGTCACAAAATGTAATTTAAAAAGTATCAACGTCAACATTCACATAACAACTACCATTCAAGCAAAATGAGGGACTTCCAACAGGTCAACGTAATGCTTATCAGAGTCATAATGTGACAGCTTAGGGTTTTTTTTTCCAAGAGTTGGAGCAACTGAGGAATGTCAGGTACAGGCTGTAAGAGGTGAAAGGTGAATTGTAAAGAGTAATTACAGGTCTGGCTCACTGCCAACATGCAGACACAAGGCAGGCAGTCAGATACTGACAAGCACGCCCACAGTCATAATTTCACTGGGGACTTCCCATGAAGTCTGTATAAAGCAGCGTTTCTTTCTCCTCACACCACTCAAAACAAATCTCAGAAAACCTTCAGATCTCCAATCCTTTAAACACACAAACACACTTGAGGTCACAGTATTACAGAAGTGAAGTAAATCCACACATATTCATTGTACCGTGCAAATACACTCTCCCATACAGGGCCATTCTATGTTTCGGAGCCAGCCAGCTATGATCGCTACTGAAGTGGTGCTTCATTGGCAAAATACTGACAATATTCAATTCCATTCAATTTTTCTTTATATACAGAGCCCTTCACAACAGAATTGTCCCAGGGCGTTTTAATACAATATAGTGGCAATACTCTAACCCTCAAGTAGAAAATGGACCTAAATTTAAGGGCACCATCACAGAGCCAAGCTCAGCTAGTTTTTTTCCTGACCCATCTGTGAACCACATCTACAGTATAATGGAGACTGCATGTTCAATCGTGAAGCAATCAAGCCAGCTGCAAAGTTTTCACGTTCTTTTATTTAACTTTAAAATTTAACACCATTTTAACCTAAATTATATGGCTGTATACTGTAGTTTGTTGCAGGAGTTCAGGTTCAGTACATCACTCTAAGGTACAAGAGCATGGGATTTAATCAAGGAACCTTCAGGATTCCTTAACAAGTATGTACCCCACTGGTTAAGTTAATCAATTAAAGGCACTTAGACGGGTACAGGCAAGCTACACGTCCAAGGTGCACGATCCACGGTCTTACCTCTGCGCTAGCAAACTGCATATAAGCCAGCAGTGTCAGCTGCAGAAGCCGCACGCTCATCTTGCTGCCCGACTTGGAGCCTCCGCAAAAGGCTGAGCATTTATGGGGACTTCGCTTCTCAGCACTTGGCTCAAGGACAGCGGCTCACAGCGCGTACTTCTCCCGAAGACGCTCGTCTCCGGAGAATATCCGATTATTCTCTTATTTCAGAGCTTCAAGCTTCAGGTTTTTCCAAATTCCACTGTGAATTAACGGTCTTATGAGTTGATGTCCATTTATTTCAAATGAGAGAAAAATAAAGGTCTTAAAAAGTCCCATATGTCCGCGAAGAAATATCGATGATTATTACCTTTACGGCTTATAATTGAGAGTTATTTAAAGAAACATACTACACAACTAGCCCTGGCGTTGGTGTAAAATTAGTAAACCACACCGGACGCGAAAACGGAGCGTTGTTTATTCCTGAAAGCAATTATCTTTGCAACAGTGTAATATTTTTCTAAGTATTTCCATCAGTTAAAAACTGGTACATGACCTACGCGTTTGTTAGTATAGTTCTTATAATGATCAAGGTAATGTTATCAAAATACGACACCGTACTGGGCACGCGCAAGCGTGCATTCCGGTTAAATTATTCTTTTGCTAGAGTTCGGATACTCATTCACGTTTTCGTCCTTTCCACAAACAGCCGTAGGATGCGATGTTGAATGGAGCGAAGAGCTACCCAGCAAGTCTTTATACTGCTGCCCTTTTCTTCATAAGCTTATCAAATGCATGTCACGTTCACGTCGCTTCGGGGCTGTTCCCCTCTGATTAGGCTGAATAACGAGCAGCTTTCCAACAGCTTGTAGTATCGCCCCACCCCCTTAAGGCAGGACCGTGATGTCCATATTAGGGACAAGGCAAGTCCTCTAATAGAAAATGTTAAATGCAGATGATGCAAACCCACTAATGGAAACCTTGAAAAGATAGGCCTAAGTGATAGGATAGGATAAAATGATAAGATTATTGTCACCAGTGGCTGACTCAGGCAGCCTGAAGGGCAGAGGCAAAAAACGGGGGGCGGGGGCACCCATTACTGTTGTTAGTTTCCTTACATATTTTGGACCTCTTTTGGCTTGATTTCTAAATTGAGTGCATGAGCTAACATAGAACCAGCTAAACAATGTACCTGTTTAGGCAGCACCTTAGCTAGGTATCTAGACTGAAGTACATGAAATACCGCTAGCCAATATTAAACAAGTTAGTATATAAAAAAGTGTACATGCATTAGTAATACATCATTGATAAAACTAGCAGGGTGGCAGGGTTACAGCGCAGCCTGTCCCTCTTGACATCTGAACGTTCTATAGGGGATGAAGCTAAAGCTGAAATCTTAAATGGCTGGAGTTGATGTACATTTTTATAGATGTGTTTATTTATTAGCAAGACTAACAATAGGAATAAGTATTTTAAACTTTATTACAGCTGTTATGACTTGTGGGATGAAAGATGCAGGAATAGACAAGGTGACTGAACAACATGGATTTTATTAAACTCAACAATAAAAAATGATATATATAATCAATTGTAAGAAGATTTTTCTAAATTGTTTTGTAACACTTTCTACGAATTCTAGGTATAAAAACATTCATAACATAACATTTTAAACATAATTATAAATATTTGTAAAAAGGCATAACACATTATAACAATGGTAATTATACATTATGGATCATTTTTGAAACTGTCCTGTATAATGCACTATAGAAACCTTCAGAAAGCAGTACAAAGCATCCTTAATTCTTATACTGACCATTGTAATGCATTATGAAGGTACAGTATCTATAGTGCATTATTCATGAGAGCTTCACCTGAGCTTATGAAGTCTTATAATCAACATTATAATTCCTTATGACTTAATAGAAGATGTTGTAGCAGGGGGCAGCCACAAAAATGGTCAAGCATAGGCTGGAACGCACCATGGGGGCTGCAGGACAGACACATGAATCAGAGCACAGAGGCACTGACAGGACTGCAGGGCAGGAAGTCGCCAAGGGACCAATGGGACAGGAGCAGAGACTGGGATAAGAGCAGGAGGATGACAAGGGACCTGGGTCAGGGTGTTTGGCCCAAATAACATTTGCCCTGCAGTGCAATTTAGGAGCAGTCGATGCATGTGTGGGGCAGAGCCGGGATCCCAGAGCAGAATTTAGAACAAGGTCCAGTGGGTCCTACTCTAAGTCTTCTAGCCAGGCATTGTCCAAATGAACCCATTATGGGATGGCAACAATGGCAAGAGACGAAGTGGGAGCCAACCTGACAGCTGGCAACCGTGAGGCCGGTGCTGACGTGATGGCTTGCAGTCGCCAGTTGGACGTCAAGGGACAGGGCCAGAGCTGGTGAGACACCTGGTGGCAAACAGCACAGGGCTGGGACACCTGGGGCCTCATGTATAAACGGTGCGTACGAACAAAAATGTTGCGCAAGCCCATTTCCATGCTCACTTCGAGATGTATAAAAACTAAACTTGGCATATCGCTACACATATTCTGACGGCAACCCCAGACAATGCGTACACAAGTTTCTGCTCGATTTTGTAAACGGGAGGAATCCACTGCCAAAAGAGTGCTACTGCAGTTTCACTGTTTCATACTCGCATTCATGATGCAGTCTGTATAAAATACACTATAATTGATTGTACACAGTTCATAAATGTACAGCATCTAATCGTAATCAATTTGTAACAATAAAATGGTGCAGAGAAAGTGCAAAATATTCCAACTACCATGGCTGCTCTTGCATTATTAGAAGACAACGCAAATGGAAGAATTAGAAGAGATTGCGTATTTAGAGATCATAGTGATCTTTTGGCTCATGATGATGACTGGCTTCTATGCCGATTTAGGTTTCCAAGAGCTGTGTGCTGAACTGGGGCCAGCTTTACTAAGGCAGACTTTGAGAAATTGCGCTTTACCGGTTCCTTTCCAAGTTCTGTCCACCCTCGGATTTTTAGCCACAGGAGTTTTTCAACATCGATCATTATTTCTCAGTCATCACTGAGTCGAGCCATGACAGCTTTATGGGGTGGTATAAACTGCTGGTCATCCAGATATAATTTTTCCTTACACTGTGGTTGAACAGGTAAACATTAAAGAGTAATTTGCAGCGATGTCCAATTTTGCAAATGTAATCAGAGCAATCGACTGCACGCATATTGATATAAAGGCACCTTCAGAGAATAAACAATAGCTGCAGCTGTAGGGATTAAGCCCTTCCAAGGGGCGTTTATTGGAGAATACACGGGGAAATTCAGGTGCCAACACAACAGCGAGCGTACATGAACATTGACAATAACCGACAGGGGAGACTGGACTCAGACTGACTAAAATAGGGCAGAATATCAGGGACTAAACACAAGGCAGGTGTGCGGGCTAAGAAGCGGAGAAAAACACGAGGCAAAGCACAAATCAAGTCCCGCCTGAGGGCAAAACAGAGGAACAGACACAAAGGGCGGGGCTCAGCGTGACACAGCCCCCCCCCAAAGGCGTGCCCTCTGGGCGTGGCAAACCCCCAGGGAGGGGCCCAGGGGACCGGAGACAGGACGGGGACATGGGGCCAGGACACGGAACCAAGAAAACAGAAACCCAAACATCAACCACGGAAGACGGGGAACAGAACAGGCACAGGGGAAGCAACCAAGAAAAGAACTGACAGACGACAGGCAGGGCAAACAAACACAGGGGCAACAGAACTGGGGACACAGGAGGAACAGAGGGACCAGGAGGCCCAAACGGATGAGGAGGGAACAGGGAAGACACAGGCAGACAAAAGGCGGACACCGGGGGAACAAAACCAGGGGCCGGGGGAGAACGGGGAGCCCGCGGCAGCCACAGAGACAGCAGGCAACCGGGAGGCAGGAGCAGGAGGGGGAACAGGAACAGGATCCGGCAACACAGAAGCCGGAGGAGCCGCAACGTCATCTTCCCAATCCGTCAGGGGCGCGGCAGCGGCGTCATCTCCCGGAAAGGACGGGGGCGCGGCAGCAGTGTCATCACCAGGAATGGACAGCGGTCGCGCCGGCGACGACATCACCCGGAACAGACGAGGGTGTGGCGGCGACATCCTGAAAGAGACTCCTCCTCCTGTGGAGCAGGTCCCTCATCCTCCCCCGGACTACTTCCTGTACCGCGTTAGACAAGTCTGGGGTGATTAAGGCAAACGCCCGCTGCAGGGCGTCCAGGGACCGGGAGGCTTCGGGATCCTTGTGCATCGCCGGGTCCACCGCCAACCTCCACCACAGCCCCTGCAGGGTGAAATACTCTTTCGCCCAGGTTTCCAGGGTCCCCCAGGCACGCAGCGGCACAACCTGCGGAGAGCGAGGTGGAACCCACAAACCCACAGACTTAACAAGCGCAACGTTATAACGGCATTCATTCTCGGGTGGTGGTATTGCGTACTATAGAGCAGCTCACCCGCGCTGATGTCGCGATGTCGGAGACCCCCTCACCCGTGCTGATGTCGTGGAGACCCCCTTACCCACTGGCAAAATTGCTGCTATGACTGTGGCAGCAACTCGCTGCTCAAAGGGCCCTGCAATTCCGCTACCTCTTCCAGTGGTGTTGAGCTGCAACTCACTTTTTTACGTCGACTTTAATATCGGATCATTTATTTTTTATTTTTTATTACTGTGCGACTTTCCGGAATTGCATTTTTAAGTGCCTCAGCCATGCTGTGCCACTCTTTCTTTTGTTGCTGATGCCACTACTTAAACTGCCAAATAGTGCTTTTTTTCTCGCCTCAATTTCGCTAAGCAAGACCTTATTCTTCCCATGTGCCTTGGCCATTGTTTTGTAAGAAAACCCTGATTGAACGAGATCTTTATATTGATTTGCATATTCAAATATGTAGAATTATGGGAGGAGTCGGGGCGTGGCGGTGGGCTTGTGCACATCTGTAACATTTCGCGCTGATTGGGATGTAAGAAGGGAAAGAGCGTAGAACTTAGCATACGCACAGTTTTATGCATCTGGATATTTTCTGGCGTACGCAGATTTCTGGTTTTGTCCGTACGCCATGTTTTAGTGTGAATTCCATGCACGGCGGTATACATGAGGCCCCAGGTGGCAAAAGAGAGCTGGGCTGGAAACTTAGAGTGCAGGCAATGCAGCCCTCATGGGCTGGGCCTGGCAGTGGCCTCTCAGGGGCTAGGTGCTGTCTGAGCTGGGTCAAGCAACGTGGGGTCTGCTGCCTTCCACCGTCTTTTCTTTCTGCATCAATATATGGTAGATGGAGCAGCTGCGATCTTTGGGGAGACCATGGGCGAATCCACAGTGAGCTTTGGGAAGCCCGCAGGTGAATCCACAGAGTGTCTCAGGCAGCAGCGTGCTGACAACAATCCTGACTCTTCAGGTTCCTCCAGGTTGCTCTTGCTCAAGGGATCGATCAGCTGGTTATCAACAAAACATTTAGGCTAAGGAACTAGAGGTTCGAGCTGTGATAGGAGGCTGGGTGCTGGGGATAGCAAAAGAAGCTCACAGGGAGAGTCACGTAGCCATTTGTGGAGTCCTTACATTCTGTTGTGACTTGCAGGATGAAGGACACAGGAATGGAAAGGTGACTAAGCAACAGGGGTTTTATTAAACTTCAAAAGGACGACTACAAGAACCAAACAGGTTCTCAAGGATTCAAACCAAGAGGAAGAAAGACTGGACACAACATGTATGTCAGGACTGGGGAGCACAGGACTGGGAAACACGTAAATACAACACTAACAAAGGAGCAAACAAGAGGCTGCTGTGGGTGAATAACACAAGGGCAGGAACAAGAGGCAAGTCAAAAATAGATATATGTTGATAGACCAAATGTCCCCACAATGTGATAAAAACCTGTAATTTTGACATTATGGGGACCATGCTGACTGGATTCAAAAGACTAAAAATGTAAAGCAAAATTTGTTTGCTTACTTATGGTTGAGGTTAGGGCTGTGTAGGGGTTAAGGATGTCATTGTTGTGATTAGGGTTTTGCCCATAAGAAATGAATACAAAACATATGTCTGTGAAAAAGAGAGAGAGGATGCCACTCTGAGGTTGAGTGTAAGGGGATTTTACTCTATCCATTCATCTATCCATGGGTTTCGCCACCATTAAATCATATTTCATAATTATTCGTTTGGACCCCCCCAAATCCCCCCAAATCTGCTGGGATTGCTGGGAGAAAGTGGTGTTGAGCCGCAGCGATTGTTTGTTGTAGTGTTTTGGAGGAATATTTCGAGTGTTTGTGTGCTATAACTGTTACGTGGGTGGCTGTTTTATTTTTATCTTTCTTATTTCGGTCGGCGTGAGTGCTTGTTTGTCCTGTTTGTTAATTAACAGCGAGTTTGTTAAAGACGCGTGAGCAGCACTTCTGCCCGCGTTTAATTTTCGCAACAAACAACCGCGGGGCGATAATACATAATAATATCTAGCGTCGGTAACATTACCCGGTGCCGGAAAAGGACAGTTGCTCCTGAGCTTTGCTCGGTCGCCAG
>JAODKM010000043.1:8294581-8305562 GCA_026780845.1 Petrocephalus sullivani
CAGGCTGCAGAGCATTCTCTTACAGAGCTCCGCAGCTGTGGAATGGTCTTCCAGCGGATGTGCGGGATTCAGGCACATTCTCGCTATTCAAGTCTAGATTAAAAACACACTTGTATAGTATAGCGTATAGGAAACCTAGTTTTAGTTCCAGCTAGTCGCTCATTCCCAGTTAAGCCAACAGTATGAGGCGAAAAGCTGGGTGGGGATCGGTGTCTTTGGCTTTGGATAAACTGATGCGTCAGTGCTGTCACTCTAACCTTACACTATGCTGATGTTCAGGGAGTCCCCATGCCTGTGTTCCCATCTGTCTCTCCCTCTTTTTCATGCTGCTATAGCCAAATCTGCCAGAGCAGATATTGCACTCGATCACTTTGTTTGCACTGCCTCTAGTTTCCTCAACTCTGGCTAATACACTATTTTCTTACTTCCTCCCACCCCTTCTGGGGTGTGCTGCCTGGAGGCCCATGAGACCCTTGCTGTCTGCAAGACCACTACCTCCTCTTCCGGCAACTGCCCTCCTGCCTGCCTGCCCTTCGCTCCTGCGATGCCTCTCCTTCCTTCCCTGTGGCTGTGCCACTGTTGATCTTACCATCAAGCATCAAGCACCCCGTGCCAGCACCTGTCTGCCCCTGCAGAAAGACAGAAATTTCAACCCATGTATTAACTTAGTTCTATAGCTTTGTTTTGTTTGACTCCTCTGCCGGCCCCTGGAGGATGGGCTCCCCCTTTGGGTCTGGTTCCTCTCAAGCTTTTTTCCTTCTAGGGAGTTTTTTCTTGCCACCGTCACCTTTGGCTTACTCACTGGGGGGTCTTTATGTGGCAGAAATGTAAAGCGCATTGAGACAATGTAATGTTGTGATAATGCACTATATAAATAAAATTGCATTGCAATTGCATGTATTTTGCATAATCGTTCCAAAAAAAAACTGTTCAAATAAATCGTTAAAGCCCAAAATGAATGGCTTTCATGCCCATGATGGGTGTATGTAAATTTCTGACCACAACTGTAGATAATGCAAAGTTCTGAGTATTGGCTGGTCCAATGGACCTATTTCACAAAAACCTTAAATACGTCAATGACGGGTAAACTCATTTCTGTTTATCACCAGAAAATGGATGCCAGTAAATTTGTTTTCGACAAGTTTGATTACCCTGCCAAAGTTCATCATCTCTGATGTGGTGAAGATGGCGGAATCAAATTTTTCCACCAAAGGCAACAAATTGGACAAAGGATACAAATTCTTCCATGAAGAGTTTATCCACAATTACCGAGGTAAGTAAAGCCTGTAATTGCTATGCTAAATAGCTTAACTACCGGTGATACTGGGTGAACTGTATAGTGAAGTTATAGTGTGTATTTTTAATGAGATGACATGAGATAACTACTGGTGAAGCTGTGTTTTAAGTGAGATATACAGTAACTTAATTGTGTTGTTTTTCTTAATAAGATAGTAAGGTTGTGTATTTCTAAATGAGATAACATCTCCCCGTTTCATATTGTTGTTCTTGCTGCATGTGGCTATAGTATCAAATATACTTGAGGGACAGATTGTAGTAAGAGGTAGATGCTTCAGGTCAATGAGGAAGACCGAGGAGCCTCACAAACTGGAGGTTTGATGACAGACAGAGTTTGACTATCGACTGGTTGCCGTTTCTTGTGACTGTTTACTCTTCTTGCTGCAGTTGCAGCACCTTTTCTGTTCTTGTTAAACAGTAAGAATGAAAATGATTGTCTCGGAGAATGCATGCAACGCTCATGTAAAAGCAGCAGAGAACTTTAAAATGATTTTTAAACATATCTTAGATAATCAATCAAAGGAATAACGATTAAAATTGCAAAGTTAGCTAAAGGTTTTTTCCTATGAAAATTTAGCCCCCCTGCACTATAATGTCCATACCGAATTGAAAGTAAGGGACAGCCTAATATTAATCTAGTTGACTAGCGATGTGAATTGCATATGCATAATGTGCGATGTTGGTTATAATATTGCAGATTCAGTATAAAATACACCGCCTTAAAGTGTGATTTCCTTAAATTCATGTACTAGTTTTTACATCCATTGGAAAAACAACGCCCTTACAGTCTCATGTTATAATGAATAATGATGTGACAGCATAAGAACGACTTGAGTATAACCTATTGCATATGTCATTGTGTGTAGATCTCACTGGAAGCAGAAAGTGGAACCCTGACAGCCTTTTCATGCAGCTGCACAGCTGGTAAAGGGTTCTGCAACCACATAGTTGCACTCATGTACCAGACTGCACACTATTCACAGCTGTGTATGCCGGCTGTTCTGCCACCTGTGGCCTGCACAAGTGGCTTACAAAGATGGCACAGACCAAGAACACAGGTAAGTTTGAGATAAAAAAAAATGTATAAAGGTTAGAGTATTTAACAATGCTAGTTATAGTTTATCTACTATCATTAGCTTGCCAGCATAACTTAAGTACAGATGCATACCTACAATAACTGTAAATCATAATGACTCCAGCAGTGATTACAGATTCCAACTGCATTTTTAACTTTTAAGGGAATCCATCTTGAACCTGAAAATGAGCTTGTGGTCCAAATGCCTAAAACAGTGGGCAAGAGCAGTCTGAGGTCCACACTGTACAAGGCATATACAGGTGACAAATATGTTGACTGTTTGAATGTTGCTTTATGTGAGTGATACTGTTTTAAGAGGTTTTCATGATTAGTTTTTGTGTCATTTTTTTCATTTTATATGTATATCAATGTATACCAATGTATTCTAAACACACCCATGTAAAGTGCCCTGGGACAACTCTGTTGTGAAGGGTGCTATATAAAAATAAACTGAATTGAATAAACAAAAACGTCTGTCTTCTCTTTTTTTTCCCTAGGTCCACTACCTGATCCTGACATGATAGCATCTGGAGTCAAATTAAGCTAGGTACAGCCCAAGCCTCTTATGGTGATTGTATCAGATGGGCTGTCTGATATGGAGCTGACTCCATCTAAATTTGGGCCTGTCCCTCGTAGCTCACCTATATCATACCACTGTCCACCCAGTGACCTCTTTCTGTACCACATGGCTCCAGAATTCCCAGCCCTTCCTTTGATGCAGCACAGTCTATTCAGTTTACACTTTATCTTTAGCTTGCATCAGTTTATGCATCTCCAGTCCCTGCAAGTGTCACCACAAATGTCCTGTGAAATTGAGAAGGGAACTAGGCAGCAGTCCACATGCCCTGCTTGGGCACAGTTACGCCAACCAAGGCTGGCTGCCAGTCATTTTCGAGATGCATGTTATAGGGAGGGAAGCAAAGTCTGCAGCAAAGGTCCTTGCTGCTCATTTGGTCAGAGGCTCCATGAGGCAAACGGCTCCAATGAAGCATGGTCTGCTGGTGGAGTCTGAAGTACTGGCAGAGTATGCCGAACTGGTGCATGTTAATGTGCTGCCAGTGGGATTCACCATTCATCTTGAGGTACCACATGGTGTATGATCCATCAGAGTCGCCCCCCTTTGGACTTGTAGAGGTAAAATTGTGTCCCAGGTTGCTCACCTTAAGGTGCAGAATGGCCATGCCAGTCTGAGACGCTCACACAGATACTACTGGCAGGTTCAGGGACAACTAGCGATTACGGGACTGGAATGGTGTGACTTAGTCAGTGATACTCAGACAGATTTAACTGTGGAAAGAGTATGGCGTGATGACGCATTCATTGCCGAAATGAAGAATACGTTAGACCTGTACTATTATAACATATACATGGATGTGTACCTTGCACTACATTGAACCGTATTTAACTTCTGCCAGTTCTAAGTTTTAATTTGCTAGGTGCTTGTTGTAATGTTTGCTATAATGTAATTTACTGTTGGTTAACTGTTATTTAATCAGTAAATGTAATAAATGTTGATGTTATTTAATCAGTGGATGTTATAAATGACTAAAATGTGTGACAAGCTTCAAAATGAGCCACAGGATGACATAAAATGATGTAACATTTTGTCGAAAATTGTTTTAATTGGTAATCAAATCTTTTATGTCAAATCACATCCTGAAGTCCCCTACCAGGGGAGATGCCATTCTCGATCTTGTTTTCTGTAATAACCAGGACAGGATTGAAAAATTAGACGTTTTAGAACCACTCGACAGTAGTGATCATAACATGGTTACATTTGAAGTTAATTTTAGTGTCCAAATAGTCCAAAACAAAAATATATAATGTTAGGAAGGCTAACTTTAATGGTATGAGACTAAAACTAGAAACTGTGAACTGGATGGAGTTAAACAACAAAACTGTTGAAGAGGCATGGGAATTTCTTATAAGCACATTATTGCAAATGCAAAAGGACTTCATACCTGTTTCCAGAAAAATTTTATCTAGGAAACGGCAACCAAGGTGGTTTAAATTAGGAATAAAGTCAGGAGGAAAAGGGCCTTGTTCCACAGGAAAATAACTAATGATGTCAGAATAAAGCAGGAGTATTTAAATCTACAGGTTGAGTTAAAAAATGATATTAGACTAAAGGAATGTCGAAAGGAAGATTGCATTGGAGGCTAAGGACAACGTTAAAAGTTTCTTCCAATATTTTAACTTCAAAAGAGCTCTAAAAGCTAAAATCACTAATCTGCAGGATGGTAACGGTCTTATAATTGATAATGACATTGATATAGTAAACGAGTTCAATGATTGTTTTGCACGGGTATTCACTGTTGAGGACCCAAGTAACTTACCAATTCTTACTACTAATCTGGCATCGTCTATAGGTAATTTATGTATAACGGAAACTGATGTGCTACAAAGCCTAGCTAAGCTTAAAACAAATAAATCACAGGTCCCTGATGGTATCTTACCCATAGTGTTAAAAGAGATGACGGATACTATTTCAGAAATATTACAGAAATTCTTATCTGTTGGTGTGGTACCTTGGATAAGGAACCCATCTTTTAATGGCATGCAGCATGGTGGGCTGGGTTCTAGGCAGGCTTCCTCACCTACCCTCTTCGCTTTGGTCCAGTACACCAGTCGAGAGGCAGATGTGTGATAGGCTCCCAAAAGATCCTAAAGACACTTTCAGATGGAAATTTAGTGCAGAATCTGATTTGGTCATCTGATGCATAATATCTACTGAAGAGGACAGGAGATGGTAGGGCTACTTTTTCCAACTTGGCTTCCAAGTCTTGGATGTAACCCAGAGCATCATCCAGAGTACCTGTAAAGGTGAAGAAATCAAATACCATAAGATGATAGTCTTGACATTTTCATACTACAAGTCAGTACCACGGAAATGTAATCATATGCAAATCAAGTTTAACATCGCTGCAGAAAGAATTGCACTCCCAGCATGCCCCCTACAGCTAGAAAGCTATTTATTACATGAATATAAAATACTAATATGGACAGTGTCGCTATTTACTGGATTGTATTGACGCTTTTAAAATACAGTATAGCTGTTCCAAATGCTTTTCAAATTACAGTACTGAACACATTAAATTACATAACAACGTATATTTCAAATACACTATAATTCCGTAGATGAAAGGTGATTAATTGTCAGTGTCGACACACTACAGCACACGGTGCACAACAACGAAATGTGTCCTCTGCATTTAACCCGAATGTGACATCTTGACATAGCAGTGGGCAGCTAATTCAGGGCCCACAAAGTAGCGCTATCAAAGTAATATAAAAAACGTAGTTTTATTTTTTGTTTTGTACGTTGTAATGTATAAAAAAATAAAATAAATAAACAATGTAAGTGGACTACTTGATTATTATAAGCGAGGTTAAATCTTGCCTGCAGGTGGGTATGTCACGTCATGATCCAACTTGACAGCCTTAACCGCCGTACATTCACCAGTAAAATATGACACGGATTGACGTTTATTCGTCCTTTCACATACCGACTCCCTTTTTAGCGGTGCAATAAAAGTGTTCCTAGGAAAAAGGCTTGGAACAACACCACTTTTTAAGCTACTAACAGGGCAGCCTTGAATAAAATCTTCATGGGCGAAGTGTCTTCTGCATACAAAAATGCTGCTTTTTCTTACACTAAAATATGGCCCTTCCTCTCTTTTCATCACCTGTATCCATTTCTTTCTCATGGCTGTGTCAACTGGGAAGGAATGAAAAGAGAGGTAGGGTTGTTTCTGAGTACAGCAAGAACAGCCTGGAACACTGCAAAAATTTTGATATGTACCCCTTCATCTCCAACCCACCCCCTTACCTTTCCTAATTAACAATAGTCTGTTCTCCAAGTGGGATATGCAAAAAGACGCAACCATCCGCAGAGCTGGAAGAGATGTTGAGAAATGTTGTGAGGACAGTGGCTCAATTCTCAAATATGAATGTGGCGGGGGGGAATAGCACAAGGCAGGGGCATCTTCCATGTTTCTTATGGGTTGGTCCAAGACTTCAGGATCAAGCGAGAGCTCTGCTCAGGTGTACTTTTTTATTTTAATTTAGATTACCTTTTTTGCTGGCCGAAATTGACCCGTCGTAACATCTAGCCACTCACACAGTTTTGGTCTGCATGTGAAACCAGAACAGACCACACACACAATGCTATGGTATCTATGTAAAAAAAAAAGGTCACTTATTCCCCAGAGTGCCACTATACAGTAATTCCCCTAAAAGCCACACAGCCTTTGAACTCCTTGAGCCCATTGTCACAAGCATAAGTGCACTGTGAATCAGTTGGCATGTCTGCAATTATATAATTTTCCTTGTCTGATTGCACTGTGAAAGGAGGGCTTTTGTATGACCATGGAATGCAGTGCGCTCTGCATTTTTCATTGAAAGGGCAGCTTTCTCGAACCCAATGCCAAGACGGGAGGGCTGGTGGAGGTGGTTTCAGCAGTAAGGGGTGGGGGGGGGGGGGTTAGTGATCATGGCTGGAAGTGTCACCACTTCCTTAGGGCATTTCAGGTCAGTGGGCCATCCTCTGGCTTACGTGTATGTGGTCTTTTTGCAGTGCATGATTTGTGACGTTTCAGAAAAGGATAAATGCGGTCTCCGGGGTCATGCCTCTGTGAACGATGAATAAGGGTGACATTTACACAGAGCAAATACAGTCATTACTGTATGACGGAGGGCTAACACTAAGCATCACAGACAGGGTGAGGGAGCTGAGGCCCAAACAAAGGGCACCATTTGAGATTGAGGGCTAGTGTGGAATTAAATGTGACTTCAATTCTGTTGAATGCCAGATTCATTCTTTAGGTTTTTTGGCGTATGTGGTATTGAAGTTTAAGTTTGAAATGTTATTGTCACATGTATTCCAAGGAGCACAATGAAATTCTCATGCCACAGTTACAGGGGAGGTGACAGGTGCATGAAGGAAGGATTCAAGATTTATTATCATATGTATTAAGTACAGGATGTACAAAATACAGTGAAAAGTACTTGTGTGTCTCCTCGCAGGCTGACACTTCAGTGATAATTAGTACAAGTACTAAGGAGTAGCAGTGAAGATGTGCATAAATACAATGTACTGTAAATAAACAATGAAGAAATTATTATAGCAGTAGTATGATATGTAATAGCATTAGGGTGAAGAATTAGGGTGATATACATGATGTTGACAGCAGCAGTGGGGATGTTGTGATAATACAATATACCAGTGTTTCTCAAACCAGTCCTCAGGGACCCCCAGACGTCCCACATCTTTGCTCTGACATTTTTGCATCGACAAGTAATGATCTGTCAGAGACAAGTACAGTGAGGTAAGACATTAACTGTAGTTGGGTTACATATATTACATTGACCATACTTGTGTTCTCATGTTCCCGTCTATTGCCAACGACCAGTTCCAATACTAAGATCACAAGAACGGAGGACGGTAAATGTTGTTCTTGGTCCGCTCCAATTATGAAGGATCCATTGCTTGTATCCTCGCCAAACAATACTAATCCCATGATTCATTGTACACCAAGTTTGTTCTTGGAAGTCTTGGTAGGAAGACTAGTGTTGCGAAAAGCAGAAGTACAGTCTTTGCATGCTTGGTGTTGAGATTCACCCAGACACTTTTGGAAGTGGCAGCTAATTGGGAGAGAGGGAAAACGTGGACCGTCAGTGGGTTGAGAGAGAGGAGAGAGGGAGAAAGAAAGAAAAAGAAAGAAAGAAAGAATGAAAGAAAGAAAAAAAGGTAGTGGGCCAGGAAATACAGTGAAGTATGAATATCAGAAAGTAACAGGGATATTTAAATACTGGTGTATTTTAGTGCCACCTACTGTTTAAATATGAAATCAACGCTATTAAACGTGGATATGACCACTGGCATTGATGACAAAATACCTGGCAGAGAAGGCAAGACAATAACTGTAGTTGAATGATATATACAGTATATTACATACACATTACATACACAAATCAAAGGAGATCGATCACATCCTTGTGGCCAAACACTGGAGGCTCCTGCAGAACTGCAGAGTCTACAGAAATGCCCAATTTGTGAATTCGGACCACAGCTTTGTTGTTGCTACTCTGAAGATTCAGCTTATATCCAGTAGGTTGCCTCCTACTAGGAGAACGAGTCTGGACTTTGCCAGACTCCAAGATCAAGCTGTCTCTGATGAGTTTGCACACAGTTTGAGTGAAGAACTAGCAGACTTGGGTGCAGCTGCTGATTCGAATGTGATGTGAGAGACCTTGTGATAAGACCCTTAAGGTTGCCGAAGGTTGTGTTGGGGTTGCCGGTGACCCCAGAAGGAGGTGTTTAATCTCACAGGGCACCCAGTATATTATCGAAAGGAGTCGCAGTGCAAAGCTTGGTGGCAATTCCAGGCTGTACCGAGAGCTGCGAAGGACAGCTGTTAGGGCTCTGAGGGCAGATAAAGTGGAGTTTGTTAGAGGAATCTGTGAGCAGGTCACACATCATCTGTGGTCTAGCTACCCACGTCCTGCTTACAGAGGAATCAAGGCATTACGCACATCTGAATCGGTTCCGCGGAGAGTAGCAGTCAGGGTTGGTGATGGAACGGTCCTTACGGATGGCACTGCAGTTGTGACCCGCTGGGCCGGCTTCTTTGAGCAGTTGTTTAAAGCTGATCCTCCGGGCCGGGACGATGGACATCCCTGGGTCCACGGTTCTTGAGGCTGATCCACTAATCAGCTGTGAAGCACCCAATCTCAATGAGAGTGTACGGGTGGTAAATCAGCTAGGGGTGGGGATGGCCCCAGGGATCTGTGGTATCTGGGGTGAACTCCTCCAGGCTGGTGGTAAGGCTATCCTCCTGGCATTGCAAGCAATCTTTGCTTCCATTTGGGAGACGGGCATCATCCCAACTGACTGAAAAATGGGACTTGTTGTTCCTATCTGGAAATTCTCACCCCGCTTGCAAACCTACAGACTGAACAAGAGCGATGTTATAACGGCGTTCATTCTCGGGCCCGGGCGGTGGTAGAGCGGAATATAGGGCCGCTTAAAGGCCGTTGGCGCTGCCTGGACAAGACCAGTGGAGTGCTGCACTACAGTCCACAAAAAGTATGCCGCATTGTACATGCATGTAGCGTTATGCATAATATGGCATAAAATCGTGGCTTGCCTGTACCAGAGGAGCTGAGGCATGATGAGCCTGACCCTGATCTACCAAATGTTCTGACAAATAGCACAGCATTATGACTTTGTTTGAATGTAATAGGAAAAATGTGAAAATAGGTAACCCAATGCAGTATTTATTCTTTGACCAATTATTTTAATGTGTTGTGAATATGACATAGCATGGCAGTTATGTTTTTTAGTTCATTTGCAACACCTCTCACTGCACTGAGCAATGTATTTTGTAACTCCAGCACAGCTTCTGTCAGCACACGGCTGGATGATCGCGTCTCGGTTTCTGTGGCACGGGAGTTTGCAGAGCCATCACCTGAAGATGTGCTCGGCACAGCAGCACCATCACTGCCAGGAGTGTCATCCACAGCACGAGGGTCACTCCTTGCACTGAAATAGAATACACAATATTAATACTGCATCTGCTGTCTGTCAGTTCTTCTGAAACATTTAATTAAATCAAACAAATATGGTACAGAAAAACTCACCCGTGCTGATGTTGGAGTCCCCCTCACCCAGTGGCAAAATTCTTGTTATGGCCGAGTCCCCAATAATTGCAGCAACTCGCTGCTCAAAGGGTGTGAGCCCCGCAATTCTCTGACCTCCTCCAGTGATGTTGAGGCTCCTTTGATGAGCTGTGGCTCGCCGTTTGATGTCAACTTTGATGTCAGACCATTTCTTTTTTATTTCACCAACAGTACAACTTTTTTTCAGTGCCTCCACAATGCTGTATCACTCCATCAGTTTTCTTTTACTGCTTAGGCCAGTACTTAAACCACCAAACATAATATTTTTTCTTGTTTCAGTTTCGCAGAACAAGACCTCTACTTTGCATTTGCTGAAATTCCTCTTTTTCCCCACGTGCCTTGGCCATTGTTTTTAACAAAACACTGATCTAAGGGGATCTTTATATTGATTTGCATATTCAAATAGGTATAATTATGGGAGGAGTCGGGGCGTGGTGGTGGGCTCGTGCACGTGCATGACGTAAGAAGGGAAAAAGCGTACGCACAGTTTTATGCATCTGGATTTTTTCTGGCATGCCGTGGGTACCCCGATAGCAACGATGTCCGGTGCGGATCCGCCCTCAAGTCGGCAGATCCGCCCAACTGTCACCTCCATTTACTGTCATCCGGCCCGGGTTCGCCCCGCCTCCAGAAAGCGCGCCCCCAGTCGGCGCGGAAGTGCGGCGGACTCGCGCGGTGAGCGCGCCATTTCCAGTTTGAGCATGCGCAACTTAAACAGGTGTAACGGTCCTGGACGGATCTGGACGGTCGTCTTCAGACACAAACGCAGTAAGTAAATGCTGTTAAATATGCTTTAATAGTTAGGTTAGGTAATTATTTGTTAGTTAATCGCTTTGTTTGCTATATTTAAATCTAATGGGTAAACGGGCAGTTATGTCGCTGGGTCTTTGCGAGACCTCTCATGATAAACTGCCTGTGGGCGGCCACAGA